>RCHQ01000031.1:0-305920 GCA_003676415.1 Plasmopara muralis | reverse complement strand
TTTCGCACGATAAATATTTGTCTGATTCCTTGTGCAAGAATGCTTTCCGTCCTCTCTTTTTCGCATCTAAGAGCATCTAGAGTACCCTTAGAACAGCGATGATGTACATTAGTGTTCAGTAGTACAATAATATAAAGTGTATATGATATATCTTAGCCAAATTACTCAACTCTCGCTTTTTCTAACTTCGTCGCTCGTATGCCGCACCATCGCTTCTGCCGGACAGTGGCGCTAAATTCGTGTATGCGTTCGTCGCGGCCACAACGCTTCGCGTTGGACACAGAAGCTAAACATTTAGATTTTCGAGCTGTACAACCTGAATCTCAAATGTCACGATAAAGACTACACACTTCAGCAAGCAAAATTACTGCCTTCGTATGCTGTACGTCGTATTCAGTGATATGGTCATTGACCGCTACTAACGCTAAACAACAGGGATTGGGATAGACCGCCATTGCAAGAGTGCAATGTTAATGGCGCTGACTGCACCACAACCGGATTTTGGTCACTGGTACCAGTTGCTTCTTTATCAATTTGTAGCTCGAAGACCTTAAAAAAAGTGTGCGGCGCTTTTTGTCTCGACTATTGTGTATATGGAACTGTGTGCAACAGTCACTAAGTTGCGATTGATGGGGAGAGAGTCTATTTGCTTGGGTCTTGGAGTAGTTGTGCTTGTCAACGTCGTCATGTGTCTCTGGTTGGAAGTGGTGCCTGCGTCACCAGCGCGCCGTCAAGCGACCGCCGTATTCAAGCTACGCTTGAACACATAATTGACTTCAACAGAAAGAGTGGATGGATTTGGGCGACTATGACCGCGGTAATCAAAATGCTCACATAGCCTTCACTTCGATGTAGGGTAGTATCTCCAACAGATGCAAGCGAAGTGATTGTGCTAAGAAATCATCGTAGGTGCCGATGGTCAGTGGTACCAACGCAACGTGGTTGATGATACAGAACATTCCACCGATGTATACACTGGCAGACACGGTGCACACCGCGTTCTGGCCGCAGCATGATTGAGCTTTTATGTACAATGCAAGCCGTTGCAATTTACTTTTTATGGAAAACCGTTTGCAATGGGCGCTGAAGATTGGCTTCGAGCGCGTTTTCAGATGACTTCAGTCATGTGCGACAATTCTGTAGTGAAAGATACTCATCCCGTAGAGCTCGAGCATCAACACGTTTTCATTAGCTTGGCAGTAGGGAGGGCAGCCACCCTCTCTAGCCAAAGAAGTCAGCATTCCTTTCGACTGTTCGTCCGACACATGCAAGACCTAGCTTTATTCTTTGAAATTCAATTTAGCTGCGTGGGTATCTGATAGACTCCAAGTGCTACCAGTGTATGACGGCACCTTGTACAAAGAAGACGTGCTATAAGATACAATTGACACTATTCAAGGTTTCAAAGAATTGACGTGTCCTATGAATTGCAGTTCAAATCCTAATTTGTTTTAATTGCACAAAATTCAACATTTAAATACAGCAGTATGCGAATCAGTGTTAATACTAGAAGAAAAACACGGCGTCTATTCTTCACACTTCATATCGAGATCGCTCACATTACATTACGTGGGGTCATGATAAACGTATGACCTTGACAAGCAGCGCCGACGTTACGTCGTGCGTTTCTTTTCTCCATTCGTCACCAGTCTTTTCCTCCCGTGTGTTTAATGCGTTTTCTATTAATAGATAATTTTATGAAATCCACATGATATTTTCTATACGCTGCTCTCGAATTTCAATTTTACACTCTGAGGTCCGTTAAAATGAGATAGAATACAGCAATCATATTTATTATTAACAAAAAAATATTTGCCGTGTATTAGACAGCTTACCTGACGTTGTATCATGCCAGCTCCACGTGTAATTTGTAGGCATTGACGTAATCTTTTAAACGGTTGATTGCGGCCTCATTGTTGCTAAACGCACCCTGTTTGTACAGCAGTCGCATGTACACGAGAGGAGAGACGTCAAGAGCAATCATTTCTTCGGTAGAGTGGTCTGAGTCGACAATCTTGCCAACTCTATACAAAGCCATACGCGCCACGAGCCGCTGCCCCGATGACATTTTTGCTACCAATTTATTCCACTCGTCATTCCAAAACCGGTGGTTCTTTGTCAAGGCCGTTGAATTGTGCAAAGTAATGTTTCGTGAAATCGTCGTATTCCTCTTTTATTTTGGTTTTTGCCTGAGGCGCAGTGTTGGAGTAACGGAATATAGCGTTTTTAACGCTTTTCACGTACAACGGAGTTACTCCACCCATAGTCGCAGGGGCAAAGCCTCCTTTGGTTTCTAAGTACAATTTCCACACCCGCAAGGATGTGAATCCCTCCCTAAGTTTCGCCCAGATGCCATTTACCCAATTCACCGGATTCAGCTTCGATATCAATGACGTATTGGGTACCGCCTTCTCCGAGGTCTTTACCTTTTCAATGGACTCCACAGCAGGATTAAGATTGTGTGTTATACCTCGCTCTTCGGTTGGAATCCGCTCAGGGTCATCCGCCTTAAGTATGCGCTTGCCGTTGTTCTCCCAGTGTTCGGCACGAGGCGACGTTTTGTCGAATTCCTCGAGTGAGGATGCTTGTTTGCAGGCCGAGAAGGGGAAGCCGAGCAAAAAAAGACTCGATAGAAAGCACAGTGGCGCGTTGAAACGTACGGGGTACGGCTTTGCTTAACAGATTTTCAAGAATGACAAATCTGGGCGAGTCAGACTCGTTCAGGATAGACGTTGGCAATTCTGTGTTGTCATGCCTGTATATATTGCTGGAATCAATTAACAAGTCTACAACTTTTCGCAGTGCTCTCCTATTGCATTACCTTCGCTTAATCCGTATTTCAAATTTACCGGCCAAAACGTAATGGCACGCGACTCTACCATCGCATAGTATAAGCGCTACAATTTTTCTCACTAGCTTAACATGAAAAGGTCCAAAACGTTTCATAAAATGGGCATCGAGAAAAGTAATCAATACTAATCATTCTCTGTAAATGTCCCTATTTATCATTGCTTTGGTATGAACAAAATAGACCATTAAAGTCATATTTTAATATTCCATACTAATTCCTTCTAGATGAGCGCTATTAATAGGATGCAGATCAACCAAGGCTATTACGCGTCCCACCGCAACGAACTCATGCAAAATTCAGAATGACTTGAGATATGGCTCGTCCTGACCAATCACGTGGCTAAGCTACGTCCGACCTATTTAATCTATGCCAAGCATATACGAGAATGTAATTATGAGCTCATAGCAAATCGAAGGATAACGGCCTTTTATGCATGTCTGCCTCATCTGTGGCAATATCGCCACCACGCACACCACAATTTTCTCTATCGTACGACACCACGCATGCGGACATTTACTGCAAATTGTTGTAATTTCGCCATACCACTTACTTCTCGCTTGCGGCGCTTGTATGTCGCACCATCGCTTCTGCCGGTAGATGGCGCTAAATTCGTCCATGCGTAAGTCGCGGCCACAACGCTTCGCGTTGGATACAGAAGCTAAACTTTAGATTTTTGAGCTGTGCGAACGTTGTGAGACTCCACGCGGGATGTACGCGAGCGTATTGATGCGAGTAACGACGCCACGATAACGACTTCGCACTTTAATAACCAAAAGTACTGCCTCCGTTTGATGCGAAAATACATTAAGCCGCATTTACCGCTATCGCTACTTATGCTAAACAATGTGGAATGGGACAGGCCGCCATTGCAGGAGCGTAAAGTTAACGGCGCTGACTGCAACACAACCGGATTCTGCTCACTGGTCCCAGATGCTTCTTTAAGCTAAAATACCTTAAAGGAAAGATTGTGCGGCACGACTATATTGTATATGGAAGTGTCTGCAACAGTCACTACGTCGCGCTGGACGAGGAGAGATTCTGTTTGCTTAGGTCTTGCAGTGTTTGTGCTTGTCAACGTCGTCATGTGTCTCTGGATGGCAGTGGTGTCTACGTCAACAGCGCGCCGTCAAGCGACTGCCGTTTTCAAAGCAGTGGACAACGCCTCAACCATTTCATTCAACCTGCGCTTGAACACTAAATTGACTACCACAGAAAGAGTGAATGTAACTGGGCAACTATGGCCACGGTTTTCACAATGCTCACATAAACTTTATTTCGAAGGTCGCATGATAGTAGTTTCAACAAATGCAAGCGAGGTGATTGTACTACGAAATCATCGCGGGTACCGATGGCCAGTGGGTACAAGCAGTACAAATGCAACGTGTTTAATGACACGGAACATTCCACCGCTGTATACACTGGCAGACACGGTGCACACTGCGTTCTGGCCGCAGCATTATTCAGATTTCAACGTACAATGCAAGCCACTGCAATTCACGTTTTATGAAGAACCGTTTGCAATGTGCGCTGAAGATTGGCTTCGAGCGCGATTTCAGATGACTCCAGTCATGAGCGATAAAGCTGAGGTGAATGCCACTAATCCTTTGCTGATAATTCACGGCAAGCAATCGACATTAGAACTTACGGTTTCGTCTGTATTCGAGCCGGCGGTGGATACTGATCCATCATTTCAAAAGCTCAATAGCTGCGAGTATCTGGATGCGCCCATGACCACGGGCGAAGTCTGCTCCTTTTGGCCGATGCGCTTCCCTGGTCCAAAATGCATAGCTGTATAAGCGCAATAAACAATCTTTGTGAACGCTTGAAAATTAAAGTAATTAATACGTGTTAACGTAGTAGTGACTGTTAAAGGCCTTTCATTCCCGATGTGCTACAGTTAGTTGGGATGCTGCGATGCTGTTATAATGCTCCATTGTTGCCACTTGCAAAATGGATGGCAAAGGTGTGGAACCCGTTAAGCAACCAAAGCGGGCGGCAACGCTGAGTACGGTCTCGCTCAACTCAAGCTGTGACCACAACGATGACGATTCGAACCCAGTCAAAGAGCAACGGCTTTTCACCCTCTGTGCTTGGGCTCCTTGTTTAGTGACTGTAAGCTTTGTCGTATTTGGTATTTTTCTAGTGCTCGCTCAGAAGCACAACGATAGCATGAATGACCAAAGCGCGGTGGATGACAATGCTTCCACTTTCGTAGCGGCTTTTGCTTCATCTTCGAGTGGTCCTGGAATTCTGTACCCACGAAAAGTTAACGATTCGTCGCTACCGTTTGATGCTATAATGACGGTCTTTTCAGGCGCCGTGTTACCTATCCGACAGAATGTAGCCATGTCAAACGGACGAGGCTACCAGTGGACCGTGGTCTCTTTGAAAGATGGAGACAGTATCGCTACAAATGGATGCTTAGTTACTAACCAAATTGTACCATTCGATGGCCTCGAAGCGGTGTTAATGACGGCAAAGTGGACTTGGTCGGATGAAAGAAGCGAGGTGAATGTCTTGTTAAACGGTGAAGAGTATACCATACCTAAGGTGTCGGATGACACGAACTACTTCAAGGTGGACGAAACTAGCTGCTGGTCGATTGAGAGTCAAGACGAAGATATTGAGTTCAGCGTTTGTGTTCCAGATCGCGAAAACCTGCTTCCCAAGTCGGCTTTTACGGAACTGTTCACTGCCTCAAGGGAGTGTCCACCATTTACATCTAATTTCATTACTTCAACAAGCCTTATGATACACTTCGTTCCTTTGCCGCTGCAAAAGTGGTACGCCAGCTACTCGGGCAGCTAATGCTCGGCTTTATGTCTTTTTGCCAGCAATAAATCCGAGTTGTACTCCTCGTTTATTATATTACTAGCGGTATTGATAGTCCAAGAAAGTAGTAGTGATATGACCCTTTTCATATACGATCAAGCATGTCAAGCGCCTCTTCGTCTCGTCCGAAATTTCTCTGCATCGACGTCGTGGTGCGCGAGTATCCACGCGTAGAGGCGCTTGATCACGTCATCGTTCAATTAAAGGCTCTCTTGGACGTGTCAAAGGTCTTGTCCGTTGCTGTGGCCGCACAACATCAGCCCTTGGACTCGCAGTCTTTACACTTGTTAGAACACGCTGCAGCTCGTGAAAAGATAAAGCTTTTGCACTGGTCTTCCGACTTAAAACGGAGTTTTAAACAATTTCAATTTCAAACAGCGCTGAACACTGCGGCAGCACGAGGGCACTACGCGGGTGTGAAATGGTTACGGGCCAAGTATTACCCAAAAGGAAAGTTTCAGGGTGTTGAGCGAGCAGCTCTGTACGGTGGACACTTGCCAATGGTGCACTATCTTCACGACAATTTTAGCAATAAAATGGTGGACGATGCGGCAGTCAACAGTCAAGATGCTATAGCTCATGCGGCAGCCAATGGACGATTGGATCTTGTTCAATGGTATTGTGAAATGAAGGGCCCGTACGCTTTTGGATGGAACGTCATGGACGCAGCTGTTGCACATAATCGCATGGGTGTCGTGCAGTATTTAATCAGTGTACTGGGCAATCGATGCACGAGACGTGGGCTCGAAAGCGCGGCTTTGAATGGACACTTGAAGGTGGTTAAGTGGCTTCATGATGCTCGATATTATGAAATTCGAACCTTTAAATCGCTCGAAAACGCCATTAAAAGAGGGCATTTGGATATTGTTCAGTATGTGATGCAAACAGTGGAAGTGGCGTACACGTCATGGACTCAAGCAGCGTTGACAGCTGCCGTGGCATTTGGACAAAGACATATTTTAGAGTGGCTGCACACTCGAGCATCGATGGCTGCAGCTGTGCTCAATCGACGCTTTCGATTTGAAATCTATACTAATCAATTGTATGCTGTTGCAAAGAAAGGTTATTTGGACGTATTGCAATGGCTGCATGAATATAAATACCCGGTTCATTGCCGACGAGCACATGTCATTCGTGGAGCTGCAGCGGGTGGACATCGAATGATTATCGAGTGGATGGAAATGACATTTGAATGTTTAAAGTGTCAGCGTCATCGAATCCGAGTTGATGGAGCTGGTGGGTTTGGAAGTCTCCGGTTTGTCCAATGGCTGAAGCATCAGGGATATCGATTCACGGCCCACGCAATGGATGATGCTGCTGCTGGTGGCTCCTTTTCTATCGTGTGCTGGATGCATGAATACGTAGAAAGTTCTAAGTGTACCGTCGCGGCGATGGATCGTGCTGCTGCTAACGGATATATCGATGTTGTTAAGTATTTGCACTGGAACCGAAAGGAGGGCTGTACCACTGCAGCTATGGATGAAGCTGCACGTCAAGGTCACAATGAAGTCGTCAAGTTTCTGTATGCCAATCGCAGTGAATACTGCACCGCAATGGCTGGTGAAACGCACTCAGTTGCAGTGTTGCAGTTTTTAAAAGAGAACAAGCGTCTTCGCAGTAGATTGCCCAAGACAGTTGATGCGTCAACTAGTGGAAATTTAGAATTATTAAAATGGCTTTACAGTCACGATCGAAGACACTTTGGATTCGAGGCAGTGGTGGATGAAGCGCGTGAGCAAAACCATTTTCATGTGCTGCGCTGGCTGGAGACGCTGCCTGAGTCTGGAA
Source organism: Plasmopara muralis (assembly GCA_003676415.1). NCBI lineage: Eukaryota > Oomycota > Peronosporomycetes > Peronosporales > Peronosporaceae > Plasmopara > Plasmopara muralis. The sequence goes on along the minus strand of RCHQ01000031.1, from coordinate 298,449 downwards.
GATTGGCTTAAGATGTTGTCGAAGCGGGTGGTCAAAGGATTCATTAAAGTCCAAGCAAGCATCTAGAGTTGTCTCTACTGAAGTACGAGTATGGTCGAACACATGGAATTTGCTTTTCGAGCTTTAATGTTCGAGCCTTGGAACAGGTTTTTGAATATCTTGAAATTATGCTCTGTTCACACAATGCAAGCTTCGCCTTGGCCTCTCGATTTGCAAAGTGCAGCCACAAGCTCTTAAACTTTATCATCGCACCGCTTCTCAGCCGATCACCATTTGCTCTGCCACCACTTCCCCATCCTCGACTGCCCCTTCACCGTCTTCGGCTATCCTTGCTGTGTTAGCTACAAAGTTTCCATTATCTGGAGCAAGTGTCAGGTCATCAAAGCCCAACTTGGCCAATGTATGGTCCATCCTCTGTCGCTGGCGGTTGCGTGCACGCTTCTTGGCGTCCTTTTTCTTCTTGTCCTCCACCTCGTAAATCGTTTGATACACATTTTTCGGCACCTTTTCCTTAAGTAGCGCAAGAAACACACCTCCAGACGAACGACGCCGCGGTTTGTACTCGTGTGAGATTTCATCCATTACAACGAAAAGCTCGGGTTTGCCGCTGGCCACGGCATTCACACGCTGTCCACCATCCTTCTCTAGCCGCAGCGTTTCACGCAACAATCGCCACGCCAATTTGGGACCAATATTCCTTACTACGCGGTGCAAAAGTGCCACCTTTGGCTCATTCAGCAATTCGGACAAAACACGCGGCATGTCTTTGGTCAGCGGCTGCTTGAGATTGTGGCGTCGGCGTTTTGGCTTCTCACCACGAGACGTCGACATTCCAGTGCCAGTGTAATTAGAATGATTGTATTGATTGTCTTGGTTGCGCTTGCGTTGCCGTGAGAGCGCTGGGGCACAAGCGTCAGTCAGTGCCGTCGAATGTGCAGCTGCAACGGCCATGGATGGCTAAGTGACACGATAGCGAAGATTCGTTTCAGCCAATCACTGATTCAATTTTGTTCAAAATTCGGGATGTTATTTCGTAACATAAACTGGAGTTATATTCGACGCTAAGAAGTCTGAATTTATGAAAATTCATAATCCCTATTTTCCGCTCAGAGTTTACTATCTTGGAAATATTACAATGTAGAGCAGTCGTCATGATACTTTATTCGTTTAACTTCGCGTCATTTGGAGTGCTCTGACTCGTAGCGCTTTGCTCTAATCCATGGCTCTTTCGTCCGACTCTAGTCTTCATCAAACACTGTTTACCTCTCGAGGCACTTGTGCTTCGACGCAATAAAGACATTGCATATCGTCGATCGATGGTTGATTGGCGCGATCTCCGACTTAGCGTCGTGTTCTTCACTCGACTTCCAGTCAGAAGAAAATAATAGCATGACTTGTAGTTGAGTTCTCGGTCGCATTCGTCATGTAGCAACGTCATTCAATTAAATACCCATGATAATGTTGTACCGCACCCATCGTCTTCATCTTTGTCCACTGCGACCTCGATTGGTGCTTTGCCGCCTTCCTCAAACAAGACACTGTCGCCTTCTTTATTAAAAGTCAAAGGAGATTCTTCGCACAATACCGAAATCGATTCAAAATGAGTCGTATTCATCGTGTATAACATATAGTTGTACATCAGTGGGCCGAGGCCGTTGCATGTCTGATCGTGACACTCTTGGTTATCGCCCCACTTACCCAATCCACTAGATCTATTACAGTGTTTTAAGGCAATATTAGCACACACTAGTGAACAACGACTTTTTTTTAATCTTTTTATCCGATCAAAAATACTGTGCTTCTTGACGTCGATATCTATCAGGACAGTTCGGTCTGCAACAAATTATTCGTTTCACGATATCTTCGTATGCATTTAAGCGATATCCTTCTCTAGATCAACTGTATACCTTCGTCGCTTAGGAGATCCATTCGTTTCCTCACCCAGCAAATCTTTGCTTGGTCGATCAACATTTGCATCCACGAGCTCGTGCATCGGCAAAACACGATAGGAACCTCGACGGGTGCTCAAAATTCGGTCACTTTCAAGCAACACGCCATGCGCTAGACACTGCACGGGCCAAAGATACTGTTCGTCGCCAACAGTTTCCTCCAACCCAATGGTCGTCGCACCACTTCGAACAATGTGTTTCAATCGAATTGAGAGATCAAGGAGTTCTTCAAGTGGCAGGCGTCTGTACCCTGCAATTGAAGCCTGAGCAGATGAAAAGGCCATCCGACTTGGAGCCAGAGACGAAAAAGAGTCCGAGTGTTTACTTTTATCAATTCCGACAACAGCAGTATTCGGTTTCTTCGCTTTTCGTCGATGATAGTCAAGATACAGGTATCGAGTGACAAAGCCCATGCTTGTGGTGAGTAGGTAAAGACACAATAGTTCGGTCCAAGGGATGTAGATTATCCACATATTGAGGATGTACGAACGCGTTGGTAGCAAATGTGTCTTTAAACGCATTGCTAGTCGTTATACGTCCTGGAAACGCGGCGTGATCGATTACCCGCTGGTACTCCATTTCGTGCTTTGTGGGTAAAATCGAAAGCAAACGACGACGAAGCAGATAGCCTGCGACAAGGCAGCAGCTACGAGTTCGCTACTGGAAATGTACGTACGCGTTGCGACCATGTACGCTCGTCCTTCGTCAATAAGAACAAAGAATTCCCATAGAAAATGCACCACTTGCAAAAGGAGGCCCCACACCCGTAGTCCCGATAAGAGTGTATGGATCTCGGCAAACGAACGCGATGCCTCATGTATCATTAGGTCCCATACCGCAGTGTGAGGAAGAAGCAAAAGCCACGATAAAGGACCTGATAGAACTGAGAGGATCGCCACGGGCGCACTGTGCACGAGGGAGCATGCAAAAAGTGTCGTAGAATTTTCTGCTTCCATCCGATCGCTCAATTCTCGCTTTGTAAATGAATGCCCAAAGGATAGTAGGATTAGACGTTGAATAAGCTCTACACTTGTCCACACGTGCAATATTAGCAGCGCAATATCAATGGAAATCAGGACATTGTAAAGGAAAGCAAAACACGCCAAATTCAGCGCCGTGCTCACTTACATTCACCCTAGATAAGACTCATCATCGGAAGCTGTCGAAGGAGACGGTAGATAAGTAAACAAATGCATTCCAAAGACTTCGACATCATCAACCGAGAGACAAGCATTGTCCATTTGTAAAATAGCAAAACCGGTCGCAAAATGGCCGACGAAAGCTACAGTTTTGATTGGAAATTCTGGCCCAGCACATCCAAAGATTGGTCTTAACGCCCTTTGCGCTGAATATTGCTCGATTGCAACGCCTCCCACACACACTACTCGACAAAGAGGAACACTCTTGCCAATGACATCGAGAAGTGTCCGTAACTCGCGCTCGGCCCCAGACATTGGTGCGGCCATCATAGTGGTCGTCACAGGAGGCGCGTTCAATCGATACTTATGCAAGAATCGTGTGACCATTGCATCCTGACATAGTGGTGGCCGTCGAAAAATGTAGAGCAGGGTACATTCGGCCCACGCCATTGCATCAACGCGGATGACGCTCGCTTAAAGCATTGTAAAAATTTGAGGTGTCATTTCTTCAATCAAATCGTCGGGAGCTGAACAATTGGCTGCTAAAATGTAAGTGTATTGAAAAGTAGCGCTTTGACTGTTGCTAGTTTGAGTAAGAGTTTGCAGATTGCAGATTGCAAGTGTCGTGAAAGACTTGCTACCCAGTCGAACTGTTGCTTAATTTCGTGTTTGCCTGAGGCTGATCAAAAAGCAACACGGTAGGTTTAAACGTAAATGCAAAGGCATCATTTGGTTCAAGCCATTGCGTCTTTTAATAGAGATCCCGAACATCCAGTGCTGACAACAGCACCAAGACAAGCGCGTCGAGTCCTTTGCGAATTCTCCAGTGCATTGCGAGAGACCCTGCGACTGCTCGTTGGAAATTTGATCTGTAGCCTTTACGTACACGTTACGTTATTCATCATGAAATTACATCACATGCGAAAGCAGCGACCTTCTGTGATTTCTCGGCAGGACATTGCGTGTAATGTCCGCCGAAATGGGGGGGCTCAGTCTCTAAATTTTAATTTAGTAAGGAAATTCTAGCCCCCGACGAGGTCGGTGGAAACGGCAAGTTCTCAATGCAAATCGAACAATTGGGTGGCGCTCTCTCGCGAGATGCATGGTTTTTACGACGGTCTAAGCTACCAGTTTTCAATCGTCATCATAATACCTGGAGCTGCGGAGCACAATCGATCGATCAGCATCAGATACAAGGTACGCACACACGCAGTGGCATTATGCGGTGGCAACTCGCGTGACGAGTTCGAGGTCTTCGTGAAGGTTTTGGTTGCGTAGTACAAAGACCGTGATTTCAGCTGATTAAAAGAAGGAGCTACTAGACCCGCTCGTGATGAAAGCGGTTTTTCATGTTGAGGGTCCAGAAATGTTTGTGATGAAGTACAAGTAAAATACATGTCTCGTACATCATCGCTATTTTGGGAAATCTTGTTGCTCTTGTATAGAATTTTTGAGCGAACGATGAGTGGATGAGAAGAACATTCTCGATGCTCTTACATACATTCCAACCCTTTGGAACAAGAGTCACCACAGAACGTTGATTTCTTTGGGGACGAAAAATAATAGGGTGCGCCGTCAGCATGATCTATGCAATCAAGCGGATAAATGGCATTATCAAGAAGCTTAACTGGACGAAAGTCGAAGCCACTTTGCTCTATACTGAGTGCGATAATGCAAATTCTCAGCTCGAAGTTTGCGATGCCTCGTTAGAGGACTGGGATTGTTTGTTAAGTCGGAGTATCAAGCACTCGTGTCAAGGGCGATGACATTCGAAAATGGTAAAAACTACATTGTCGAGCTTCCGTCTGGCGTTCACGAGGCCTTTTATAAATTGTTCAAGGTGGACATGGTGTTTGCGAGTGGTACACGTGGTCATCATTTGATGTCGCGTGGATCGAGTTTCGTGGAAAGCCTTATAAACCCGAGCCCGATTGCAGTTTTGGTCCTGCCCCTGGTATCGGTGCCATTTGTCCTGGTGGAATGATATAGATCGAATATTACACATTGAAGGTGGATGTGGGTGTTTCACGAACATGGCCCTTTTTGGATCAAAAAGCAGATCAATGGAGGCACTTCCTGGCGTCGAATACATATTCTGCATTCGTCTATCGCCAGCGCTGCGGGTTCGTCAGTACAAGGTCTACACGGTGAATAATCCAGCAACCCCGCTCCGCCTATGGATCCGATTCCTATGGTCAGTCCGGCGAATGTGACTTTCAATTCGCGCCGTTTGTTGGGCCTCATAGGACAAGCTCCGATTCCTCAAGGCTTCCTCAGCCGGATATGGTCATCAACTTGTTTTTGCTCATTGAGAGGCTGATTCAGTCAGACCAGTGAAGTCGTGGACATTTTTCTATTTGACGTCGTCAGCGATTAGAACTTGATGCCCAGCTTCGGATTAGTGTTCAACCGGACTAGAAACACGATGCAATTTAGTATCAGTTTTAATCGACAAAAACCGATATTTCCAAAAAAATGATTGAAAGTAAAGAAGTCGTTGCCAACTTCCACTCAGTGTGAATTTAGATATAAGAGTCACTACGTCACCGCGTTACGTAACTTCCATAAAAGTCATTACTATATGATGTATGTGTCCTCTCTCATAGTAAACCTTGTTATTATATTAGATTAATTATCGATAAAAGTGGTGCCTCTGGTGACTCAGTAAAACAGAGATTGTTCTACAATGACTAGAAAATGAATAGACGTCAAAGCAAAATATGCCGACCAGACACCATAGTGGTGACTTAGTCGTGCCTCATGGTGACTTGGCGGTGACTCTCATCAAATCGACACAAAGGGCAACACTCGAACGATAATACCTTAATGAGATTTTAAAAACAATGTTTCTAGAGAGCAGTGTAAGCTTGCTCGCAAATAGAATGATGCGGCAAGCATGCAATTACTATGGATAAGGAATTTGTTGTCGTGTAGTGATATTGTAGAAGAAATGCCACAAAAATATTATACCCCAGTCGTCGCTGAGGTTGTTGATACACTAGTACCATCGGTGTTTGAGCCCGTCGAGGCTTCAAATGCCAAAGTAACTAAAGTTCCAGAAATGGATGGATCACCGGTGGCCAAAATAGCGCGGTAAATTAGGCGGAGTATAATTCAGATAAAAAATTTATGATTCGGACGACGACGAATATTCCGAGAATGAAGATGAGGTCATTCCAGCGAAGACAAAGTTGTAAGGCCAAGATGTGGCTTGGTGTTGACTCAAGCAGTGCGAGATGGCGCCAATTACGTGTTCAACAGCCAGGTAGAAAAAGTTCGTTTTTAAGCATGACTACTCATGTATGTATGTATCATCGGGCGATTATAGCAGTGATGAAGATAGCATTTTCTGGTACGAATCGTATGACGGAATCCCAGACGAGTCCTACTCGGGACATTATAAAAGTGAGGGACGCAAAACAAAAGACTCGGAATCTCGAGGAGTCGCAGATATTTAGAGTTCAAGCCTTGCCGTCAAAAAAAAGCCAAGCCTGAACAAATACACTAAAGAGATCGCCGATCAGAATGAGACTAAATCAAGAATTTAAAAACGATCGTCGATCACGACATGCTTCTGGATCTAAATCGCGAGAGCAACAAGATTAATCTGTATAATTTATCATCGCTGCGTCACGTGACTATATATGATTCGAGAAATCCATGTGCAAATTGATATCAACGGCTTGCCAATGTGGTATAAAATAAAAGAACAAAGCTTCGTTTCGGATAGGCAGAAGTGAATGCATATCAGCTGGAAAAGTATTACAAACGAGCAAGTGACCATTTCTTACAATTATAGCCCGAAGTACAAGCCAGTAGTTGCCCATCCCAAAATGAGTGTCATTTTCGACGTAGTCGCACATTTGGCGACTACGTCTTACGATGTGCGTCTGTATCGTCCATTCGACGCCCACAAGAACGACCTTCGTTTGATTGCTGTATTTAGTGGATTTTGTCATATGTATGATCCTGAATCTAATCAATCCGGAGCGATCTGGCGTGTGGATCGATCATATTTAGTAGTAACTCTTTGATAGTAATAATGCTGTGTATCAGTCTTTAGCGATGTAATTTGTTAAAGACAAAGTTGGTTTCCCACATCAGAGAAACGCATGTGGCAAGAATATTTGTTTTGGTATCTTTCACCGTTTTGTGATTTGCCCTGAAAAAAGGCGTGTGTGTCTGTCGATGGAGAATATCACCGCTCAATTCAACAATAATCGGCAAAGCAAGCTATCAATTATTCTAGACAAAGCTTTTGGCTCGAGAAATCGCTCTTCGAACAATCAAATCAAGAGTTACATTACTGACAATCGCACGCAAATTGAACGCAAGGATCTCGAGATTGCCGAAGTCAATGATATGTGATCTTGACAAACAAGGACTTTGGCTCAATAATTGAAGGCAATGATTGTCGATATATGTGCCTCGTTGCCAGTAACAGTCGTGTCGATGATATGGAGTGTTTTTGCTACTGTTTAAATATGAAAACATACTCAGCTAGATCATTTTGGTTTGTGAAAGCAGTAAATGGGATACCTAAATCACGAAATTTAAGCTGACAAAAGCACCAGAGTAGGCCCATGCACGAAAATCAATAATTCTCGGGCATAGTGTCAGCGGTGTTTTCCTAACGCGGTATCGGCATCGCCGGCAAGATTGTCGCTAGATTTGGCTGACAGTAATCGTGCACAACGCACCAGCCTACAGACTTCTTCACACAAAACATTGATGCCGAAAAGACAGGCGTAATTGGTCGAATAATGCCGGTCTGAACCATCTCGCTGGTTCATTCTTAGAATGCCCTACGTTGTTTAGGACTCTGGCACCATTGTTTGACAGAAATCGGCTTAGTACCAGGCTTGAGCAGATTTGTGTGCACTTTTTTCCCGTGATTGAGGTGTCTCGCTTGGAAGCTCTGTGCGAGGACTGTGTGCGCATACTTGCGTTACGTTTCATACGCCGGGTTAATCGTAAGTGATTCCCATACTTGATTCTTGAAGCGCTCAGCCTTTTGAGAATTATGTGGGTTGACGACAAAGACATCTTCAATGTCTTTGTCGAGGCGCAAATTTTCAAAATTGAAAAGAAGAAATAAGCTGCGTCGCGGTCTTTTGCCGAAAGTATTGGAAATCTCGCGGCTTTGATTTTGAAAGCCTCGCATTGTTCAGCAGTCTATCTGGACGGACGTTGATTATGCGATATCAGCCGAAGTGCCGCGTGGTGCTCCGTGTTGATGCGAGGAGACATGCCTTGTAGTCCAATTGTTATCTGGATTTTGCTCACGAAGTCACCACATGCCGACAATAACACCTTTATTTTCAGGAGAAGGCATGACTCGGAACGTTCTTGATGTCATAGAAACCAGGTATCTGCACATTCATGACACATTTCATTGGGGGAAGTCAACAACATGGTCATAATCAAGGTCGACTGGCATCATCTAACCCTTGGTTATGTCGAGCTCAGGTCGCTTCTCCAAGTCTTCGGGTACACCGTTAAGACTACATCCATTGTCGATAAAGCCGATGACAGGTCGATCTCGACCAACGTCTTGAAAGCTTTAGCTTCTTCGTTGAGGAGAACATATAGTGCACCTTAAGTGTAACAACTCATTTCCTTACGTTTAGCAGTGGTACATTGCGGCGACATGTATCCGACAAAGCCACAATTTTTACATAATTCCCCCTTCATCTTCTTTGCGTCTTCTTTCCTCAATCCATCCTGAAAAGAGAACCGCCTTCCCAATTTACTGCTCTTTGATTCACTTTGGGACATCGAGTCCTGAAATTTTAAGACGCACTCATGAATAGTTTCCCTTCATGTAAGGTGAAACATCCGCTCTTGAAGATCATACTCGAAATCCTTTTGCCTGAAGCTTGTACGCAACTGAGTTCCAAATAGTGCCCATGTCTTAAGCTTGTTCATGCGCTCACGGTCGGTGATAAAGGCACGGTACCAACTGATTACGGATTTGCCAAAATTACTTGAGATAAGCATCACAAAGTCTGACGACTCTGTTGTCATCAAGTGGCGCTTGTTAGCGCAGTGCTGTTTCGTTGCGGAGATCCACAATTCAATAAATTCGCCAAATTTCCCTTCATATAGAGAAAAGCGTTTTTTTCTGTTGCTCCCCGATTGATGCGGCAAGAAACTCAAAGCGCTCATTAGCCTATTGCATTTGGGCTTGTATTTGAGCTTGTGTTGTTGCTGAGTGAGGTACAATAGTAGTTGCTACAGGAAAATTTTGTCTTGTCCTGTCGCTGCAAAAGGAGTTGCATTAGCCTAAGCGGTTGAATCTGCTTGACTATTGGCACTTGCCCCATCTTGGTGCTCGTGATTTTGAGTGCGACGTTGACCGTAAATCTTCGTTGTTGTCGAGAGCACTTATTCGGTTCTGTTGACGAGGTATTGGGTTTAAAGTTAGGCGCTCAGCTATTTGGCCTCTTTATTGAGCCATACTTGCTGAATTTCTCAGCCCTCAATGTCTACCAGACCTTCATAAGACCTCAAAAATCAAAACGAGACTGATTAATTTTTATTTTGCAGTCTTAGCTTGTTGTGTAAATGATAAAGAGTGGTCTAATGAACCTTTTGAAGCTCGTGCGCTTGCTGATTACGGTGCTATAGGGCTTCAGTGATGTCGCGTACTAGATATTTGGCACCTTAGTCGTTACAATCTGGGATTACATTTCGGATAAGTTGGGAAAGCTTCAGTTGATCCACCGAAAATAACCACAAATCTTTTCGCAATTTATCGAGCTCATCGTTCCGACTTGTTATGAGCCCAGTGGTATTTTGAACAAGGATTTGTAGATGCACGAGTCATTCGTTTACCCATACAACGAAGCCGATTAAAACAGCTCGATTGTATTGAATGTAGATCAAGCAAAGCCAAGTGGATAACCTATCGGGAAGTTATTCTCCGTGTTTTAAAAGCGGGACAGAATTTCTTCGAAAGGCAAAATCAACTAATCGAAGGAAATTCAGATGTTTAGCGTCACCAACCACTGAACGATAAGGTTTTGCGGAAAGACAACCTTTTGTAATCTAATATTTTCCAATGTGTGTCTCGTACCAATAATCACAGGATGACATGCTTCTCACTATGTGACAACGAGCACCCTTGCCTCAACCTCTTAAGCTTGACACGAAAAGTGCTACATTGTAACACAGTCGCGGAGAAAGCTTATTAAAATCGGTAGTCGGACGAGGCTTTGGGGCGAGCGGAGCATACTCGGTGAAGAAGGAGGATTGTTAGTTGCTCTAAGGCAAATTGAGAAGTGATATTAAATAGAGAACTCTCACGAATTCTTTCATTGCTACAGCGTAAGTGGTAGCTCTCAGCCATCTACTGCTACCATCCTTCATTCTTCTTTACATCATTTCCCTAAATTAGCCAATAAGGTTTCTTGATTCTCGATGATTATGGGACATCTGGAACTTCCTTCTGATCTAAACTGTACAATCACCTATTTCTATGGATAGTACTAATGCATACGTATTTTGCAGATTCGTCGCTACCATTCGATGCTTGAAAGATGGCCTTTTCGGGCGTCGTGCTTCCTATCCGACAAAATATAGTCACATCAATCGAACATGGCTATGGCATCTTTGGACGATGGAGACAATATCGCTACAAGCTAAAGCTTGGCTTCTTACCTTATTCCACGGTTCGATAGCCTTGTTTCGGTGTTAATGACGGCAAAATGGACTTAGGTTGAATAAAAGAAGCGTGGTGAGTGTCGTGTTTAACGGTGAAGAGATTACTATATCAAATGAGTTGGATAATATTAACTACCTTACGGTGAACAATACCAGTTGCTGGTCAAACAGAGTCAAGACGAACAGTGTTTGCGTTCAAGATCATGAAATCTGGCTTCCCAAGTCGGATTTCAAACAATTATTCTCTGTATCAAGTGAGTGTCCAAAATTTAAATCAAAATATATGACTTTTATGAGCCTCATGTTGTCGTTCGTGCCATTGCCGCTTCAAAAGTGGTACGCGGCAGCTATTGCTTGCCTCGACATGGCTTCCTGTCTTTCCGCAAGTAAGGCATATAATAATTATGACTTCATGTCTTTTTGCCAGTAATAATAGCTGTACTCTCCTTTTTATTTCTCTGATTTAGTCTATTCGTAGCTTTTGCTATCTTGAAATTTTTTTTAGTCACCTCTATTGTCTCTGCCGACTTATCTCCAAAAAAGCTAAGGCTTGCGCCCACTTTGCTTGTTCATACTCGACCTGCTCGTAATAGACCATCCACGATTCATCTTGACTTGTTTGAGAAATTAAGTGGCTATTTAAATATGGAAATCGTCGGCCCCTTCATTTCATGAGTATATTCACCCGCAGACAAGAAAGCGCAGACCTTTAAGCTAACCGGAAAGGCTGACGCTTTTAGTCGTTTCTTTAAGTTCTCTGAGGACACAAAACAGAGTGGGGTCTCAGCGTTTAGCCTGGCATCCCATGATTCAGAGTAACACGCCGCGCGCATTGATCGCCATTGATGAAATTCCTTTAATTTGTTCTTACTTGAAGTGCAAAGCCTCTGTTTTTTTTTCTTTCAAACAAGGATAATTCCCTTTCATCAGCTTTGCCCCGAGCGCTATCGGCGGAGCTACCGGAGAATGTACTGCCTGGACCCTAGAACATTGACGTGGAAAGTAGAGCTCATATCAACACGTGTTCCATTCGCTTGGTAGTAGGGAGGACAGCCACCTTTTCAGGCCAACGCAGTCAGCATTCCTCTCGATTGTTTTTCTGACACATGCAAGACCTAGTATCTATTCTTTGGAATCCATTTTAGCTGCGTAGGCATCTGATAGACTTTATGTGCTACCGGGGTCACACAGCACCTTGCACAAAGACTACGTGCTGGACGATACAATTGGCACTATTCAAGGCTTCAAGAGGTTGACGTGTCCTATAAACTGCAGTTCGAATCGCAATCGCACAAAATTTAACACGGTATTTTCAAAAGGCTGAAAATCGAATACAGCAGTGCGAATCGGTATTTTACTGGTAGAAAGCCACGGCGTCTTTTCGTCACTCGTATCACATTATGAGTCATAATAAGCGTACGACCTTGAAATGCAGCGCCGACGTTGCATCGTGCGAGCCTCACATTCCTTATTCTCCTCTCATCATCGGTCTTTTTTTCGCGAGTGTTCAATGCATCGTCTATTTATTAATAAATCTACAGGATCTAGATGGTTTTCTCAATACGCTGAACGAGCGTGCACTCGCTTTTCCAAACAACAGTCAAAATTCCGTTAAACTGAACGCAAAAATGCTTTTTAGTTAAAACAAAGTTTATTGCCGCATATAAGACAGCTTGCTTGATGTTGTAAATTGTTTTATAGTTGCTCCACGTGTATGTTGTAGGCCGCGACGTATTGTTTTAAACGACGAATTGTGGCTGTATCCTTGCCAAACACACCTTGTTTGTCCAGCAGTCGCATGTACAAGAGAGAAGAGATGTCAAGAAATCTCATATCTTTGATTGAAATGCCTTGTTCGAAAAACAGGCGCACTTTAAACATAGCCTTGCGCGCCAAGACTCGCTGCTTCCATGACAATTTTTCGGACGCTTCATCCCACTTGTCTAATCCAGAGGTCGGTACCTCTTTCTAAAGGCCGTCAAATTGTTCAAAGAAGTCTTTCGTGAATCTGTCGTAATCCTCTTGAGTTTTTTTTTTATGAGGCGCAATGTTGGGGTCACGAAGTTTGGCATTTTTCAACTTCCTCACGTCCAACAGACTTAATCCAGCCATGACCGCAGGGTTAAGGCTTTTGTCTGTTTCTTTGGTTCCTTTGTACAATATCGGCAACGCGGACGGTGTGTACGACGGCCTAAGTTTTGCCCGGATGCGCTTTACCCAGTTCACCGGATTCAGCTTCGAAAAAAACGACGTATTCGGTAGCGCCTTTTCAGAGGCCTTTACCTTCCCAATGGACTACACAGTAGGCTTAAAATTCTGTGTTATACTTCGCTCTTCGGTCGGAATGTGCTCAGGGTCATCCGCCTGAAGTATGCGCTTGCCGTTGCTATCCCAGTGATCGGTACGAGGCGACTCGTTGTCGAATACCTCGAGCGGGGATGCTTGCGTGCAGGCCGAGAAGTAGACACTGCACAAATTGCCGATTCGAAAAGACGGAAGAGAAATGCACAATGGCGCATTGGAAACGTACGGTGTCCTTCTCTCTACAACGGATTTGCAAGAATGACAGTCGGGGCGAGTCAGTCTCGTGCAGGATAGTCAAGTCGTATGCAATCTTTTTTGTCATGCCGGTATATATTGCTGGAATTAATTAACAAGTCTACAACTTTTCGCAGTCTACTGTATTACCTTCGCTATAACCGTATTTCAATTTTACCGCAATTAGGCCGAAACGCAATGGCTTGCGATAATTTAAGCGCTACAACTTTTCTCATAATAGTAAAAGCAGCATTACTACCCTCAAGCCGTGCTTTTACTAGCAAGGTCCAAAACTTTTCATAAATGGGCAACTGATGAATTAACAAATATTATTGATTTTATGTATATGTCCTTATAAATCATTACTTTGGCAACAAAATAGACCACCAAAGTCATCTCCTATTATTGTATTCAAATATGCTAACGCCTATAATGAGCTCATTGGTACTATTTGCTTTATTGGCCAGTGCGGACACCATTTAAAGCAGAAGAATCTTCTTTTACATATATCCTGCTAGAGTGAAGGCTATTGTGAAATGCGCAGTTTCAATAAACCAAGACAATATAAAGAAATGGCTTGTCCTGATTGATATGAATTCCTAAAACTGACTAAGCCATTGTCTGACCTCTTTAGCTAATGCTTAGCATATTTAAAAATGAACTTATTATCCCATAAGCAAATCAAAAGAATTATCGATGATTGTATCCGCGTTTTATGCATATCTGTGTCCTCTGGGAAGATTGCCACAACGGATACATTGATCTCCTTCATCGTGTGAGACCACACGCACGGACATAACTGTAAATTACTGGAACTTCGCTTTGCCACTCAACTCTCGCATATATCAACTTTGGCGCTCGTATGTCGCACCTTCGCTTCTGACAGTAAATGGCAGTAAATCCATCCATGCGTTAGTCGCAGCCACAACGCTTCGCGTTAGATACAGAAGCTAAACTTTTTAATTTTCGAGCTCAACCTGAATGTCAAATGTCACGATAAAGACTACATACTTTAGCCACCAAAACTACTGATGCGTAGATGCGTACGCCGCATTCAGTGCTATGGTCATTGACCGCTACTTACGCTAAACAATGGGGAATGAGATAGACTCCCATTGCAAGAGCGCTATGTCAATGGCGCTGACTGCAGCAGAACCGGCTTCCGCTCACTGGTCCCAGCTGCTTCTTTTTCAATTTGTAGCTAAATACATAAAAGAAAAATTGTGTGGTACTTTGTGTCTCGACAATTGTGAACATGGAAGTGTCTGCAACAGGCACTAATTTGCGCTGGACAGAAGAGATTCTATTGCTTGGGTTTTGCAGCATTTGTGCTTGTCAACGTCGTCATGTGTCTCTGGATGGCAGTGGGGCCTACGTCAATAGCGCGCCGTCAAGCGACCGCAGTTTAAAAGCTCCGTTGAGCACTACGTTGACTTCAATGGAACGAGTGAATGAAGTTGGGCGACTATGACCGCAGTAGTCAAAACGCTCACGTAGACTTCATTCCTCTGTATACACTGGCAGACACGGTGCACACCGCGTTCTAGTCGTTGCAATTTACTTGTTATGAGGAACCGTTTGCAATGTGCGCTGAAGATTGGCTTCGATTGCTTTTTTCAGATGACTCCAGTCGACGCTAGAGCAAACGGTTTTCCCAGATTCCGAGCCGGCGGTGGATACTGATCCACCATTTGAGAAGCTTAATAGCTTCTAGTATCCAGAAGCGGCCATGACCACAGGCGAAGTCTGCACCCTTTTGCCGATGCGTTGTCCTGGTCCAGATAAGAAGAGATGCATAATTTAAAGCGTAGAAAAAAATCTATGTGAACGTTCAAAAATTGACCTAGAAATACGTTTAAGCATTGGTAGTGGTTGTTAATGGACTGTGCTTCAGTGCTGTGATGCTATCGCCTTCGTTATAGTGCTCCATTGTAAACACTTGCATAATGGATGGCAAAGGTGTAGAGCCCTTTAAGCAGCCAAAGTGGGCGCAACGCTGAGTACGGTTTCGCTCAACTCAAGCAATGACCGAAATCCTGCGGGAATGCAAAAGCCACTGATAAAGCTAGAGCTACCGGTGTAGTGTAAGGCAGTTGCAGCGATTTGAAATATGTGTTTGCGGATGCTCGGGTTGCGTGTTTGCGCGGAATAAGATTAATCTGGTCACAACGATGAAGATTCGAGCCCTGTCAAAGCGAAACGGTTTCACCTTCTGTGCTTGGTCTTCATGTTTAGTAAACGTGGGCTTAGCCTTAATTAGTAATTGCATAGTGCTTGCTGTGATGCACAACAAAAGCATGGATGACCACAAAGCGTTGGATAAAAAAGATTTTACTTTTGCGGCGTATTTTTTTGCTTCATCTTCGAGCGGTCACCATTCTACTGAGCTTCAGAAGAAAATGACTGAAAAGCTAAATGAAGCGCGCAACGTAGGCCAGCTCTCTGTCAGCGGAATCAGTAGTAACATGGACATAAGTGCAACACAGTCACGAAGAAAGCTTATTAAAGTCGGTTGTCGAACGGGGCTTTGGAAAAGGGGGGCGAAGTTGGTGAAGGAGAAGGAGCTTTGGATGCTTAAAGCGAAGTGAGAAGTGACATTAGAATGGGGAGCTCCTATTTTCTTGCTACAGCCTAAATGGTAGCTCTTAGCCATCATCTGCTACCATCCTAATGGCTATCATTCTTCTTTACTCCATCTGGCTTTTTACACATCCTAGATTATTATCGGCCAACAAGGTGTCTTGATTCTCACTAATTATAAGACATCTGGGATATCCTTCTGGTCTAAAGCTGCATATTCGCCTTTTTGTAGGGATAGTTCTGATGCCCGTGATTTTTGATCTTTTTTAATTTCATTGCGCAAAGGCCGTAACCGGCAAACCTACCGGTGACGACGGCTTTTTCACATTACCTCCTTTGAAGAAGATGCTTATTTAAAAAATAAGACTTGTCTTTTTGGATTTCTAATAAAGGTCGATGAGTCTGTAAATTTACTTTAGCTTCTCCACAGGATCTTAAGTGGCTTTCTTCTTGGCTTTATCAACCCACCAAAGCTTTGTAGTGTATGTTTCCTACGAATTTACGATGTCCAATTACAGCTTCAACGAGTTGTCCCTTGGAGCCATCGGCCAACATGACCTTATTCACCTTTTGTCGAAGCTGAAGGTCTTTGCTATACGACTTCTACGGTAAAGTGTGAAACACTGGGTGAAGCTGTAATCCCTTCGATAACTCCAGCTTATAGAAATCTTGCAAACCTTTTTTCATGATCGGGTATGGGTCAATATATCGTGGCGCAAGTTTTTTCGACCGAACAAAACGTTGTGACGAACATCCAGTTTCTCGCCGTCCAACAGCACCATAACAACAACTTGGAAGTCTTGAACAGATCTATTCTTGTCGTAAATGTACTTAACGCGCTCTCGTTCTTCGCTCATTCGGTCCTGTGCGACCAAGAGTAACATTTCTTGACGTAGTAGAAAACGTTGTGCTGGATTTTTCAACTCATGAAATTCTGGATCTGGTGCCACATCATCCGGCACCATAGAAAGAAATTCTAGATCCGTTTCAAACGGCGACATTCTAAATGTAGAATATACGTGTCGAGTATGGGCTATCTCAGCCAAGTGCAAAAAGTCATCCCAATCATCCTGTGCTGGGTTGACGACACTTCGGAGGTAATCTCTAGTTACTCGGTCACTTCTTTTCGTTTGTTTATCCTTCTTTGGCCTAAAAGCCAAGCCAAATTGTGTTGATTTTCCACAGCAGACACGATTGATTGCCGTAAGTTCGATATTAACTTGGTATATCGCATCTGATAAAATGGTCTTTGGTATGACATGGCTCTTCGTATATATATACATATATCCGTAGAGACTTTGCAAATTCTGCAGTACCGTACGTTGTCTTCGTCGCGATGATCATGCCATTTTTGTTAAGTGAACAACGCTCGCCATGAAATCATTGAAACCATTGTTTCTCTTCGGTAA
Source organism: Plasmopara muralis (assembly GCA_003676415.1). Taxonomy (NCBI): domain Eukaryota; phylum Oomycota; class Peronosporomycetes; order Peronosporales; family Peronosporaceae; genus Plasmopara; species Plasmopara muralis. Next base: position 281,169 of record RCHQ01000031.1, on the reverse strand, counting down.
AGACACGATGAAGTCAATTAAATTGTCGATTCATCTGCTTCTAGGAGCATACAGGGACTTAAGTACAACTGGCGGTTGGTATGCCAAGCCTTGTTGCGCTGACACATACAGAATGTGTTGACCTAGCGCTGGAAATACCTCGTCATTTTGGTCAGCAGTATTCTTGACGCACAGCTAGATACGTCTGGTCAAGTTCGGCGTGGCTTGCCGGTTCAAAATCATGGTTATCACAGATGAAGCGATTTTCTAACCTTTGTTGTCTAGGATATACAGGCGTGGAATCTCATTCTCGCCAATTTAGTAATACAAAATACCATACGGCAGACTACTTTGGCGCACCTTCACCTTTTTCATCTTCTTGATGAGGCACTGTAGGTCTCATCGCCTTTGAGCATTGCGCAACTGCAACCTTGTTTGTCCTGGTTGTCGCCTCAATCTCGCGATTCTTAGCCGCTTTCAGTAACTCTAGCAAGCTAACTTATGTAGCCTTACTCTCGAATTCTGGATTGCGTGACATTGCATCAGCCATGGTCCTAGCTTTTCCGGGAATTCACTTGAAGAAAGGCTATAATTCAGCAAGCTCATTGAACCATCGGGCTACTCTGCAATTTGTAGTCTTCTGCGTCATAAGCATATCATTGCGAACTAGCATGCCAAATTCTCTTTTATCGTCAATTTATAACGTTACTATACAAAATTCAACTGGAGGTTAAGATATTAAAAGCACCATAGCACATCGACTTTTTCAAAAATTAGTGGAATTTGTAGATTGACTACTTCATCCAAATGTGATTTTTGTATAGCTAACACTATCTGGCCTGCACCGGATTTAGGAAGCACAGGAATCGGACTTGATGTTCTTAATTTTTCAGTCCAAGGAACATCCTTCCTTAAACTTTTTTACACTAGAGTCACTTTAGGTGGAGCACAGACATCAAAATTAATGTATCGAATTCACCTTTAATTCCCTGGTTGTTGTTATCTCTTTGTTACGAAACTCTTTTGTGCTTCAACATCAATCGCTACTATCACATGCAATATAAAAATTGGCGGAAATGGAGTAAGAAGCTCGATATTAAATTTCACATATTTCACAATGAATACCAATGGAGCTGCATTGACAGCCAATGTCAATGATCTAAATTGCAACGACTAAATAACATTTGGTATACTTTAGTCGTCAAAGACAAAGGACCCTTGATATAACAGGTTTTGGACTAAGGCCTGTTCATCGAGCACAAAGAACTTATATTTCTTCGGTGAAACTACAAATTGTGAGACTATGAGCATTTACAAAGCTTCTGTTAAGAACAGATTATTCGTCGCATCAAGAACAAAGTCAGCTTTAGAATATCAAGACGTATCCGTGGTTGCAATTGATATCAACCAATAATTCGAGATGCTTTGAAGGCGGTATTTCAGCTACAAGCTGAAGTAAACTGGCTAGCGGTCTGATCAAAACGAAAGTTATATACTTCGACTACACTATTATTCGATAAACAATTGATTTTTGTCCGAAAAAACGCGTATTCTGATATAAGTTAAATGACATAGAGCCCAAAAGATGCATTCGAAATTCACCTAGCATACTTTCTGGCAAGCAGCTACATGTCTTTAGCGAGGTATCTGATATAAAGCACTTCGCATGCCGGAGGAAGGTAACAGCCTCTAATGACATACTCGATTGGCATGATTCCAAACAAAAAACAGTATTCCTGAGCGATGACTTGAAGCTCCCAAGATCGTTCGTTATAATTGTGAGCGATGTGTGTAGGTCGATCTCCCGTCTTCATCTCCTATCACCTCTTCATGGCTGCTAAAGAAACCTCTGCACGGTACATCAGCGTTGTGCGCATCGTGACGCAGTACCCTGTTCGTTAGGTCGCAAGTGTACGCGTAGACAGTTCCGCTGAGTATGCCTTAATTGCTCACTCATTTAATATCTACTATATAATTTCTCAATGCATATACAAAAATTTTGATCAAGTTGGCACAGAGGAAAACAATGCATGCGCTACTTGTATTCGAGCCAAGATCTTTATACGGTGACGTTTAGTGCTACATCTGATATTCGGTTACAGGATCACCAACCAGATGTTCAAAAAACAGAAAAAAATTTCCGCTGAATTAATTTGTGGATGGCCATGTTTCACAGTGCCACGCTTGAACAGTTTGGGTTGTGCGGTGTATTTACTATAATTCCCGCACGATAAAGCAAAGTTAAGACTTTTATGGCAGTAACGATTATATGTTGGATTTGATTTGCCATCGGCAATTTGGTATGTGTTAGCTCACAAACTGGGCACACTTTCTTTGCACCCTTAACTATCTGTAAATTTGATAAATACATTTTTTGTCGTTGTGAAACGATACCAGCGACATTAATCCTCGAGACAAATTAAGTTCAGCTAACCAAAACAATGAATCTAACATCTAATTTATGGTTGTAAAAAGAGAAAGTACGACGTATTCGTCACCAACAGCGTAGAAAACGAAACGCCCCTGAGGCTTTTACCGCAACAGAACGAATAAAAAGATCAAACTGAAACAAAGTAATCCGATACACAGTTTGACTTGCAGTCAATCTATTTCCTGGATGGTAAGCAATCTCGCAAGCTAAAATAGGTAGAAATTAAAGGGTTTATAGTAGGACTTAAGTAGGCATACATCGTGTTAAATAAACAAATATCTACATCGCGATCTATCGTATCGTCTTTTCTTTAGGACCGATGATAGTGAAAGGAAGTTTTCCAGAAGGCCTTAAGCCTTCCTGTATGCCTTCTTTGCGCAAGGTGCTGGTCGCCCACTACATACCTGGAAGCACTTGTAGACAACCCTGCCTCTACGCGGAAACAAAGGATAGAACCATCTTATTGCATATGTCAAACGAGCTATGCGCACTGCTCGGAAGACTTGCTAACTTCTTTCACCTGAGGAGGTTCCTGACTGTATAGCTGCCAAGCAGCTAAAACACGTCACGATTCTTGATCTCTACAAGCAAACTTTATGCTCTTGAGTTCCGGCAGAACATGCTCCGGTAGCTTCGCCAATAGCATGGTGTCTAAGCCGGTGAAGCTTAAGGTGTTCAAGGCGAAGCCTCATCTGGGTCTTTTATTAACAATTTGAAATAGAAATCTATCAAAATGTAAGCCTCATTTCTTACTGGCTTACTACAATTGACGTAGCTTGTGCCACAAACGTCAATAGCTTCGATATATTTGATAAAACCCGTACTAATCTCAATCAGTGCTTTTGTAAGTGCAGTACTTTTTTCGTGGTGCTCTCGGCTGCTGTCTTTGCAACGCGAACAGGTCCGCGATTTTGACTTGCCGAATTTAAAAAAAGCTCCTCTCCTCCACTTTTCGCTGGTCTTCGAAGTGAATTCAGACAGTGTCAGGTACCTTTAAAATCAATTAGGTGCGGCTGCAGTCAATAGCGTGCTTCGCAACCTTTTTATCGAATCAATATTAGAAACGAGCCGTGCGCTAAATGGTGACTTATAAGTCATAACGCAGCTTGTCAAGCATCTAATTTTGCAAGAACAGCAATAAATAAGGGCTAGTTGAAGCCTCCCAGATCTCCCTTCCTAGCAAAATTGGCAGCTACATTTCAGTATCGACAAGTTGATGATATGTCCGCCGCTTTCTAGGTATAGCATCTTTCGTCCCCTTTCACATACACAATGTTAAGCTCGGTAAATTTGATATCAAGCACCATTCACTTACGGCTTGAAGGAAAGCAAGGTTGTACCACAACAGCTAGGTATATCGAAATTGACCGATCCATTTCGTTAATCCGCAACATACGCCCTATCTTTACCTCTCACAATATCGCTTGCGATATAACAAATGTCATAATGTAGGGTCAAACTAATATTCTCCTTGTTTAAAGTATTGATAAGTAGGTATACCCTTCAACATAAAATATACAGAAATATAATAGTCTTTACACTTGTCGAAATTTGCGCAGAAAACTAAGGGTTGTTGAAGTAGCATTTAAAGCGATGTGGATTTCGAACCCTGACAAAAGTCAAAGCTATTTAAGTATCTCTTGATGTTGTCAATACGCATTCCTCCACCTTCGTCCAGTTTGTGTTTCCATACGGTAAAACTAGCGTAATAAGAGATGAAAACAAAGTAAATTCAGAGATGGCATAGATTAGATATCGGAATAAGTCTCTAGTGTGGTACAATATCGGCTGGAGGCTTGAGAAAAGAAGGTGCATTGTAATTCAGTACAAATTCATGGTAGAAAAGTCAGCAGAACCTTTCTGGGTCATACGTGGGACACTAAATGTATTTAGAAACCGGGTGCATCGGACGTGACTAGATTTTGTTAAATGCTTTTGAAGCCCAATTTTATACGGTCTCAAGCTAGCATGGCCGATCTGGCACAAGATGTTGATACAATGCTACTACAATGTTTGTTATCATGCGTCCCTAACTTCAAGACAGCAATTCGAGACCATCATGTGCTCTTCACAAAAATACAAGAATATTTGGATCAATTACAAGCGTCCAAAGTTGTGTGCACTCAAGATGCTTGCTCATTTTGCTGCAAAATTTGCACTCATGTCGACCGCTAGACGTCATTCCTGATTTAACCCACACACTTGTTCGATTACATGTGTAGATGCATCATCCAAAGATGCCCAACTACACTGGACGGCTGGCTTTTCGGGTTCTCATCACGAAATACAAAGCGTATTTTTTGTACACAGAAGAAGTATCCTAGCTAAACAAGCATGTGAAAATCAATGGTTTGGGCTTTATTTATCATCTCTGATGTGTGCCAATGCTTAAAAGAAGCTTTCATGTTTCTTCTTCAGAGATGATGAGACTAGTATCAATACGTACCGTCATACATTGAATTTAAAAGAAACCCGGTTATCCAGCGGACTTTAAGGTTCATAACGCTGTGGTTCTACGGAGCTTGCTATCAAAAGATGACAGAGGCGGGATAGCGCTTTAAAAGAGTGTTTATGCGCATTGTTGCGACTCTATTCCGTCTGTGCATGTGTAGATGTTAAAAGGACAAATCTGTGGCTGCACATCATCTCAGCGCTTCAAAAGAGGATTTATGTGCATTGTTGTGGCTCTAATGCGTCTGCGCATGTCTAGTCGATCGTTTGGTCATATTCGATCGCGAAATGGTTTTGTCGTGCTTTCAATACGCAATGCGTGGCTTCTGTGTGGATAAGACATTTATGAAAACCGCAATTGTGAGACCCTACTTGCTTGCTTAGAGATCAGCAATGACACAACTTAGATTATGGCCTCACTCTGGAATCTGGAGAAACCCAAGCAAATTGGACATACTTCTTCTAGTTTGTCTTCAAAGCTTGCCTCGCGACCCCGAGGCAAAGCGCTTATTCCTGCCATAGATAGAATTAGACTCAGCACACTACATATGATTCGCTTTAATTCATCGAGTCTAAAAATTGCTGCGTTGGAATAGCGAATGCGTGCACGCATCATGTCCATTGACGAAGTGATTAGGCTCAGCAAAGTTTTGGAAATCTATGGTTTGGGCTTTGATACAACATATTAAAATTGTTTCAATTCACGGATGAGGCTATCGGCATTTTTCTTGAGGTGACAAAACTAGAATCAATATGTGTCGTTGTACATTGAAATAGTTAAGGAATTCAATCATCTAGAAAACTTTTAAGGTCCACAACGGTGTGTTCAACCATTTGGTCAAGTTCTATCGCAAAGATTTGCTGGCGTTCCATCAATACACAAAGTGTGAACCCAGTTTGAATAGAACATTTCTAAGGACAGCAATTGGTGCGACCCTACTAATTGCTTGTCTTAAGACTGTGGCGTCGCTCTGGTAACTGGAGAAACTTTGGCGGTTTGGACCTACTTCTTCCAATTTCTTTTCAACAGTCTGCCTTGCGGTCCAGCTTTCGTTGGCTCTGACCGAGACAAACGGCCTGTTTCTATGTTTTGTATTCGCCGCTTAATGGAGATCTTAATCAAGAGATTTAGTCATCGAGTCTAAGAGTTGCTATGTCGGGATTATCGAGTGTGTGCACAGCGAAGACATTCATTGAATTTCAAATTGAATTGCTAAATAAATCAAACGAGCGCTTGAATGGCGGAGCAAAATCGGTAAAGAGGAATGGCTGCCTTTGTACAGTCCATGTCCTCGATATGGAACATTGACGTCAACAAACGTTGAAATAGTTCTGAAGCCACAACGGAACGCAAGAAGGTTTTCTGTGGGTAATTGTTTTTCTTCGGCATTAAAGAAACGTCTCGGCGAAGATTCCGACGAATTTGCCAAATATGATTACCAATTTCGAAGTCACCCAAAAATCCGACCTAAGAATTGAGACTGCTTTTAATTATTTCGATAAAGTGTTCGTGACATAGGCTCATGTGTAATGAAAGCTTCATTGCATCATGGTGGTGTGCTAAGTGATAATTTCGTTTAGACATTTATGCAATGAGCACGTGCCTATGAGAGCTCCGTGTGTACACGCACTTAATTGCTTATGTTACACTTTTGGAGGAAGCCAGTAAGTGTTTTGACTCGACATGGCATGCAACTTTATTCTCGCTGGCATACAGTGCTAGACTTGGACTATAACTTTACACCGCTAACTTTTCAACTGGATTGTGCTGAAGGATTGCGTAGTGCGCCAATTATCACGAAGAAAAGAGGACAACCTCGCTTATCTGTGACTCTATTGCGTCTGCGACAACAAAACCTTTCGAGGTGCCACTCTGGCACTCGAAGTACCCAAATAAACAATTACAATTGCGCAGAATGCGCGTAAGTGCCCAAATGGAGCTGGAATGGTAGAGCCCATGTTGTATGACGCTTGGTAGTCTAGAGGTTACTAGTAATGAATGAACTGGAACCTTATTGTGTGATGTATTTTTTCCAATCATCATGGTAAAATATTGTGTTGAATTTTACGATGTAATTACGTCGGGAATAGGAACTTTTATTCGATTGGTATATATTTCTGTACACATTCAATTGGGGAGTCTATTTTCGAATGTAACGCTGGCGGTGTCATATATTATGGGATCAACTATTATATGCGGTGTCCTATACTATTTGACCCCTTGATATATGACACCGCCAGCGTTAGCCTCACAATACTTTCGTAGTTAGACTTTTTCTCTTCAGCTGCTTATTGCATACAACAAACATCGCTTTCAGTTTTCGTTTTGCCAATAAAATTCTAGGATCCAGATGAAATCTGTTTATTACACGTAGCGGGCATTGTACCCTCGAACTTTAAAATTTGCACTCGAAATTCTGTGAACATGCAGCAAAAATTTTCCTTAATAAAATAAAGAATAATACTATTCTTATCAAAATAAAGATTCTTGTCCTTAATAAACAACTTGCCTACGGTCGTGAATCGTGTTATGCTTCCCACAGCTGTAACTTCAATGTTACATCATAACGTGTTCTTGGTAGGCCTCAACGTAATTTCTCAAGTGATCGATTACGCCCTTATACTTGTCCACATCTTCAAAGACACCCTCACTGTCCAGCAGTCGCAAGTACAAGAGAGGGGAGACATCAAGAGAAATGAGCTTCTCGATAGAGTAGCCTTTGTCAACAATCTGGATCAATCTATCCATAGTCAAACCCACCGCGATTCGATCGAAAGGGATCATCTGTTCTACCAGAATATTCCACTTGTCGATTTCAGAGACCGGAGGGTTTTCGTAAAGGCCATAAAACTGACTGAAGTAGTGCTCTACGAACGAGTTGTAATCCTTCTCGATGAGCCATTTGTCATGAGGCTCAGAGCTGGAGTAATGAAAAATCTCATTTTTGAGCTTTTTCAAGTAAAGTGGAGTCAATCCCATCATCACCGCACGACCAATGGCATTTTTACCGCTGGTAACTCGTTTTATTATATATAACCAAAAACGTGCATACCACAGTCTGAGTTTGTACCATATGCGCTTTGGCCAGTTCAGCGGATTCAGCTTCGATCCCAGCGACGCACGTGGCACCGCCTTTTCCGAGACCTTGGTCTTCCGCATGGCTTCTGCAGCAGGCAAAACCGCCTCTGACATGCTTCGCGCTTCGGCTAGAATGGGCTTGGGGTCATCCGCCTGAAGTGTGCGCCTGCCATTGCTGTCCCACTGTTCGGCAAGAGTCGACTCAACCTTGGACTCGAGGAGAGATGCTCGCGTGGGGGCCGCGAGAAGAACGCGGCACGAAAATCCGATGAAGAAGAGACCAAAGAGAAACGGACCGTGGCGCATTGGAGACGTAAAGGTGAAGTGGGATGTGAAGAAATGACACCCTTACGTACACAATGTGTTTTCGGTATAGACACAGCGCTAACGTATAAAATCGCAAGTCTTTAACGTTGACAAATCTGCTTTGAGTTACAAAAATTCTAGTTTTTTCTCAGCCTAATGATTTGAGATAAAAACTGCCAAAAGCTTCCTTGAATCCCTTTTCGCTCTCATCATCACGGTTATACGACCGATGCATAACTTTTTTTTTCGCATAAAAGTGTAGGGCTTGATCGAACTGCATGTATTGGACCTGATCCCGCTATACCGGTATAGCAAATATGCCCCACTACGGTCATGTGACTCTAATATCTCATATTAAATGTTAATTAGGTGCCATGCTTAATTCAAAACTAAAGGTACTACGAAATTCCAAAGACTTGGCAAGAGTAGTCAGACTGTGGCTTAGCCAGTTTGAATTGCGTAATTGAGCCCATTCCCTAAATAGTTCTAGTTTCTTAGAACTGCGCGATTCACAACAGCCGTCACTTTATAGCACTGGCCAATAAACTTAGTAACATTAATGCGCTCATTAATATTTCGGATGCCCATCTTACAATTCATTCACAATTTTCTCAAATGAAGCCTTACTATTCTCAAGCTGTGCTCTACCAGCCGGTACAGCGAAACTAGCTCTTATACATACAGTAGGATGAGCACTGTGAATTGATTCCAGCAATATATACTGGCTTGACAAAAAAGAATTACAGAACGTCTATTCCAAAAGTGTCTGACTCGCCTAGATTGTCATTCTTGAAAATCCGTTGAAGAAAGCAGTACTCCTCACGTTTCCCAATGCGCCACTGTGCATTCCTCTTCCGTCTTTTCTTGATCGGCTACTCGTGCGGTGTCTACTTCTCGGCCTGCACGCAAGCATCCTCGCTGAAGAAATCCGACGACGAGTCGCCTCGTGCCGAACAGTGGGGTAGCGATGACAAGCGCATACTCCAGGCAGATGACCCTGAGCCCATTTTAACCGAAGACCGAGGTATTTCTCCTGCTGTGGGGTCAATTGGGATGGTAAAGGCAATGGAGATGGAGGCGTTGATATCGAAGCTGAATCGTTTGAAAATGGTAAAGGGCGTGTGGACGATACTAAGGCGGGTACACACATTTTTCCAGTATAAGAGATTGATGTATGCACTCAGAGGAGGCTTTGAACCTGCGATGCTGGGTGGATTTACTCCGTTAAAAGTCAAAAAGATTTTCTATCATCCTACCTCTGGCTTTAAGAGAACTGAAAAAGACTCGAAGGAATACAACCAGATCGTGGAAAAATACTTTACACAATTTGACGGCCTTTACAAAACAGTACCGGAATCTGGTATGGACAAGTGGAATGCAGCGTTAGTAAAGATGTCACCGACGCAGCAGTCCAATGCGCTTGATACTTTGTCAAATGTGCGCAATGTTCTTAAGTCAAACCCCTCTGTCGAAGAAATGATTGATCTTGAGATCTCTCCTTTCGTGTACATGCGACTGTTGGACAAAGATGGTGCGTTTGCCAATAATGATGCGGCCGCAATCAATAAATTGAAAGATTACGTCGATGCTTTCAAAAAACGCGTGGATCTGGCATAAAACAATTCACAACGTCAGGTAAGCTGTCTTATATACGGCAATAACCTTTCTTTTGAATAAAAGTCTTTTTGCTGCATGCTATGTTCATTTTTATGCATGTTCGTTAATCGTGCCATCTGGATTTCGTAAATTAATGACAATGCATTAAATACACGGGAGGAAAAGACTGAAGATGAAAAAGGAATGGGAGGCTCGCACGATGTAACGCCGGCGCTGCTTGTCAAGGTCATACGTTTTTTTTACATATAATTTAATGCGAGCAATCTTTACATGAAGTTGAAGAAAAGACGCCGTGGCTTTCTACCAGTAAAAGTACCGATTCGCATACTGCTGTATTCGAATTCCAGCCTAAAAAATTTGTGTTGAACTTTGGGCAAACAAAACAAATTAGGATCTAAACTGCAATTTTTAGGACACGTCAGTCCCTTAAACCTTATAATGTGTAACTTATATCTTCCAGCACGTCTTCTTTGTGCAAGGTGCTGTGTGTGTCACAATACTGACAACACTTGAAGTCCATCAGACGCCCACGCAGCTAAATTGATTACCAACGAATAGAAACAAGGTCTTGGATATGTCGGACAGCCAGTCGTAAGGAACCTGACTTCATTGGCTTTGACCTGAAATGGTGGCTGCCCTTCCTACTAGGAACATGTGTTAACGCTCGAGTTCTGCTAGCAAAGTCTATGTTCTAGGGTCCAGGCAGCTCATGCTCCGGTAAACAACCGATAGCGTTTGGGACTAAGCTGATGAAAATCAAAATTTTCACTTCTGAAAGAAAGAAAAGCTAAAGGCTTTGTATATCGAGTAAGAGCAAATTAAAGGACCTTCATCATTGGCGATCAATGCGTGAGGCGTGTCATTCTCATATCTGGGACGTAGAGATAAACGCTGACAACTCAGTCTCCATTTGCGTGCTTTGTGTTCTCAAAAAAACTTGGAGATACAACTGAAAGCAGTAGCCTTTCCGGTAAGCTTAAAAGGTCTGATCTTTTTTGTCTGCAAATTGATATGTTCATGAGTTTTAGGGGCTGACGATTTCCATCATTGGGAAGTCACTCATTGAGGCTTCACTCCTCAATCAAGTCAAGGTGAGTTCGTGAAGGGTCTATAAGTAAGCCTTAGCTTTCGCAGTGAAATCAGCAGCGACGGTTGAGGTGACTGAATTCCTTTTCCAAGAAAGCTAACGCTACGAATAGACCAAAGCAGTGTTGTAAAAAGGAGAGTACAGCTATTATTACTGAAAAAAAGACATAAAGCCATGTCGAGATGAGCATTAGCTACCCAGGTGGCTCGCGTACTACTTAAGAAGCAAGAATGGCACGAAAGACATGATGAGGCTCATTAAGGTCACGGAGTTTGAGATAGATGATGGACACCAACTTGATGCAGAGAACGCTTCTCTGCAATACGACTTGGGAAGTAAGTTTTGCGATCTGCGCCACAAACACTGAACTTGACATCTTCGTCTTGGGTCTTCTTTGACCAGCAACTGGTATTGTTCACTGTAAAATAGCTAGGATCATCCAACATCATTGATATGGTACACTCTTTACCGTTAAACATGACATACGCCTCGCTCCTTTCATCTAAAGAAGTCTACTTTGCTGTCAGTATAACCGAATCGAGGCCATCCAAATGTAAAGTTAAATTCTTTGATATGCATCAGCTTGTAGCAAAACTATCTCTATCTTACAAAGAAGTCACAGTCCACTGGTAGCCTTGTCCGTCTGACGTGGCTACATTTTGTCGATCAGGTAGCACGATGCCAAAAAGACTGTCATCAAACCAAGCGACAAATCGCTAGCTTTTCAATGATATAGATTGTCGGTATCGGCTACTTCGCCATACAACAGAATATTCCCAAATCACATATGCAATAGTACTACTATCCATGTTATAGGCGATTATACATTTTCAGACCCGAGAATAGTATTATATGTCCCATAATCATTGAAAATCAAGAAACCTTGTTGATTGAAAATAATCTAGGATCTGTAAAAAGCTAGATGGAGCTAAGAAGTATGATATCCTTCAGGATGATAGCAGTAGATGGCTTAGAGCCAACACTTCGACTGTAACAAGAAAAGAATTCGTGAAAGCTCTCCATTCAAAATCACTTCTCGATATGCCTTAAGCAATGAATACTCCTCACCCTTCACCGACTTCGCCCCGCTCGTCTCAAAACCCCGTCCGACGACCGACTTTAATAAGCTTCCTCCGCGACTGTGTTACATAGTAGCACTTGTCGTGTGAAGTTCAAGATATCGAGTCAAGGGTGTTCGTGATCACATAGTGAGAAGCAAGTCATCGTGTGATTATTAGTACTAGCCACATAGTGGAAAGTAATAATTTAAAAGAGTTGCTTTCAGCACGAACTTAGCGTTGCATGCTAGTTTGAAACAAGGAATCTCTCAAGTTTTGCTTTTGCATTTGGTGAATTCCTGTCCTGCTTTAGAAATCACGGAGAACGACTTCCCTATTTGCTACCTACTTGTCTTTGCTTGATCTACATCCAATACTACTGAGCCGTTTTGTTCGGCTTCGTCGAATGGGAAAACGAGAGACTCGTAGATCTACAAACTCGCTCATAAATACCATTGAGCTCCTAACAAGTCGTATCAAGGAGCTCGACAATTTGCGAAAAGACTTGCGGTTATCAACGCTGAAACAGCTGAACCTTGCCCAAATTATCCAAAGCGACATTCCGGATTGTAAGGACTCAGGTGCCAGATATTCAAAACACGACATCACTGAAAACCTAAAGTGCCGTATCCAGCAAGCTTAATTATTGGGGGATGTTCATTAGACCACCCTATCCATTCATACAGAAATCGTAGACTGTACAGCAAAATTTACTCAATCTCGTTTTAATTTTTTAGGTCTTATGAAGGGCTGGTAGATTATACAAAAAGCAATGAGAAGTTCAGCAAGTATGAACCAACAAAGAGGTTGTACGCCTGAGCACCCAACTACAAACCTAACAGAGCCGAATAAGTGCTCTCGGCCTTAATGAAAATTAACGGCCAACGTCGCGCTCAAGATCACGAGCGCCGACTTCTCAATATTGGGCAAGTACCAATGGCCAAGCGGATCCATTTGATCAGGCTAATGTAACGCCTTTTACAGCAAACGACAAGACACAGTGTCCATGTAGCAACTACTGTTGTACCTCACTCACAAACAACACCAAAATCAAGCTCAGATCTGAGCTCAAGTGCAAGCCTAAATGCAACCGGCTGATGAGCGCTTCAACTTTTTCGTCGCATCAATAGGCGAGCAGAAGCAGAAAGGCCGTCCTGTATATGAAGAACGATTTGGCGAAGATTTCGAGCTATGAATCTTCGCAACGGAACAGTACTACGCTAATAATCGCCACTTAATGACAACAGAGTCGTCAGACTTTGTGACGCTTATCTCAAGTAATATAGGCAAATCCGTATAAAATTGGTACAGTGTTTTTACACCGACTGTGAGCGCATGAACGTGCACACGACATGGGCACTGCTTAGGACTCATTTGCGTACACGCATCGGGCCTAAAAAGTTCGAGTATGATCTTCGAGAGCGGATGTTTCACCAAAAACAAAGGGAGACTATTCACAAATACGACTTGATGTCTTAAAGTGAAATAAAAAGCAGCAAATTAGGCAAACGGTTCTTTTTTCAGAATGGATTAAGGGAAGAAACCGCAACGAAGATCGAGGAAGAAAGTCCGAGTACTCTCCAGAAGGCCATTGAGTTGCTTTCGAATTCGAGTGTGCCCACGACTCGGGAAGACCAAATCGTATATCGACCAAGTCGTTCAAGATGCTCTCTAAAGAATCAGGCCATCGTGCAAACAAGTCACGACCTCAGAAACAAAAGCTTTTGAAAAGAGGAAAAACAGGAACGACAGCTGGACTAAAACGGCAAAATGTAACAATTGTGGCGTTGTCGAGCACATATCGCCGCAATGTACCGCACCTGAATGTAAGTAAGCAGCTTGTTTTATTAGAGGTGAACTTTATGCTATCCTTGAAGCAAAAACTCAAGATTTTCAAGACGTTGGTCAAGAGAGACCCGTCATCAGCTTCATCGACAATGGATGTAGTCTTAACGGTGTATCCGAAGACTTGGTGAAGCAACATGAACTCGAAGTAACCAAGGTTTAGATGATGCTAGTCGACCTTGATAACGACCAGCTTGTTCACCGCCCCCGGCGAACTGTGTAGATGAACTTGCAGATACCTGATAAACATCACAAACGTTCTAAGTAATGCCTGTTGCTAAAAATAAGCATGTCATCATCGGCATAATATAGCTTCGCTAATGAATAACAAGGCATTTCTCCTTGTATCAACACGAAGCACCACGCGACAATTTGACTAGAGCCACAAAATTGACGTCCGTTTAGATAGACTGCTGGACAACGCAAGACTCAAACATATCAGAGCCGCGAGAATTTTCTATTAATATTGGCAACAGGCCAACATGGCCGTCAAGGAATGACGCATCTTATTTTTTCATACAACTTTTTTGAGGATGTTGCGTCACAACAAAGACACTGGAGCTGTCTTCGTCGTCAACTCGCATGATTCTTTAAAGGCTGAGCGCTCCGAGAATTAAGTATGGGAATCGCTTGAGGATATTACGGCATGCGGAACGATCCGCAAATATGCGGACACAGGATTTCGCACAGAGCTTCAAAGCTAGACGCCTCCAGTACGGGATGGAATTGCGCACAAAATAGCCTAAGCCTGATACCAAGCCGGTATCTGTCAAACAATGGCGCCAGAATCCTGGAAAGCGTAGGACAATCTAAAATTGAACCGAAGAGATGGTTAAAGCTGGCATTATTCGACCAAATACATCTGCCTTCCGGCACCAACGTTTTGTGCAAGAGGTCTATAGGTTGGCGTATTGTGCACGATTATCGTCAGCTCAATCTAGCGAAGCTCTGTCGGCGATCAAATGCCGCGTAAGGAAGACACCTTCGACGCCATCACTAGCTTTCGTGCATGGAAGCTATTATCAGGTTAAATTGCGTTAATTGGAAATTTCGTTCACTTTTTTGACCCCAAATGGTCTCGTTGAATATCTAGTCACTCTTATGGGACAAAGTGGAAGTCCGTGTACATTTAACCGGCTTTTGGGGAAATTCGTCCGATATCAAAGTACTGTGTTGAAAATCTATTTTGCCCACGTCTACGTGCTCACACAAAGTGAAAATATCGCAGACCGCGTTACGGCTTGAGACCGTGCATTTAAACGGCGTAAAGAACAGCAGCTCTACATCTTGTTGTCACAGTACCAGTTTTGCGTGGACAAGTTAGAGACGAAAAGGTATCCAATCGGACCCCAACACGATTAAGATCGTCGCAAGAAAGCCAGTGCTTAAGACAAAGAAGCGAATAGAATGCTTCTTAGGCACTACAGTCCATATCTCAAGGATCTGCAAGGAATTTGTACAATTTGCAGGACCACTCCACGACAGTATATAGAGAAACGTCCTCGAGAAGCGATCAAGCTCTCGGACGATCAATAACGTTTCTTCACCGAGCTCAAGCGTCGCCTGACGCTTCCACTTGATTTCGAACAATTTGGTATACGAAGGCTTACCTTGAATTTTGCGATGGGGGGGGTCTTGTTTTAAAAGGAGGGAGGGCAAGAGCAAGGGTATGTAATTGCTTTACTGATCAAATGATGAAGCCAGCCGGGTAAACTACCCTGTTCGTGAGCAAGAACCACTCGCAAATTGGATGCGCTAAAAGTTTGGCGTGTGTGTCTTCCCGATCGACCATTCAAGATCAAAACAGACCACAAAAGTATTGAGATGGTCCTGACGTAGATTGCTACAAATTGCAGAGTGGCTCGATTAATTCAATGAACTTTCTAAGTTGTAGCCTTTCTTCATTTGAAATCAACACCGTGGCTGATGCACTTTCGCGCAATCCAGAATTCGAGAGTAAAGATGTCCAAGTTTGCTTGCAAGAGTTACTAAGAACTGCGAGATCGTGGCTACAACCAGGACAAACGAGGTAACAGTTTCTCATTTCGCAAAGGCAATGGATGTGTACAAAAGAGACCCACAGTACATTATCAAGAAGCTGAGAAAAGGTGATGTTGTGCCAAAATACTCATGGCAGAATGGTGTTTTGTATAACCAAACTGGTGAAGATGAGACTCCACGCCAGTAAATCCTAGACAACAAAGAAATGAAATTCGCTTCATCTTTGAGAACCATGATTATGCACCGGCAGGACACTCAGAATATCACAAAACGTATCTAGCCGTGCGTCAAAAGTACCACTGGCCAAAATTGACAAAGTACATCCCGCGCCAGGTCAACACATGCGAAATCTGTCAGCGCAACAAGGCCAGGCAGACCAAATCGCCACGAGTGCTTCAGTCTCTGGATGTTACAAGGGACGGATGGGTTGAACTTTATCATGTCTTCACCATGAATCAAAAGCAGTTTCAATGCCGCCATAGTGACTGTTGATCGCTCAACAAATAGAGCCATTTTCATCGCAACGGAGACAACGGACGATACTGCAGAAATTGCAAAAGTTATCATAAAAATGAATGAAGAACCATGGCACCCCAAAAACCATTGTAACAGACCGAGATACCAAGTTTACATCAAAATTATGGCAAGCAATTGCGTCTGCTGTGGGAACGTAATACAATTCGACTTCGGCTGTTTGGCCACAAATAAATGGACAAACGATAAGAAGTAACTTTTTTGTGAGATTACCTTCGAGGTGTCGTCAACCCAGCACAGAACGATTGAGATGACTTTCGTATTTGGCTGGAATAGCCGTCTTAGTTTCACTAAGCCACCAAACTTTGTATTGTATATTTCTTTGTACTTTCGACGTCCAACTACGGCTTTAACAAGTTGTCCCTCGGAGCCATCGGCCAATATTATCTAATTCACCATTTGCCGAATCTTGATGTTCTTGCGATACGACTTCAATAGTAAAGTTTGTAATACTGGGTGCAGCTTTAATTCCTTCGATCATTCCAGCTCATAGGATTCTCGCGAAACTCTCTTTATGATCGGGTATGGGCCAATATATCTTGGCGCGAGTTTCATCGACCGAACAAACCATTGTGACGGAAATCTAAATTCTCGCCGTCCAAAAAGATCATATTGACAAGTTGGAAGTCTTGGAAGAGTCTATTCTTGTTCTCACCAGTGAGTCGCCTCGACGTCGGAATTCT
The DNA here is from genome assembly GCA_003676415.1 of Plasmopara muralis. Classification (NCBI taxonomy): domain Eukaryota; phylum Oomycota; class Peronosporomycetes; order Peronosporales; family Peronosporaceae; genus Plasmopara; species Plasmopara muralis. The sequence continues at coordinate 264,098 of RCHQ01000031.1, read as the reverse complement.
TGAGCGAGGATGCCAACGAAGAGGCCAAAAGAAGGACACAGCACGAAAAGCCGATGAAGAAAAGACCCAAGCGAAATGCACAGTAGCGCATTGGAGACGTACGGTATACTGATCTGCACAGGTGGAGGATATTGCCAACAACGTATTTCAAGAAATGACAATTCAGGCTACTTAATCATTGATTGGATGGACGCGCACGATTTGTTTTCAGTATTTCAGGGTACACATACAAAGCTAAGGCTTAAATTCGCTAATCTTCTGTGCGTTTCGCATAAAACTGGATCGATCAGTCGTTTTGCATGTATTGAACCTGATTTCGCTCTACCGGTATTACATATCTACGTACTGCGCAATCGTGATGTTCTTTTTATTAGAAGCTACTTTTATCTCTTTGATTTTAAAACTAAGTTGTAATCGTACTCTAATATTTTAAAACACGCAATAAAGTATAAGCGTTCTCGAACTAATCAACTGCAAAAAGCACTTGCGAATTGATAAGGAAAAGGTTGCCTTGCCAATTTATGCTTATATGGCAATGATTCAAATATGATTTTTTTGGGGCATATCAATGATGTAATAGATAAGTGTACTTGGTTGTATGCATCTTCAATCAATATAAAAAATGCCACAACGCTATCGTGTGGTACCATACGCGCGGACACGAATGTGTATTTGAGCACACGAATAATCGTAAGAATATCCGTCTTGAAAATGTCTACCGCTGACATATTTTTAATCGTTGGAGCAGCGCTTGATAGAATGCGGAAATTCATCGCGGCGACCACCAAGTTCACAAGGCCATAGTATCGACATCCTGTTCTTATAAAATGCCTAACTGTCCTTCTCTTAGTAATTGTGGCTAGAACAGGCATTAAATGCACTACGCTCGTGCATGCTAGCATAGGACAAAGTCGAGGCTTATAAACATAAGATCCTGCCGTTATTGGAAGGCTAAAAAAAGGATCTGTTACGTGAGCCAAAACTTTGACCTTCTGGAAGTCCTCTCACACTTAGCAGCCCACTTGCGGATATGGAGCTTTCAATGACTGAGCGAATACGCTTTCTCTCTGCCCAAATCTCACCTTAATGGAGCATTATGCGCTTCGAGGTAAGTGTTGTACTTTAAATCTTCGTCGTTAAAATCTACGGCTTGGGCCGAATCCACCGTAATCACCCTTTATGAAGCAGACTGGCTTCCTATGCAAAGGCAATTGCTAAAAAAGGTCGTCTTGGCAATGTTGCCTGCAATAACGATTTTTATTTAGGGCACTCTTTTGGCATCCGCCCTTAATGTCTGACGTATACAGTCGTTAATAAATCTTTCGGCATTACTTGTGTAGCCCTAATGATGTTTTTTGCCTGTGTGGCAAAGAAATCGAGTTTGACGGGCTTGTATTAAAAACGAATAATAAGCACTTTGTCACTCTTTGGGGCAAACAAGCCGTGCTTGCCACCAGCTTATGGCTGCATGGTGTAAATCGACATCTGAGGGTCCGAAAATTTGTAGATGCACTCGGAACCTAATCAGTGCGTATTCTATAGCAAATAACAGCTTCTCAGTATCGTCCGGGAGCTCTAAGCTTCCTGCACTGGAGCGATATGACTCGCTTATGTTCATCTAAAGTAGCGGCATAATTGGTAGCAAAGTTTAACGACTTCGTCTCTTCCGGAGAACTTACGACTGGATTTTATCAAAATAGTCCAGCTTCTGACTCTTTTGGCACAGTCTATCAATTGCTTTGCAAGACGCGCAATGTTAGCACAAATTGTATTGTAGTCCTAACCATTTTCTTGATTAGGTGACGTAGTCCAAACCGGGACGGCTATCACTTTTACAAGGTTCGTTCAAATCTTGGAAGTAGCCGCAGACTTTAATTGGCTTTGCTTTTTAGATATGTTGGCATTACTTTTGTTGATTTGCTTGATCTATGAAACAACGTTCATATGGCCTTTGGATAAAACTGGTCTACTATTGAGAGGATATGGACGACCTAAAAATTGTATACAGACAAAAACCGTAAGTTTAAAACGATTAAACAACATCGGGGACTTTGCTAGAACTTTTACCGCTATCGTAATAATGACGAGCTAGACGCAACTTTTTATTTGGCTCTTAAAGCACAAGAAGTCAATGACAAGAGCAGATATTTTGACGCTTGCACTGTAATATGTTATTGTCTTTTTGATGAAGAAGGTGTCAGCAAGCTCGTACTACACTTGTATAAGTATCCGATGCCTGGTGACACAAAGCTTGCGCTTGGCGCGAGGTCGATCTCGAATCTTCTCTTCGATGTAGTAGAAGTTTATTGGTGATTTTTTGGGGACCACAGCCGAGGCTTGACGTACACTGCATATAAGACTGTTCCAAGACATTTTCACTTAAATAAATATATTCTCAGGAGGGGAGGCATCTTCAAGAATTTTTTGACATAGTTTAGGCATTAACTTCAGCCAAGAACTTCGTAGCTTCGGGCTTTGATGACTCAAGCTTCTAGCAGTTAAATCAAATGGAGAGATATAGACTTTTGAATTAACACGCTGAGACTAAGCTGTCTCTAGCGTAGGATGTTGCTAGCTTTATGATCCATTTGGGACCAGTTTTCGTATCCCTTATTACACTATAGGCTGCTCAATTGGGCTTTCAGCTCACCCTACTGTAACACGTCCACTTATGTGTAAGCTGCAAGGGCAGTAATATTCTTGAATGTGATTGCTCGTCCAATTTAGTGACCTATCCCCTGATGCCGGATGGACCGACTAACTACTTAATTTACTAAATCGTTAGCGTCTACAGCAAAAGCTCACCTGCTGAAAGACACAAAGTAATTGAGCTGCCAAGATTTCTGTGAATATGTCTTTTTGTTAGCCACAGGGTCTTTTGTAACACTTAGACTCTACTTTCTTGCAGCATCTGAAGATGTGTTGAGCGCTATTGCCCATCCACCTGTAAGGGTGTTCTACCCACTGTGTCTTGTGGACATATGTTACCCGCTTGCGAAATATCACAACCCTCAGTTGGTGGCATTATGCTACTTAGACTTAGGTTTCTCTCTTTGGCGTCTTTCCAACGAAATTTTGATACCCGCTACAAATAGTTGAAACTTTGTCATATATACCGTCGGAAAGTTCTAGGTCTTCTGATACCTCTCATATCTATCTAGGTGTGTAACTGTCAGGGCTTCCTTAAAAACACAACACGGCGGGTACCAGTGCATGACATTAAGTAGCTGTCAATCCTAAATTTGTCCGACATAGATCCAGGACTTGGGATTTTCTGGTCACAATATGCTTAGGACTAAGCCATGTCAAGGACAAACAATAAGTCCGTGCCGCCAAAGTCCTTAGCATTAACAGTGGTTTAGTTTACCTTATGAGCGCTTGGAGACGTCTGATCAGTCATTCGAATCAAGATAAAAGGCATATGCTGCCCTCCTTCGAGCACCAGCTAATCTGTATTGGCCGACCCCAATCGATTGCTGGTACGTTACAAATGGGTGGCGTGCCACAGTCGACAAGCATTCGCGATAGCTTTCATTTACCGCGTGCACCTGCGTAAATCTACCATGTTAGTTTCGCCTTTGAGAACTGTACGGCTCTCGGGGCAAAGCTCCCAAGATTCCAATCTTCCACATATTTTTTGGACTTTTACACATCCGAGCTTGGCGGTAATAGTTGGCTCTCGCTAATGAGGTTCGATGGATCCTGATGCACGACAGGTGCCCAAGCGGTAGTCAATAAGCTGAGCTATTCTAAAGGATACTGATGTATGCATATTCTTTGTCGAATTCACAATTGAAACTAGTGTTTTATGTATTGAATTTTTGGTTGGGCGAAAAAGCATAAGAGACTTTGATAACATGTTACTGCACTTCAAAATCGACTACCAGAAGACCATTAGATTTAAGTTTAGCCCAAATTTAACATTTTTTCTATGCAAGGCGCTGCATGACCTTGTCTTTCGTCGCAAGTACTTATATCTTTCCTGGTAGGACGCCTTGTCGCTACTCGTGACCGAGCACTGAAGACGCGGCTTATCCATACAAATTCTTTTGGTGAGATGGGGCTCACTACGAGACAGGAACGGATCATGTGCCCTAGCTTATCCTAGCCAAAGCAGCAGATAATTATTTGCTCGGCAACAATTGGCACTAAACCCAAGTCAGTAGACCACGAATACCACTTCAACGAATTAGCCTATCCGTAGCTTTAGTTATTTTGAAAAATGATCTATATCAGTTCACCGTCACAGTCCAAATAGCTAATTGCAAATTAGGCTTGCTATTAGACCGTTCATGAGCACAGTCACCTTGATTTGTTTGGAGAGTTGAGCCCCAATGATTGATTATACAATGATGACAACCGTCAGTCCGCTTTTCTTAACCTATGACTATATTGACCTGCAGACAAGAAAGTGCAGGCCCTCAAGCTTGCAGTAAGATCCGTTGCTATCAGTTGTTGCTTCAAGTGCTCTGAGGACACAAAATGCTTAAGTGCATAGTGATTTTTCAGCGGTCGGTCCGACGTCCCTGTTTTGAAAGTGCCAACGCCACGCGCGTCTGATTGCCTTCGATTAAGGCCGCTTCTCATTCAAATTACAAAGCCTTAAGCCTCTCTTACTTATAAGAGTGATAACCACAGTTTCATCCCCAAAGCTATCGGCGGGGCATGTGCTGCCTGGACCGTAAAAAACTTTGCTAGTAAAGCTCGAAAACTACGACGGGTTCCATTGCCTTGGCAGTCGATAAAGCAGCCACCTCTTTAGGTCAGATAAGTCAGCATTGCTCCCGACCGCTCGTCCAACACACGCAAGACCTTGGTTCTACCCTTTGGTAATCAGTTTAACTGCGTAGGCGTCTTGTGGACTTCAAGTGCTACCGAGTGTGACGAAGTCTCACAGCACCTGGCTCAAAGGAGACAAGTTGGAAAATGTAAGGCCTTCTGGCAAAGATATTGACATGCCCTAATGTGCAGTTAAAATTCCTGAAGCTTTATTATATACTAAAATATAATGTCAATTCAGCCTCTAATTCCTTATACGCACACAAATCCCACGCCGTAATCATGACCCGATCTCCGGCTTTCGTGGCTCGAAAATCAGACGGCAACTTGCCTTCTCATTTATACAGAGCTCGCTCGCCTTAAGTTAGAACGTATGAACTTGACAAATAGCGCCAACGTCAGATCGTGCAAGCCTTTAAATTCTTTTTTCCTTTCTCCTTTCTCCTTTCGTCTTTTCGTTTCGTGTGTTTAATGCATTGCCTAACGCCTTTTTAAGTCTAGTTTTGCTAATAAATTTCCAGGATTTTTTAATACGCACATACATCGTGCACTAGTCCGTCAAAGCTAAGTACAAGACGCTTTTGATTGAAACAAAGTTCATTGCCTTTTATTAGACAGCTTCCTTGACGTCGTGAATCGTCGCATGCTACCCCCACAGCTGCAACATCACTTTTTCGCCAAAACGCGTTCTTTGTAGATCTTGGCGTAAGCTATTAAACGGTCAATTGCGGCCTTATTCTCAATTACATCTTTAAACACACCTTGACGGTCCAGCAGTCGCATGTACAAGAACGGAGAGACGTCGAGAGAAATCATTTTTTCGATGGAGTAGTTTTGGGCGATAATCGTGCGCACTCTACTCAAAGCTGTACGCGCCGCGAGCCGCTGCATTGGTGACATCTCATTCAACGATTCATCCCACTTGCCCATTCGTGAGTCCGGTTTCAAATTGTCAAGGCCGTCAAATTGTTGAAAGTAGTGTACTATGAATACGTCGTGTGCCGATCGAATTTTATCTTTTAGATCAGGCGAAATGTCGGGGTTACGGAATTTGGCATTTTTAACATTTTGCACGTACAACGGAGTTACTCCAGCCATGATCGCAGAGTCCAGGTCTTTGTCTGTTTCTTTGGATCCTTTGTACGATTTCCACACCTAAGAGGATGCGTACAACTGCTAGGGTTTCGTTCATAAGGCCTCTTTCCAATTCGCTGAATCCAGCTTCGATATCAACGACGTGTCCGACACCGCCTTCTCGGATGCCTTTACCTTCTCAATAGACTCCACAGCAGAATAAATACCTCGCTCTTCGGTTGGAATGGGCTTAGGGCCATCCGCTCGAAGTATGCGCTTGCCGTCGCTACCTCACTGTTCGGCACGGGGCGACTCGTCGTCGGGTTCCTTCAGCGAGGATGCTTGTGTGCAGGCCGAGAAGTAGACACTGCACGAATAGCCGATTAAGAAAAGACGGAAGAGAAATGCACAGTGGCGCATTGGAAAACGTGCGGGGCACTGCTCTCGACAACGGATATTCAAGAATGACAATCTAGGCGAGTCAGACGCGTTCAGGATTGACGTCATGCCAGTAAATATTGCTGGAATCAATTCACAAGTCTACAACTTTTCGCGGTGCTCATCCTACTGTATGTATAAGAGCTACTTTCGCTGTAAAGCTAGTTAAAGGACGGCTTGAGTATAGTATTGCTTCTTTTGCTAATTGCAGTTGAATTATGCGACACTGAATGCGGAATATTTAAAGTGGAAAGGGCTTGAACTTTCATAAGATGGGCACCCGACATATTAATGAACGCATTGATGCTATTTAAGTTATTGGCCAGTGCACTCAAGTGACGGCTATTGTCGGATGCACAGTTCTAATAAACCAGAACTATTGAGAGACTTGGCTTGTCCTGACCAATTACGTGAATCGAATTGCTCAGAACTGGCTAAGCCACTATCCGACCTCTTTAACTTGAGCATATATGAATTAACTCATGAGCAATTCAAAAAAAATTATCGATTGAAGAAATGCCTTTTTATGCATACTTGCCTCATTTGTAGAAGTTCGCCACCACGCATACCACAAATTCATCAATCGTGGGTTACCACACGCGCAGACACTACTTTGTATCATTGCAGTTTCGCCATACCACTCAACTCTCGCTTCTTCTAACATCGGCGCTCGTATGTCGCACCATCGATTCTGACGGTAGATGGCGCTAATTTCGTTCATGCCTAAGTTGCGGTCGCAACGCTTCGCGCAGAATACAGAAGCAAAACTATAGATCTTTCGAGTTGTGCGACCTAGATGTCAAATGCCACGATAAAGACTACACACTTTAGCAACAAAAAATTAGAACTACTGTCTTTGTATGGTGCGTAAATACGTGCGCCGCAATCAGCGCCATGGGCATTGACCGCTACTTACGCTGAACAATGGGGTATAAGACAGACCGCCATTGCAGGTGCGTAAAGTTAACGGCGCTGACTGCAGCACAGTTGGAGTTTGCTCACTGGTCCCAGTTGCTTCTTATTCAATTTGTAGTTCGAATATTGCAATAAAAAATCCGTTCGGCACTTTGTGTCTCGGCTGTCATGTATATAGAATTGCCCACAACAGTCACTAAGCCGCGCTGAATGGGGAAAGATCTATTTGCTTGGGTCTTGCAATATTTGTCTTCATCAACGTCGTCATGTGTCACTGGATGGCAGTCATCCCTACGTCAATAGCGCGCCGTCAAGCGACCGCCTTTTGAAAGCTACGCTAAAACACTACATCGACTTCAACAGAAAGAGTAAATGTACCTACCGCGGAATTTAAAATGCTCACATAGACTTCACTTCGACGGTAGGGTAGTCAATCCAACAAATGCAAGCGAGGTGATTGTACTTAAGCATCATCACAAGAAACGATGGTCAGTGGTTCAAACGCAACGTGTTTGCTAATACAAAACATTCCACCGTGGCAGACACGGAGCACAACGCGTTTTGACCGCAGCATTATTCATATTTTAGCGTACAATGCAAGCCACTGCAGTAAAGTTTTCACGAAGAACTGTTTGCAATGTGCGCTGAAGATCGCCTCTGAGCGCGATTTCAGATGACTTCAGTCATATTCAATAGTTCGAAAGTGAAAGCACTTTTTCCCGTGCTGAAAAGTACAGTAAGCAATCGAAGATAGAACTCACGGTTTTGTCAGGTTACGAGCCGGCGGTGGATACTGATCTACCATTTGGAATGCTTACTAGCTGCGAGTTTTCAGATGCGCCCATGACCACGGGCGAATTCTGCTCCATTTGCCGATGCGATGTCCTTGTCCAGATAAGAGGAGATGCATGGCGGTTGAAGCTTATGAAACGATGTTTGTAAACGTTTAATTTTCAACTTGAGAAATACTTGTAAACGTAGTAGTGATTGTCAAAGAAGTTTAGTACTAGATTTGCTGCATTTTGTTGGGATGCTGCGATTGTGTCGCTTTCGTTGTGATGATCCATTGCCGCCACTTCCAAATAGATGGCAAAGGTGTAGATCCCCATAAACAGCAAAAGCGGGCGGCAACGTTAAGTACGAACGTTGAACACAGCGATGAAGATTCGGGCCCAGTCAAAGAGCAACGGCTTTTCACCCTCAGTGCTTGGGCTTCTTGTCTAGTGACCGTGGGTTAGTCTTTATTGGTGCTTGTTTAGTGCTCGCCAAGAAGCACAACGATAGCATGAATGACCGAAAAGCGGTCGATGAAGATGTTCTCATTTTTGCAGCGGCTTTTGCTTCGTCTTTGAGCTCCAATTATTTTACTAACCCTCGCAAAAAATGACTGACTAGTTAACTGAAGCGCGCAACGTAGGCCCGCTCTCTGTCAACGGAGGTAGAGGTAACATGAACAAAAGTGTGACACATTCGCAAAGGAAGCTTATTAAAGTCGGTCGTGGGACGGGGCTTTGGGAAGTGGGGCAAAGTCGGTGAAGGAGAAGGAGTTTTAGATTTTCAGAGCAAATTGAAAAGTGATATTATAATGTAGAGCTTTTACGACGTATATTCTTGCTACAGCCTAGGTTGTGGCTCTCAACCATCAACTGCAACTTTCCTAAAGGCTATCATTCTACTCCGCCTGGCTTCTTGCATGCCCTAGGTTTTTGGCCAAAAAGATCTCTTGATTCTCAATATTCATGAGACATGTGGAGCTCTCTTTTGGTCTAAAACTCCATATTTCCCTATTCATATGAATAGTACAAATGGATATGTATTTTGGAAATATTCATCCACATTGCGTAAAGGCCGTTACCGGCAAACTTGTCGATGACGATGGTTACGTCACATGACCACCCTTTAAGATAATGCCTATCTCAAAAGGTAGGTCTAGTCTTTTTTGAAAATTTAATAGAAGTCGATGATGCCAGAAAGCTACTTTAAAATCCCCACGGGCTTCAAAATGGTTGCCTATAGTCGACACATACACTCTACAATTGGAATGTCACCATTTGAAGCGGATCTAGAATATGTTCCTTATATGCCGTATGTTGTGGCACCAAGTTCAAAATTTTATAAGTTGAAAAATCAGCACAAGAGCTTTTACAACGTCAAGAACGTTACTTATGGTCACACAAAACCGGACGAGCGAAGGACAAGAGTGAGTAAAGTACTCATGGTTCAAACTTATACAGCTGCGCGCACGCTATCGAGTGTGGAGGTTGCGCAGGACTATTGCCGGCAAAAGAGGCCTCGCTTCTGCGCTTATGAATGGGTTGACCCCACTCTACGTGAAGAACGTGAAAGATGAGATTATCTGTTACTCGAAGTTTGGGCCTGATGCAATCATCCAAATTGAAAAGGACTACGACTCATTCGTAAAGCTTTACTTTACTCAGTTTGGTGGCCTCTACAAAGACCCTCCGGTCGTCAAAATGGACAAGCTGAATAATTTGGTCAAAGAAATGTCGTCGATCGAGCGGCTCGCGGTGCGTACATCATTGGATAGAGTGCGCTTGACTGTCGACGCCTGCTACTCGTTTGAAAAACTGATATCTCTCGATGTATCTCCTCTCTTGTACTTGCGACTGCTGGACGCTAAGGGCGCGTTTAACAATGTGGATAAGAATATGGACGCAATCAACCATTTGAAAGATTACGTGAGGGCCTACTACGAACGCACCAAACTGTAACAGTGATGTTGCAACTGGTAAGAGAGCTTGAAACGATTAACGACTTCACCTAAGTTGGTATATAAGCGGCAATAATATTTGTTTCGATTAAAGGTGTCTTTTGCTGCATGCTATGTTAATTTTTACGTGCAAATTTTGAGTGCTTAATTTCTATTTAAATTCCTAGTGCACGATTTTTATGAGCTTAATTGAAAAAAACCTCTCGGTTTGAAAATTTATATGCGCGCGTTTTGTGTGATGCAATGTTATGGCTGGGGAAAGAAATTTGAGAGGCTTGCGCGACGTACGTACGCTGCTTGCCAAGTTCTTAAGCGCGAGCGGTCTTTGTGTGCAGAACGCATGCTTTGGACTGACCTATTAATGTGCGTGCGACAGGCTTCTGACGACCAAAACAACATTGCTAAGCAGAATTGGTGCATAGGAAGAGTTAAGTTGGACAAAAATAGGTGATATTGTACTAAATTTATCATTAGTACTAGTTAAATCGAAATAGGTGATGTTGTACTAAAAAAACCATTTAGCACACGTCGATGAAAATTTATAAACAGTTGCTCATAGGAAGACCTCACATCTCCCTGCACGCCTCCTTTGTGCAAGGTGCTGTGTGCACCAATACACTTACGCCCACGCAAATAAAGTGACTACTGAGAGCTTAGCAATAGATAGAGCCATCTTATTGCATGTGTCGGACAAGCATTTTGCACTGATCGTGACTGCTTGGTCTGGGATAAAGCTTTCATTTGCAGTCAGCCCTCTCTACTTCCAACCAGCTGGGCCAAGTAAGCTCTGCGAGTAAAGTCCACGCTCTTGAATTTAGGCAGCACATGCTCCGGTAGCACCGCCAAAAGCTTGGGGTCTAAGACGGTAGAGCTCAAACTTCTACCTTTTAAGACAAGAAAAGTCAAAGTCTTTTGCTCAATGTTAAGAAAGAGCAAAGCAGCCTTGACCATGGACGATTAGTGGCATGCGGCGCTCGCGCGATCAGAACTGGGGATCCAATCGTGAGCCCTTATTCCTTGAATTTTGGGTTTTAAAGCACATAAGGCAACAGTCGAGGGAAATGCCTCTTCCTGTGATTTTTGGGCGCTGTGCTTACTTGCTTGAGCCATCATTTGATGGCAGGAGCTTTTAGCTGGTCCGCAAAACTAAGTAAAGTATGGTCCCGCCCTGTTGTGCATATTGCTTCTTTACAAAGGAAGCCTGGATATCAAATACCAGAAAAAAATACGGGGGGCATTGGAAATTCTAGTACCCTTTTTAAAGATAGACATCGATGAGACCTTGTAAGAGATTAAAAGATCTGTAGGTTTCCAGTTGCGGACGAGAGCGTTCTAAATGCAGAAAGGATAGTGCCATTAACTACGGGTTGGTCTGCAAGATACACCAGGCATACATCTGTGCAGACAAACAGCATGAGCGCTTAATTTTGCTATGCAAAGAAATGATAAGGATGCGGTTTAAAATAGAACCCTCGGTGCCATTCAGGACTTTGTAGCTGACAAACAGACCTTGTTCCCAGTTTGCAATGGATAAATAGGAACCTTAGTGCTCCCCTCACAGCGATAAGCATGCCTAGAGGTATGTAGTAAGAGTGATAAGGCATAAGATTAGGGCTATCAAACTCTTCAGCGACGTCCACTCTTGCTATCACACAAATATTTGGTAGATTAAAGGGTTTTGCCTGGACCCGTTTAACTTTTGATTCGTCCATTGCCTCTCAAAAGAAGATCAGCCAAATCAAACGGCCCCCAGGTAAAGTCATCAAAATCAATTTATTTAATGCCAGATTTCTCTTTGCAACAACAAAAAAAGTGTCTCCGGCCGGCTTACAAGGTCTGAGCAAATCCCGAGAAAATGAAAGCCGTCTCAGCTTGGCCTGCGCTACGCTCGAATAATAATGGAAAAAGAATAGTCAGGCCTTCCTAGCTTTTGAGACAATGAAGTGCTGGTAATGCGTGTCTCATAGAGCGTTTGTTCCCTTTTGTAAGAAGGTCATTAAGTGGCACTACAAAAGCCAGATTTAGGTTAATCTTGATAGCATCAAGAAAAACCTTTAGCAGTATTTAGTGCTGACTTTGCCAGAAGAGATCCACCGTTAAAGTGTTGTAGATGATGTTCAATGCAACGCGATGCGGGCGCACATATGCAAGTCATCTCATTTCAGTACAAATATGGGCTTTCGAATGACAATCTCGATTGCGCACTTGCTAAAGCTGAAGCATAATTTCGGGACTATAGGCTCTTTGCAATCTACTCGACCATGCATCCCTAAGGACGGCAAAACTTGACGCCCATCTGTCACTATAATGATACGATGATTCTTACCTCTCACTTGTACAACACAAGCGCTTAATATATGTCAGTAGACTTATTTGTTTGCCGATGCGCTCCCAAGCAGCTTAGATCATAAGTAGGGCCACACAAGTACCCTATTTTCAAGCGTGTTCACCAGAAATGTAAATCTAATGTTAATGTGGGGACTTAAATGCACATTTTAATCGCTGGCAAGCAATGCCAGAGTCAGGAAGTTAGTTTTCTCGACAGCCATTACAGTTGCATTAGAATAAAAAGATCGCCGGACTACTTCGAAATAGGGTGGATTTGGCGAACAGGCCGGAAACCTTTTCTCTCGAGCCTCTAATTATGATATATTTTCCTAACAGATCCAAATATCGCTTTTGCGTAAAGTCAGATGAACAATAAGCAGCAGGTCAAGGGATGTGTCTACATCCGCCCAAGATTAAAAAAACAGATTCATTTGTACTGATAGAAATTATGACTCGTGGCTTTTACAAGAAAGGTCGGTAGAATCGTGCAGAATGGAACATCGTTTTGAAACATATTTCTCGGTCCTGGTAGGACATTGGTCGGAAAGATGTGTCGACACACCCATGGAGGCCTGGAGAGTCTTATGACTTTTAACGGTCATATAAATTCAAAATCGCTTCCAGCATTTCTTCGAAGCAATTTTCTCGCACCGACCTTTAAAATACGGTGTGAAAGGGCGACCAAACGGCCGCTTCTAGTGTCCATAGCCACGACCATATTGATTTCAAGTGGAAGAGACTATTCTTTAAGCTGTGCGCGTGAACAGCAAGTCAATCCTGGAGGTCACTTTTATGGTAGACAAAATCTCGACACAGTTAGGACACAACTTATCCGACAATAAAGTAAAAGGGTCACATGGCCAAAGAATTTTATTTTGAATTAAAGTACAGGGTCGGTGCAAAGAAAAAGCAGTAGAGTCCGAGCAAAATGCGTACTTTAGGTCAAGCAAAGAGATACCGCTCATCGTGATGATAGGATTAAGACGAGACAGGAGCGACCTCCCCATTTATCTAACTGCTAAGGCCGGCTGCATTTGTCAAAAGAAAGCACTGTGAAGCAGAAATGCTTTTACGAAAGCGAAGAGCCCATGGCACGATTATCGCGTGCATTAGAAACTCCTGGACGGCTCTAGTACGATGGCTTGAAGGCCGTTACGATCCAAATTATGAAGCAATAGGTACTTTATTTGCATGCTGTGGTTTTCTAACCGTACGACAAAAAGATGTTTTCGTGCTCGGGGCTATAGATTTGGCGCCGGACTCTACCATTTGCCGAAGCCAAGACATCTCAAAATGAGTTGCCTCAAATCGATAAAGGAAGCAAATTATTCTTTTAGCAACAGATGTTAAGTTATTCGTCCAATGAATTTTGGTACTGGACTTAAAGCTCGCCCAATCTTCAGATTATGTCTTTTTTACGGTGGTGAAATTATTGTATATAGCATTGGAGGTTTCTTTCGAGCAATCCTTGCATTTTAAAATCATACCATGTCACGTGGAATTGCATAATACGCGCTTAGACGTTTACACTAAAACACTATCAATATTAGGGAGACAGCTTGCCCTTGGCTCTTTTTAGCGAAATGACTCCTTCGAAGCACCTCTTACAATGGGGCAACGTCAAGAAACCGAGGCAGCATCAGCTGATTGATATAAACGCAATTGTACGACATTACAATATATGATAAACATGCTCCGAACATTTATCAAAAGGTGCGGCCTGTTTGCAAAGTTTCACCCATGACAGCAATAATAAGGCGATGTAGGTACCTTAACGGTGCTTTCTTGTTTGCACGGTGATATTAAAAGGAAAGAGTTAGATTTAAGGCAACAAATCAATCCTGAAACGCACGCTGCAGCTCTTTCTAGCTGATTGTCGTGGCTCTGCTAAGCTGTCGGTACTCGTTGCATGCAAGGTCATTAAATAATTTCCACCCTCATCAAGCAAATTTTCGTCAGGCTCCTTAGCATGAAGAAGAGCAAACTTAATTTTTGCTGAGTCGAGCTATACTGTAATTTTTGCCAAAAAATTTTTGCTTGAACATCGCCAGCACTAAAATACAACCTGCACCCCAGATGGCGCTATGGTGAAGAGCTCTGCGGGCTGACAAGTGATAGCTTGATCTCGAGCAGACAAAAAGTGATCCTCGGCTGACCTCCATAACCTGTGGCCAATTAGTTGCCTTTCTTTCGTTCTTTACCAAAGAACGCGCCTTGATAAGAAAGTTGGACTCGATTCAATCATTTAAATTGTTGGTTCAACTTTGATCGTCGACACTCCTTTTAGAGCTTTAAAGCTTTATAGCGTAGAGCATGACTTGAAGATTCGAACAGAGAAGGTCAAATTTGTCAAATTGGCTTGAAGCGGCCAACGTGTCTTCTACCTGTGTAGAGGTGAAAAGTCCCGTCGATGGTAAATGTTCTGCGCAGCTCGCAAAAAAATTGCTGAAGCGCGAATATATACGTTGTTAAGCTTAGCCCGAGCAATCAAGCAGTGACTAGCGCATTCCAATCACAGGTCCATATGGCCTCCAGGAGGAAGTAAAGTTCTGCCCGATAGCCCTCTCGACAGGATTTACCGCTATGTATTTTAGAGCAAGGTGTCAAAGCTAATTTGGGGAGTAGGTTTCTTTCACACTGAGCTCTGAGTCGTCCAGTTGTTAAATCACACAACCTTTCGAAGACTCGACCGCTTAGTGTAGAGCAAGTTTGGCCTGTTTAAATTTTTGGTACTCGTCTTACAATTAGGGTTGAGTGCAAGATATGTTTCACAATATTGCATAAAAGACTTTTTTCTGAGGGTCAAAAAAAATCTTAGGCGACCCACATCGAATGTTGGGTACATCTAGATCGGGTCTATAGAAGGTTGCCTTTTTAGGACCGCAAAAGGCCCGATGAAACAATATATTTTCTTTTTCGTGACTTGAGTACTTCATTTCTCGAAAAGCATTTCTTTAGCTACTGTAAACTATCTATAAGGACCAGTAATTTCAATTCTTGTGTATGTCTGAGTATCTTGGGCGGATGCAATACCAAATCCAATTTGAAAAATATCATTCGGCCGATTGTTCACAATGTCCAATGGCTTTTTTAACACACGTCAGAGGCTTGATAGGACAAAGATTTTGAAGTTTTTCTTCGATTATCTCAGAGGCTATTTTTCATTATCTATCAAGACTACTCGTAAGTGTGGTATTTCAAAACTTGAAAAGCTAAAACGCTGGTTGAAGTTTGAACCTCATTGTTTTTGAGGTCAAACTAAATAGCTTGCTAGTCCATGATTCGACTGTCTCTGCGCACATTCTCTGTAGAGTGTTTACATAAAACCTAGTTGAACGATTCGGTCGGACTATCTGCTTATTGATCACCTCGTATTGTATGTAAGTAATTGCCCGATATCTTTGATATTTGAACAGTGCCGGTCATTACCGCGATAAAATAGCGCTTAAATAATCCTTTCCAAAGACTTATGATGTTCAAACACCATCTAAGAAGAACTTGAATGTTTGCATTTAAATTCTGGTTACTGGATTTGGTACTGAGTGCACCATGTTGTTTAGGCAGCACGTAAAAAGCTCAATTGGTTACAAAGTCGAGGCTTACGGGCTTGTGACCTGTAATGAGGCCAACGTGTGATCTGGAGACTCAACCCTCTGGTAGTCCTAAAGGTCTTCACATTCTTGCCCACACATACAACAATACGTACTCGAAGCAAGAATAAAAGATTTTGTCGGTCTAAATGGATACGATATATGCCTTCGTTGGGAGCGACTAACCGGGAAGATCCTTCCTAGTCACCCTGCAGAGCAGCAGAATATCTTCTTACCCTAGCAATAAACTTCGGATCTCTTGAGAGGGTGGCATCTTTTTTTGAGATAGAAAATGCACCAATGGCTCTTCGAAAGCACTAGATTGATAGGCCTCACAATTGCTCGTTGTTTAAGCTCCGGATCCCTTCAAAGTAGCTTGGCTAGCAGTCTGGTCGACGCAAGATCGCATCGGCAAGCAAATTGAGCTTGCCCTATTTGTAGCAAAGATGAAAGCAATATTCTGCGAGAAATGACACCTATAATTTTATTCGGTGAACGAATGATTTCTGTCCGGAAGATTGCTTAGTCTGATACGACAACCACGAGCTAAAAGATCGGAGGATACGCTTCGAACTTCTCCTAGCATACTGCATGGCAAGTAGCTATGTATTTAAGCGAGATATATTTGACTGAAAGCACTTAGAATACCGGAGAGAAGTAAAAGCTTTTATAAGCATACTGAATTAGCAAGATGCCAAACCAATTAATACGGCTTTACCGGGTAGATAATCGAAGCCTCCAAGAGCGTTCGATGTGATCGTGAGCAATATGTGAGGGTCCATCTCTCGTACACATATCCTTTTACCGATTCTATGGCTTCTTAAGGTACCTCTGCACGTCACATCTTTCCTTTTACGAAGTGAAGCGAATTCTAATTTTTTGTTCAGCAATGTGCACATAGCGAAACGGTATCCTGATCATTCGGTCTCAATCGACGCGTGGACAATTCCGTTAAGTATATCCGAACGTCGTTCACTGTGGTCTATTAATCCGCTGCGCAAAGGCAAACTGTTTAGTCAATCAGGCACGATGAATATCAAGGCCTATACTACTTTAGATTGAGCTACGATCTTTATAGGGATGTGTGCAGTGCTGTATGCAGCCATTCTATTTCATCAGTTTAAGAAGCATCCACTGTACAAAGTGAAGGATAAGTATGCTCTACCAGTCTCATCCTTAAACGATGTAGCTTGTGCAATCTATGTACTCATATTCTCGCATAAATGTCGAAGTTTAACTTTTATGGCAGCGAAGATTATTTGGTGGATATTATTTGCCGACTATATCAACCACAAAGAGGATATATATAATTTGCACACTCTGCTACTTATACGTTAAATAAAACAGACATTTATTGTAGGGAGAATGAATAAAAAATACATTTTTCCAATTTTATTGGGAAAAATATATCTAAATGGAATAAATCTACCTTGAGTCACAATTTTCCACTCAAATGAAAAAAATCTACCTAAGAAGTAAAAAAATAATGAAAAATAAAATGATATATATATATATATACTTCACAAAAGAAAACATACTATAATGGTGCACATTACTGGTGCATCGACGCTTGTTGTGTCCACAGCTGCCGCATCGATAAACACTTCTTGACGCGTCAACCTCTGATGTAGCATGTTGTGATTCGATTCGCTACTTTTTGGGTCGACCTTCTCTTTTAGACGGATTTGGTTGGAGATGCTCAATCTTTACCAATTCACTTTTAACCACTAATGGCTTCACTTAGAGTGCTTCTTCGTAGGTAAGTAGATACGTTTTGGTTGACCCCATATCCCCAATCAACAATTTTGCACGTGCTGCTATGAGGCGCATTCGTATTCTTCACATAACCGCATGTGCAGGTACCACTGGTACTATTGACCTCAACAGCATACTCCATTGGCTTGTTCGTCGTAATTTGGACCGACACAACAAACGATGGAGGTGGGCTTGGAATACTGGAATAGTTTTCACATTTTTAAATTTGAAGTGATGCAATTGGCAGCATAAGACGTAACCACGCCTCATTCGTTGGTCTGTCCAGCAAACTCGAGCCACTTTGTAACAAGTAGATTTGAACCCGTCCATCCCTCTGTTTGCATCGCATCTTAACCATCTCTTCAAAGATTGTATGCGGTAAAATTACTATTTGAACGTATAAATTTCCATTTTTTTATTTCTTACATGTACGATTTTGCAAAAAAATATTGCTAGGTAGATTTTTTTTGAGTTGGAGGAGTATTTCTCATTGTCCCTTTATTGTACGATAATGCAAGCGAAAATTACCCTCAAAAGAAATATAAGCTCGAATAACTCAAAAATGAGACTAACACCGGATCCATACATAGTCGAGATAAAAACTTTACGATATGTACTTCACCATCAGCGTGTTGTACGAAACGCCCCTGCGGTATTACCCGCTTATCGAATAGATATACGGATTCAGTAACCAATTGCCTAGCTTCAGTTGTGGCAAATCTCTCTTTTGCATTAATAGCAACCTTGCAAGCTAAAATAGGTAACAGTATAAGAGTTACATGTTGTACTAAAATAGGCTGACATTTTGTCAAATAAATCAGTATTTTAATAGCAATTCATTGCACCGTCGATCTCTTAAGGCCTTGGATTGTAAACGATTGCTCACTGAAAGACTTTATATCTCTCTGCACATTTCCTTTGAGCGAGGCGCTGTGTGACCCTAACATACCTGGAAGCACTCCTACGCGCGAGTTAATTGACTAGCAAAGGATAAAACTATTTGTCGGACGAGCAATACCTACTTCTCGGATGACTCGCTGACTTCTTTGGCCTGAGAAAGTTGCTGCTCCCATACTCTAAGCAGCTGGAATACGTCATGATTCTCGATCTCTACGAGCAAAGCCTATGCTCTTGGGTCCCTAGGGTCCAGGCAGCAGATTGTCCAGCGGCTTCGCCGATAGCTCGGTGATTTGTCGATGAACCTCAAAATTTTTAACGCGAGGCCTCATTCAGATCTTTTCAATCATATCTTATCTCCAACAGTTTCCCGAAAAGAAACGACCGATTTCAATTAATGTCACCAGATGTACATCGGAAATTTGATGCTGTCAAAAGGTATATTTCATTTCTTATTGACTTTTAACAATTGACATAGCTTATGCCAAAAACGTCGATAAAATCGATATATTTGATCAGCCCTGTTTTGCTCTCCAATTAGTGATTTTTGAACATGCAGAAAGAAAGTCGAATCTTATCATGGTACTCTCGACTGCCGCCCTCGCAATACGAGTTTCTCTGTACTTTGCGATGTTCTTAGAGTGAAACTAAACATCTTTATAATCAATTAGTGCGGTTGCATCCAAGAGCGTGCTTTGAAGTTCTCGCGCAAATCAAAGTTGAAAACGAGTGGTGCTTAGTGGTGGCGTATAAGCCGTTGCGCAGCCTGTCAAGCATTTAACTTTTCGACGGCAACAACCAAATCAGTTTTGGCTTAAGCACTTGCTTTCCTCTTCGCGGCAGATTCGGTAACTTAAGCTCCAAAACCAACAAATTTTCGATTTGTCCGCCGCTTTCTAGATATAGCATCTCTCGCTTCCTTTCATGGACGCAAAGTTGACTCTGTATTTTTTTCAGGCAACAATTTGACATCTGCGTATGCAAATCGAAAACAATATTGGTAGGTTGTCTGTCGCGAAGCATTCGGTTATGGCATTTTTAAGAGAAAACAAGCCTAAACCACAGTAGCTCGGTCTATCGCAATTGACTGGTACATTGCGTCAATTCACAACATACATCCTATTGTTAGCTTTATACAATACCGTTCGAGATTTTAGTGATGTCATGGTGTAGGATAATTAAAATAAAAATATTCTTTCCTGTAGTATGCCGCTAACCAGCCCCCTCCCTCGCCCCTGAGCAATAATTATGATCTATGATTGGCTGGAGCGAACAGCATTGTATTTAAATGTTCTATACAGAGCATTCGCAATGCGAAAAAACTTGCACGTATGGAAGCTGATAATTTGATAACGATCGCGACAGGAGATCAAAGCAAGTTTACAATAATAATTTGGCATGATTGAGCAATAATTAAGTACTCAAAAACCAAGCAAGACGTTCTCAATTTTCGACAGTACCCAAAGCAGCAAAACTGTTCCCTGCATTTTAAAAGCAACAAAAAAATTAATGAGCTCATGCCACGATGCGACTCGCACAGCCAATGCAAAGATCAACATTGATGCTCTCGGTAATGTCGATGATTGAGCACATTCTGCTTGTTATCCTAGTTCTTGGTACAAGGAGACCAAGCAGAGTAGCCGCAAACTCTAAAGTTTCCACGTATAGAAGGAAGCTGATAGTCTAATAGCGATCGCGACAGAGGATTATTGTTCTAAAAAGCATGTTTATAATACGTGCAAAAAATCTTGCACTAGTGTCAAGGGCTTAGGTGACTGGTTAACGAAAAAATAAATAAAAAGATTCACAACCCTCGTGATTTGCAAAGTTTACGCAATGAATGATGTTGTCAGCGAGATGACGATGATGATGTGTATTTGGAAGTGGTGACAAATATTGCTAGCTGGCGAAAAACAAGTCTACCAAAGCAGCTCTTGATGTAGGTCGGTACGTATGAGTCCGCTGATGTTCGTTATGTGCTCTCAAGTCGCATTCACACTTTACGTCAAACATTACGACTATTTGTGAAAAGTTACCCAGATTTTTTGGAATATCTAGATTTGTACCAGTGTTTTGTATCACAATCTGGTCACCTTTCGCAATACACAGACATCGTTCACTCGATTTCATAGAATTTGCACTCAAAAGTCCGTAAAAAGGATGACAAAATTGTCTTTTTTAAATATTGCCCCTTTTGATACAATTTGCCGGAAGGCGTAAGTTGTTTTATTTTACCCTCCCGGCTGAATGTACGCCACAATGTGTTCTTTGTAGGCCTTGACGTAGTTTTTTAAACGGTCGATTTTGGCCTTATTGTGCTTCACATCTGTAAAGACACCCCTCTTTTCCAGCAGTCGCATGTACAAGAGAGGAGAGACATCGAGAGAGATCAGCTTCTCATTAGGGTAGCCTTTGTCAACTATTCGGCCCACTTTTCATAACATTGCACCTGCCCGGTCCCCGTCGTCTCTTTTACTAAATTATCCCACTTGCCCATTTTAATGACCGACTTTTCTTTGTAAAGGCCACAAAAATGACGAAAATAGTTAGCTACAAAAGTGTCGTATTCGTCTTCGATTCGGTTTTTGCCCCGAGGCACAGAGCTGGAGTAATGGAAAATCTCATTCTTGAGTTTTTTCAGTAAGTCCATCTAAAGTCGCCCGATCAATGCTATTTTCACTACTTGCTTGTACTTTAAAGCGTGCATTCCACAGTCTGAGTTTGTACCATATGCGCTTTAGCCTAGTCATCGGATTCAGCTGTGATCCCAACGACGCACGCGGCACCGCCTTTACCGATACCTTGGTCTTTCCACTGGTCTCCGCAGCAGGCAAAAGCGCCTGTGTCATGTTTCGCTCTTCGACCAAAGTGCGCTCGGAAGCATCCGCCTGAAGTGTGCGTTTGCCGTTGCTACCCCACTGCTCGACATGAGTCGACTCGACGTCGGACTTCTCGACCAGAGATGCCCGCGTGGGGGTCGCGTGGAGGGCACAGCTTAAATATCCAATAAAGAAAAGACCAAAGAGAAATGCATTGTTGCGCATGGGAGACGTAGAGCGGGTTTCCAGAACGACATGTGTTAATTAGGGATAGAAGCTCGCAATACGGTTCGTTCACAGATAAAGTTCAACGTCTGCTTTGCGACACGAAACTTCTTGCCGTTTACCAGCTTAAAGATCTGGAATAGAGATTGTTTGATTTCTCCGAGAGCGTGCTTAGGTGGCAATTGAACAAGCTATGCACAACCTTTTGCATAGAACTGTGGGCCCCTACATTTTTATATCGCACCATCTTAATAGATGGTTTTATTAAAATACCTTCAAACCGTGCTTAATTTTATACTGAAGGGGCTATGAAATACACCTAACAATTCGGCTTCCGCAAAATTAAAAACAAGAAATTTATATAAAATACACCTTTCTTAAAGCTTTTTTTTTAACTTAAGCTCTGTAAAGATAATCAAAGCAAAGTGGTGATATTGTCCGTTATACAACTTTTGCCTCATCTATGGAAAGACACAACGGGTATACTGTAAATGAACAATTATAATCGTGATACGTTGGCATACCACCTTGATTCAACAGCGGCGCTATAGCTGCATACTCACGCCTTCGCTACAGACGGTGGACGGCCAGAACACTTCTTGTTCAATACAGAAAGCAAAAGCTTATGAAGACCCAAATTCTCGAGCTGTGCGAAAGGTCAAGTTTACAAATCGCATTTGCCGTGATCTCACGAACTTTATCAAGCGCAACTTCAGTGTTTGCAAAAAAACTTTCACGACCACATTTTTGCAAATTTGACGTCGATGCTGTTAGCATGGGTTATGTTCAAGTCATTTCTCAAAATTTAAAGTGTGAGGACTTGCTATGGAGCTCTGCATAGTACCAGAATTACCTATTTCCTTATCACATCAACAGCTTACAAATCAATGAACCGAGGCTTTGGTAGCACGTAAACGTGCATGACCAAAAAAGGCACTACTTTTGGTCGTAGCTTTGAAGTAAAGATGCAAGTGCTGCAGCGTTTGAGAATCCTAAGTTTGCCTGTTATACGATCGAGTTTGATTTCCGATCTAAGGGTTTCATGTCCAGGTCTTGAAGTAGTATACGGAGGATTGCTTACTTCATTCACGTCTGCAGGACGCCACATCTTAAATGCGCGAAAAACTTATGCTGGCAAAATTTAGTCATTGAACCGCTACTTTTGCAAATCTATGGATAATGAGACGGGCACGAATGGCAGTAGCGTAACGTTAAAGGTGCCGACTGCAGCACAGTAGGATTCTATTGCTTATTCTATGATTAGTGGCTCGAATACTTAACAAAAAAAGTGTGTAGTGCTGCGTATTTCAGTAGCCATGTATATGTAGATACGTTCGGTAGTCACTAAGCCGCGCGTGACGGAAGAGACTCTGTCTGCCTATATCTTGCGGCATTTTTAATTAAAGGTGATCATGTGTCTTCGGATGCTAGTGGTGGCAATGCCAACAGCGCGTTGTCAAGCGACTGCTTATAGGACGGTGGAAAACGCCTCTTGCATCTACGCTCAAAACCCCTTCATTGACTTCAACAAAAAGAGTGAATATAAGCAATTCATTTCGATGGTTGCATATTAGCAACTTTAACGGAAGCAAGTGGTGTAATTGTACTTAATTTCTTTGGCGGTCAGTGGGCACAAGCAGCTTGAACGCAAGACATAGGACTTTCCACCGCTGCCTACACTGACACGCGGTGCAAAGCGCATTTCCGCCCAAGCATACTATTAACTATAACTTAATAAGAAATTCACTTTTCCGAGGAACGGTTTTTACTCGGGCAAAGACTGCTCCTTAACCAAACATACCCATTGAACGCTTTAAAGTAATTCAAGAGGGATTTCGAACGTGAAGGAGTAGTTGTTGCGATCCATATGTGCAGCAGAAATATCCACAGCTTACAACAAAGCCCATCGGTTCGATACGATTCACTATGCCTCTTGTGCCATTGATAATGCGGAATTGGCAGACGGATAATTGAATAGTAATAAAGAGCTTACTTAGCATAACTGCTTCCGAATTCGATTTTGGCTAAAGAAAGCATGCACAGTGACTAAAAGTTGACCTGACCTAACATCCACAATTTGAGACCTTTCTTACTATGTGTGGGATTTATTTTTTTCACATCGCATCACAGTATTTAAAAGCGTCAAAGACTATACCTCTCGGGGAACTACCCCATTTGTATGTACTTATCAGCTTTCAATAATGTAACACAACGCTTTATCGTATCAAAGTTTACACATTTATCCGGACAAGTTGGGATCGGAACAAATACTTTACAACATGGATCGCACCGCCACGATGGGCACGATGTTGCGGTGCTCGTTCTTGGATGCAAAGCAGAACGACGAGGATAAAAAGTCGAGCTTCATCTAGAGCCTCACCAGCCGCTTCGAGCGTTTTTATGCACAAAGTGAAGCGAAGGGACGATACATTGGCTTAATTTAATGATTGTTTGATGAGGAGTGAGTTGTTAAAATTTGAACCCGACAAGCTGATGGCTAAATCGATAGATCCACAGGCTTTTATGCTTGCGAAAGTGCTTGTGCAATCATCGGCAAAGCCATCACTTGATAAACTAAAAGTAAGGATTTGCAACATCCGGCTTTCAAATCCGTTAAGAAACGTTGTGGTCGTAAAACATTCCAATAACGCAGACATACGCGCCTACACCATTCGCAGCCAAAGCGCGACTGCGCAGCTATAAGCGCCGCAGTCGAACTAACCGATAAGTAGTGCAAGGCAGTGAACACGTTTTGAATTGAAATTTTGATATAATGCTCGTGCGTAGCATACATTGAGAAACTTAATGCAAGTTCCCACAGGACCGAATGAGTGAAGCGGAAGATCGCACGAAATACTATATTGACTTGTCCAGTGCTTTAACATGGCGATATGGTGCTTTTGGACGGACAGAATTCTGACGTCCTATGCAAAGGTTTTGCCTAGTCAAAGAAAACTTGCGCTTGTATATTTTGGCCCATTTACGATCGCGGGAAGGTTTCGCGAGATACCTCTGAGTTAGGACTATCGAATGTATTGAAGCTGCATCCAGTGTTTCACACTTCACTGTTTGATCCATATCGGAAGGACCACCTGCGTCGGCAAAAGGAAAATAAGGTCATGTTGGCCGATGGCTAGGAGGGACAACTTGTCGAAGCCGTAACCAAACATGACAAATACAAAGAGAACAAACAGTGCAAGGCTTGGTGGCTTAAGGAAACAAAACTCTGGGAGACCATGAAGAATATAAAGCATATTTTTGGACTCATCGACCTCGATTGAAAATCCGGAAAGATGAGTCCTTTCCTTTATAATAGTCATCTTTTTAACGAAAGGCCATGTGAGGTACCATCGTCACCGGTATTTTGCCGGTAACGGCTATTGCACCACATTTCCGAAGTACATATGCATTAGTGTTATCCGAAGAAATAAGCGATTATACAATTAATAAATTGAAGAAGGTTAGAGTCCCATGATTATTGGGGATTAAGAAACTTGATTGGCTGAAAAAATCTAGGATGTGTAAAAAGCCAGATGGAAGAAAGAAGAATGATAGCCTTTAGGATGATTGCAGTAGATGGCTGAGAGTCATGTGGCAAGAGAATTGTTAGTAGGAGCTCTCCATTTAACTTAACGTCTCATTTTGCGTTAAGTAAGTAGCAAACCTCTTTGTTCATCGACTTCGCCCCGCTCGCCTTAAAGCCTCGTCCGATGACCGACCTTTAAAAAGCTTCCTCCGCGACTGTGTTACAGCATCACGGTGTATATTTTGATTCGAACCAAGACACCAGACGGACAAGTCGTGTGCATTGGGGACACGAATTCTAAGAAATATGACGATTTGCGAGTCATGATGAGTCCGAACTCGTCCCAGTCTGTTGTCTGGTCCAACGCTTTTATGTGGTGGAGTTTACAATGTTACCGGATGTGCAAGGTCAGCGAAGTCGTGGCTTTGAGGTCGAATACGGAAGATCGCTTGGCTAAATCACGGCAGCAGACATCGTATTTTAAATGAGTGAAGTGCTCGTTCTAGCGTTGCGATGTGAGAATCTGGTCGTCGGACCGCTATTTGCACTGCACAATGGGTGACTGGACAAACAGAAACGATAGTAGGGTAACTTCAACGTACTCTGCTCGTTGCTTATTTCATTTGTTCGGTACATTGTGCTTCAGCAGTTGTGTGCCTTTAGACAGTCACTAAGCCATGCCGGGCAGGGAGAGTCTACTTGACTCTTAAAGTATTTGTATTTGTCAACTTCTTTACGTGTTTTTAGATGGCAGTGTTGTCAATTTAATGACGCGTCTTCAAGCGTCTGCTGCTTTTTGAGCGGTATAGAACGCCTCTACCATCTTATTTAATCTACGCTTAATAGTGAATTGACTTTAACGGTAAGAGTGAATGTAGGTGGGTGAAGATGGCAGCAATATAAAAAGTGCTCACACAGACTATATATCGATGGCGCATAGTTGTCACTTCAGCGGTTGCGATCAAGGTGATTTTACCTAGAAATCATCGCGGGAAACAATGACCAGAGCAACAGCAGACTTCAGCGCTGCATACGCTGGCAGACACGCTGCACGGGTGTAGCATCATTTGGACTTGCACGTACAGTGTAAGTTACTTCATACATAGAGTAGTTCGTTACGTGCGCTAAAGCTAAGCTTTCAGCGCAATCAAAGATGACTGCAGAAGCAGTCGGTAGCTTTTGATTCAAAGGAAGCTCCAGTAGCAAGCGGTAGTATTGAGGTATGCACGCTTGATGTGTATGTGGCTCAGCTGGGGTCTGTTTTGCAGACCGGAGTACGTAGACGCAATCTTAAGAGGCGCATAGGGTGCATCACTAACTTTAGCTTCTCAAAAGTTAGCAGCTTTGAAATTGATTGCACAAGCTCGTTACAGGTTTTCTTAATGATTTTAACATGGACCCGAAAAAAGAAGCAGGCATACCCATTGTCGCCAGTTGTAGGTCTGAAGAAGAGTTTTTGTTAAGGATTAGACTCCATTTCTTACTGACTCGTTACATTTGACATATCGGTGTGCCACAAACAGAAAGATCAGAACATTTGAGTTTGAGAAGCTGCGAGATATTTGATTAGACCGACACATTTAAAATAAGTGTTTGCAAATGCAGCGAAATAATGATAAATATTGTCGTGGTAATTTCGGCTGCTGTCGTTGCAAATGAAAAAGTTTTCCTTTCTAATTTGAAAATGATAAATTGTCCCTGTTTCCTAATTTGAGCTAGCACATAAATGAACGCCGAGTGCATTCACAATCGTTTTCGTACAATTGCAGTCAATAACTTGCTTTTTCAACTCTTGCACAAATCGGCATTGAAGACGAACGGTTCGCTTAATAGTGGCGAGTAAGTCGTAAAGCAGCTTGTCTAGCAATCGTCAAATTGACGGCAACAATTGGACAAGTACTAGTTGATGCACCTACTTTTCTTTTCGTAGCAGAAGTGGCAGCTAAAGTCTCAATACCAATTAATTAATAAACTGTCCGCCGCTTTCTAGGTACAGCAACTTTCGTCATTTCTTCATTGACACAAATTTTGACTTTGTCCTTTTTGAGGATCAAATTCGAAGTATCTCATTATTCCAATCGACATTAATATTGGGCATAGGCTGTTACCCAGAGCCCCTACTTGCGTTTTCTCGGCCTATGTTTGAATCTGGCTAAGTAGGTTGAAATGTAATGGAGATTAAAAGTAAAGACGCAAAAATAGGTTTTAATGGAGACCGTAAATTTAATTTACGATCACGTATACGTTTCTATACACGAGACTTGTGGCCAGTTATACAGAGAAATAATTTGCTGACTATCGATTATGCATGATGAACAGTAAAGCCCGTCATCATCGCATACTGACATCGATATCGGTACTCCCCTTTTGATTGTGTTCTTGTCCTCGACAGACAGGGACACAACCAGAATAAGAAAGTCTTCTTTGTCCATCGAAGTGGATATAACAAGGAGCTTTAGAGCCTCCCAGTGCATCGTGAAAGGCTACAAAGGAGGAGCGACCTGCCAGGAAGTAGCGGCGCCCAACCTGAGCAATGTTAGATATATGACAACAGTTCTCTCAAGGCAAAGACTAGTTACGAAACGCGAGGTCTTCGTACTTGTTCGCAGAAGGCCAAAAATCTTCTGCAACTCAGCTGGCCCCAATGTGCGGTCCTAGGCATGAACTGAGTTGACAACAAAGGCCCCGTGATTGTGATTTTTCGAACCTTATTTAATTGACCAAGTATACTGTCACGTCGCTAATTTCTTCTGCAGAGTCATGCAGTTCCGATGACAGCCGGTGGAGGGGCTGAGACGCACACAAGTGTTTTCTTGGCCATGAGGCTGTTCATAAGATGCACAAGTGCAGACAAAGTGCTTGGCTTTGGTGTCGCCATCTTTGCGATCACCAACGCGTCTGACACGCCTGACTTGAGCAACAAAGCCTTCTATCTTCTGTTTCAAAGCACTACAAGATTTCGTTTTCGGCATTAATATTAGAGATTGCGTCAATGGTAGCTTAAGTGGCGAGTACTAGTACCAAGCAAAGTAATAAGCAAAGTAATGAGTAAAAGTATCAATCATTGCACGTACGAACATATTGCTTTTCGAACGAAACAGTTTTTTCATGCTGCATCCATAACATTACAGCTCGTTTATAGGTCGAGAAAGCATAGACGGATTTCTGTATAACAACCTATGGACATTTCAACGAAAATCTATGGGCATCGTAACGATTCCCTTAACATTGGTAGGGATACTGTCGCACACCATTTGCTTATAGTTTTTTTTTAAAAAAGCAAGCGTATACCACAAAAGCTCGCTTTATCGTAATCAGCCTATACATACGTCCTATTTTGAGCTTTGCACAATATCGTTCGCGATAAATTTAATGTCATAATGTAGAATTTTGTAAGTCTCCCAGTTTTATAAAGTAATAAAGAAATACATATATCTCTTAGCAAAATATCAAAGAAGTATACCCCAATCAAAGAAATGAAAAAAAAGTATGTCTCCCCTTGTAATTTACAAAGTAAAATACGTAATAAATGATGTAGTAACTGATGATAGTGTGGATTTTGAGGTGGTGAGTAAGATCATTTTGTTGCTAAAAATCAAATTTACCTAAGCAGCTCTCAATGTATGTTGGTACGCATTTGTTCGCCTATGTTCGTTTCGTGCTTCCATACGGAAAGACTAGCCTGGTAAGCGATGCAGTTAGTGGATACAGGGCCAAAATTAGGCACAAGGATTAGCCTCAATTGTGGCGCGGTATTGGTTAAAGTCTTTGAAAAAGAAAAAAAATGGACAAAAAAGTCTGCAGAACTTCTTGTAATACGCGTAGGACGCCCAATTCATTCAATGTGTGCGTGCACCTGATGGAAGTAGTTTTTGTGATAAGCTTTTATAGCTCATTTTCACGTTATCTTAAGCAAGCATGGACGATCGAAAAGGAGCTGATGCTAGAAATACTACTGCAACGTTCGCGATCATGTCAAAACTACAATTTGAAACTATCATGTGCCTATTCACGGGCTGTACAAAATTGTTAGTAGCGATTTCAAGCAGTACAAAGTTTTGTGCACGCTGCTTGCCAAATATTGCACAGTTTGCATACATGTAGACCTGAAATCCTCTACGCAGTTGATTCCGCACACTTGTTCGACAACAAGTGAAAAAGCATCAATCAGAGACGCCCAAAGACACTGCTACTCAGTTACGAATCCCAAAATTCGATACACGTTCAATTGAGCTTCAACACATTCTATCAAAATAGCGCCAATGCACGAAAGTGACTTCTAATAATTAAAATTTGCGGACAATGAGAGACAGTATCCTCTTTACTATCATACATACGTCGGACATCCAAAGGATGTTGAGGTTTGATAGTTTGGTCACAATCTATCGCGAAGGTTGGTCGGCGATCTCTCAAATCTCAAAGCCTAGACTCAGTGCCGATGGAGCATTCCTGATGACTGCAAATGGTAACGCTTACTGTTGCTTGCTTCACGAATGGCAATGGCACGATTTAAATAGTTGACTTTGCTCTGGTTACTGGCGAATCTCAACCGAACTGAACGTACTCCCTCCAAACTCTTTTCAACAGCTTGCCATTCGACCCAGCTTTCGTTATCTCTAAGGGCTTGTCCCTGTCATGAATACAATCAACAACACATGTTTGCTTTCGTTATTACATGGAATATCACAATCGAGAATCTAAGTCATCGAGTCTAAAAGTTGCCGCGTGAAGATAAGCGGGAATGTGCACAGTGAAATCATACAATGAGATCTCGCACCGAATTGCTGAGAAGTACCACCGAGCGCTCAAATGGTTGACCAATTTTCATGTTTGTACAGTCATTGTGCTTAGCATGGCACATTAATGTCTAAGAACGCGAAATCAATTGACAAACCTCTACTGAACGCAACCATACTCTCTGTGATTATTCATCTTTTGGACACCGAAAGATATGTGTCGGCAAAGTTAGCAGCGAGTCCACTTGATAATAACCAACAACAAATCACCTAAAATTTCAGCAAAAGCATTGAGACTAATTCGACAACGTGTTGGTGACCGAATACCTTGCAGCTTCATTTATTGTAAGAGCTGCATTGTCAAGTGCTCCTGCAATGAGCATGTGGACATGAGATCGCCGCCACCGCTATTACTGCCACCATTGTTGCTACCACCTATGCACTTATCCGCCTACGTTTCAGCAAACATTATGATAAAGCCAGTAAGCATCTTGATTTGTCATGAAAAGCCATATTTTTCGCACTAATATACAGCGTGAGCTTGAACTAATTTCCACTTGCCACCTCTTCGACAGGATATTGTCAAAGGATTGTGTGGTGCGCCATTTTTCACGTAGAAAGGGGTCTCAAGGTGCCAGACTGGCATTTGTAGTACTTGACTGTATTTCATACGGTGGAAATGGTCATATTCCTTGTAAGTGCCCGAATGGAACTGGAATGGTACAGCTATATTTATTGAACGGGGAGCAGGGCAAGGAGTAATCCAGCAATGAACGATTTATAATCTTGTTGTGTACTCTACTCGTTTTGATACACTGCTTTAGTCATGGTGCAAGATTTGGCTGTATTTTACGGTTTAGATTACAGTGGGGTTAGACAGTTATTTTGGCTTTTTCGATCGGGGTGTCTTCAAAAAAATATAAATTTAATAACGGGTTTATTTTATTCTTTTTTTTCTTAAAAGGGGGATTTTTTACTAAACCCGAATCCCTTTGACAACAGCGCCACTTCTTATTCTAATTTTGCCAATAAAAGCTGAGGATATAGATAGTTTTTTTGTATTACAGCAACATACATTGAACTCCGTAAAAATGAACATTGCATGCAACAAAATCCCTTTTCGTTCGAATATTGTTGCCAACAACTTACCTGAAGGCGTCAATCGTTTTACGCTATCCTCTCAGCTCTAACTACGCCATAAGGTGTTCTTTGTAGACCTTGACGTAGTTGTTCAACTGGTCGATTTTGTCCATGTTGTTCTGCACATCTTGAAAGACACCCCTCTTTTCCAGCAGTCGCATGTACACGAAAGGAGAGATATCAAGAGAAACCAGCTGCTCATTAGAAAGGCCTTTGTCAATATTTTGGCTTACTTTTTTGAAAGCTATACGATCCGCGAATCGGTCGGCCCATGTCATCGATTTTTCCAATTCATTCCACTTGTTCACTTCAAAGACCGGAGGGTTTTGGTCAAGGCCTTTGAACTGAAGGAAGAATTGATATACATATGAGTCGTAGTCCGTTTCGATTTCGGTTTTGTCATGAGGCACAGAGCTTGAGTAATGCAAAATGTCATTTTTGATTTTTTTCAAGTAGAACGGAGTTAATCCATTCATCATCGCAATATCAATGCTGTCATCATCCATGGTTATTTTTTTTAATAACCCCAACCGAAAGCGTGCAAACCACAGTCTGAGTTTATAATATATGCGCTTTGGCCACATCATCGGATTGAACTTCGATCCCAACGACGCTTGCGGCACCGCCTTTTCCGATACCTTGGTCGTTTTAAAGGCCTCCGCAGCAGGTATAAGCGCCTCTGATATGCCTCGCTCTCCGGCTAAATTGCGCTTGGGGTCGTCCGCCTGAAGTGAGCGCTTGCCGTTGCTATCCCACTGCTCGACATGAGTCGACTCGACGTCGGACTTCTCGACCAGAGATGCCCGCGAGGGGGTCGCGTGGAGGACACAGCTTGCATATCCGATAAAGAAAAGACCCAAGAACACTGCACCGTTGCGCATGGGAGACAGTTAGTATCCTAATTGGCACGGAGGGTGTCGAGGACGACGGAATTCAAGGAATGACGACCTAAGCGAAGGCGGGATAGACGCTCACAATTTCTTTTCGTCATGTTGAGGTGCAGATACAGTTTTATAGTCTAAAGTCGCAAATCTTGCAAGCTAACATGTGTGTTTGGAGATTCAACACTTCCCAGCCCAAGGAATGGAAATAAAGACCGCAATTTTTCGCATAAAAGTGTAGTGCTCAAGCAAACTGCATATATGCGACCTGATCTCGCTATAATTCTGGTGCTGCAATTCCTTACATAAAATTTGCTAAACTTGAAAGTGCTTAGTTTGAAATTATTCGAGCAAAGCAACTCGCCGTTGATCAGTATCGCCCGCAAATTTAAGTAGCACGCTAACCTTAACGACAAAATTTTTCAAGGCCTGTTTTTCTAGCAAATCAAAGCAAGTCTCATCTGACACGACTGAGAAAATCGCATTACTTAAACATACCACCTTATTTGAACTGCGGGTTCGTAGTTGTGTCATTGCGCCTCCGCTCCAGACGGCGACGAGCGCTTATGTCAAACAAAATTTGCGGCCACAACGCTTCTTGTTGTATACAGAAGGCGAAGCTTACGAAGTTTCAAATCGTGCGAAACTCCCAAGCTACAAATCCCATTTGCCGTTAGAAAAAGACCAATTCTTATTATCAGACGAAAGTTTTCAAGTATTTATTAAAAAAAGGATACAGTATATAAAAAGTTATATATATAAACAAATATAAGCGCACACTCAGCATGGCGTCTCATGGCATAGCCAATACAAGACAGTATCATATGATTGTCTGGGACTCACGACAAAGTCCATCAATTTGCCATTACCACAGCAAAAGCCGTGCGCGGGGCGTTCGAAACAATGAGCTACTTTCACACGATCGCTTTGAGATTCCAATTCGCATGAAAAATGCATGCACAACGTCTGAAAGCTCCACAATATGAGATCTATTGCTATGCGTGGGTCTTTGATCCCGTAAAGTACGATTTTTCATTCACCGCTCAACCATGGACTCGATGCAACCTAAACACTATGCGCCATCAGCAGAAGCCGAAGTGAACAGACTAATGGTAAGCGTAGAAGATATGGGCAAGTTAAGATCGGAACAAGTACTTAGCAACTAAAAAAAACGCCACCGCCACGATGGGCACGATGTTGCCGTGCTCGTTCTTTGACGCAAAGCCGGACAAAGAAGAGGATAAGTTGAGTCCTTGTCAGCTGCTTCGAGCTTTTCAAAGTGCAAATTAGAGCAATAGGATGATCTTTTGGTTCAGCTGGCTGTTTATTAAGTGAGCTATTTGCTTAATTGATAAAGCCAGATGCTCTAATGCTATCGAAATTGCTCCTGTCATTATCCGTGAAGCACTCACTTGCTAAACTAAAACAGAAGAATTTGCCACGTCTGGATCCTGCTTTGCGTCCACCACCGTCCAAAGCTAAAGCGCGACTAAGTAACTAAGAGCTCCGCAGTCGAAAAAGGCAAGCAGTAGGTGTAAACAAAACCCCAATCTGTGGTAAAGACCGACAATAGTGAACGGTCATTTGCAGAAGAAAATTAAGGCCTTCTCTGTGCAAGGTGTTGTGTGACCCCGTCACATTTTCAGCACACTAGTCCATTTTGCAACATTGATGTATATGTAGCGGTACGATCCTGTGTAGCTTCATGTGAGGCTCTGTTGGTTATGCGCGTGAGAGCCACTAAAAACGATGACTTTAGAAGCTACAGACCTTACTTACCACAACTACAGCACTTGCCTTTTTTACTCAATGTAACATTTCAAATACGATCACAAAGGTGACATGATGTTATCTTTGGAGGTCGTGCTGCACGCGAAATAACAGCTAAATCAGTGCCCAAAAAGCCCTTTGATCTTGCCACACTGCGCTCAAGGCATCCTATGGATGAATGTATGTGTCACCGCCTGATGCGTGAGTCGGTTCTAAAATCGAAGCCTTTTCAGCCGCTGAAGCCTTCACTGCAAGTGATATGGAGCTCTGTGGCTGGCACTTGTGGGTACCAGTGTCTGTTTTGCGTTCTACATACGGTTTGTGAAAGACTGTAGTGAGGGTCTTGCTACACGTAGCTGGGAAGTGCGAACTGTGCGAGATAGACAATCCCGCTACTTTGGTCACAATTTCGACGTAAATGTAGAGGTAAAAAAATGATGCGTCGTACGATGAAACACAAGTTAGACGGTTGGGTGTATCACATTATTTTGTTTTGTTCCGCACCAAGACGCCAGGCGGACATGTCGCGTGCATTCAGAACATGAGTCCCAATGATGTCGACGAGTTGCGCGTTTTGTCGTCACAGTCTGTTATCTAGTCCAATGCTTTTATTTGGTAAAAGGTCACAATATTATCAGAAAGCGCAGGGTGAGCGGAGTTGCAGCTTTGCAGTAGAATTTGGAAAATCGCTTAGCTTAGCCACGTCTGAGACGTCGCATTTTGGATGCGTGGGGTGCTCGTGCTAGCGTAGCGATGAAAAAAGCTGGTTGTTGGACTGCTATTTGCGCTATATAATGGGTAACGGGACAAGCAGCAACGACAGTAGCGTTACTGTAACGTATTCTGCTTAAAGCTTGTTTCATTTTTTCGTAACATTGTGCTTCAGCGATTGTGTTCCTTCTGGCAGTTACTTAGCCGTGCCGGAAAGAGAGAGACTACTTGACTCTTGTAGTAGCTGTAGTCGTCAATGATTCTACGTGCCTTTAGATGGAATTGTTGTCGACTCGTCTTCATAACATTACCAAATCAGGCGCTGGAAGTAATTGTTTCGCAAACGTTTTTCCGCACACCCTCTACCTCAGTGTGCGGGAAAACGTTTTTAGCTTAATTACGACGCACCAATTCTTCAGAACTCAAACACCAAAGAGCTTGTGGGACTAAAAGCTGGAGAATCCAGTCCCGCGGTTCCCAAAATTTTTGTGAATTTAATAACTGCGCCACCTACAAGACAATCTTGGGGCCTGTAAGTATTCTAGCTTATACAATTGGTCAGGCCGCAGATTAACAAGAGTAATTTCTAACTCTACAGCCTTTTTTTAAATTGTACTTATGTATCCTATGGATTCAACAATTTAATCGAACGTGAGCCCTACAAATTGTGTCAAGAGGAAGCTCTTTTATGCAGTGAGCTCTAGGTTGCTTTTCAGCTCAAAGCGCATAAACTTGTGGATTCTCAAACTTCAATTTAATGGTCGGTACTGTAGTGGCTATAAGTGTCACTAGCCGTACGGCTACTAGTACTGCGCTGCCAGAAACATCGAACGCGGGGACAATGCTTTGATGAGGTGTTGGAGAAACCTTAAGACTCGGATATGACTTTGGGTCTTGATAATCGATATAAATCCATAGATGCCCCCACATCAAATACTGGATGCTTCATTATCGACTCGGGAAGGGCGATGGTGTACGCTGTCCCATGCTGTACCAGGATCATGAAGGTCCGACGATGAATTGCTTTGTCGTGCTCATAAGTACTAATTTCATCTTCCATTAGTGACTGTTATCATACAATTATTGTGTTCTCCCTAAAGGAGCTTTTGATATTTTTTTGGATCCCCCGTTGTTTTCCAAAGCGATTTCAACTGCATCCCTTGCTCACTTATTTCATTAAACTGACATTTTGCGGGGTCAAATGCTTGTTTTTGGTCGTAAGCTAGAGACTTAGATGGGAACGGTCAACAAAAGTCTTCATCACTTATTTCATGCGCATTCAAGCTTCCCAAAGCATGGAAAATATGGGGTCTAGTCTGTTTATATCGAAGGACCACGAGCCCCTGGATGCGTGAGTTCAAACATGGACAACTTGTCGAATTACAAACGCGGCTTCTAAGTGCACGTGGTTCGCATGCATCTTTGAGCACACGATTGAGCCTTTACGTCTGTCTTCTGACGGTAAGCGAAAGGTACTCAACACTGCTTTTTTTCTTGTATGCGAAGCTGCAAAACAATATTACCTTGTTCAAGAAAAAAAAAGACTTTTCGTGTAGTACGAGGTTAAATTACTGAGTGCACCCTCTGGAATCTAGCTTTTGTGATCTAGTCAGACTACACATTCCTGAAAAAGGCAGTAGATACATCCTACTTGTTCTGAAAAGTGGCAAGATGTATTCTTTGCTAAATCTAGGTTTTGCACTGAATACAAGACTGAAAACTCATTGTGCTTTTTATAGCAAATGTCAATATTGAGCATCGGATTCGATCCTCTATTGAAGGAGAAGGTGCAAAAGTTGAGCGATTAATTTTCGACACCGGTACCACTATGAGTGAGTAGGCAGTATGCTAAATTTGGCAGATTGTATCCGGGTGATCACCTTAAACAGCGATGACCTGAAGTAAAATTACTTTTGGAGCCACATGGTATAATACTTAGCGGTCATTTAGCTTAAGCGGAAACGTATATTGTGTTTCCACAATACATCAGTGGTCCGACACGTACAATTAGCTGACCAAGGTTACTAATGCTTGTGAGACCTGCCAGAGGATCGAATCCGCATCGCACACGTTAAATTATTTACAAAGCCTGCAGGTAATGTCGGACTACCCAGTAGCTTTGACATTAACCTTGGCTTTTCTAAATTTGTTGACAAGTTTTCGTGTACCACATTGCTAAGTGTTGCGCTCTAATACCTTTCGCTGTAGAGTAAATATCAAGGCTACTCTTGGATACGACATTTTAGTGTCATTGCTATTTGTACATCATGGTACGAATAGAGACCCGCTATATATCGCTTGAGTTCTGTCATTTTTTTGGCTTGCTCAAGCCCATCTTCATCAAGGTGTAGCGGCGCGCACCTGATAGAATACTTGAAAGCATGGCAAACGACGTGAGTCCTCTTGGTATCGTTTGTCAAGGCTAGAGAGAAGGACAATTAAAGCTTTTTCCAGATACTTATAGAAGCTGGCAACCCAAGCTCCATTACTGTCCTGTTCAGAACTTATTCTTGAGATCGTGTTGGACACCGAGTCTATATATAAGTCTATGAAATTTGCTTGTATCTGCATATACCGCAAACCAATTGAGTACTATATGCGCCATCGCCGCAAGCACACATGTTTTCTATGCTGGCTTAAAGTTTGTAGATCTTTATGACTTTCCTTAGACTGCTTTAAAGCGCCCTCGTTTTTGACAGATATTCTTCAGAGCGCCTATGGACTAGCACGTTATCTGGGAAAGCTTATGATGGGCGAAAGGATCGGAAGATCAGACGTTTAAAAGTAATTGGGACATCTGATGGCACTGGTGGCATCACTTTCCACTTAAGTAGTTTGTCGCCGGACGTACCAAATGCCGTAGCAGATATGCCGAGCTTAAAATTAGCCATCAAATAAAATAGTGCACTGTACATGGTGCACCCGAAAACGCTGTTGAGCGCCAATTTTTTTATAAAGTGTCTGTGCAGGTTTGATCGCACTATCTATATTCTTGTAAGCAAAAACTTGTAGCAATATACCATTTGGTATTTTAATATAGAAAGTAAGTGACGAGTGTAGAATTACCGACTCCGTGATCTTGCCCATAAGATAACGCTGCACTCGGATGCAGTGGTCATTCATTGCTTGGTGACACAGTGCTTTGTAACTGGCTAAAGAGGCCAACTCTTCTATCCTCTCGCGCCTTAAACAAGCCACAAGGCCACAGATCTTTTACTATCTCCGGCTTGAAACACTACTGGCCCCGCCTTCTCACGAAATTTGCAATACGCTTTTGCAAAAATTAAACCGTTTGCAGATCTGCTTACATCACCATTATAACTATCACAATTTTATCGTACATCACAGCTTTAATTGACAGCCAAACATACATTAAGCAATTGCCTGGCGGAATAGGTGTAAAAGCTCAACTAGTCGCTGTGTCACCACGAGTTCATTCATTCGGTGGCACTGATAGAGGTGTCACGAATTGAGAATTCGAAGATGACAGAACTGACTAAATAAACAACCGAAAACATGTAAGAGGTGTTGCTTATAGAATTAAACTGTAGGAAGTACATCCATTTTTCTAGAAAGAGATGTTTTCAATCTGCGTTATAGACAGTGTACATTGTATTTCCCAATGTTGAACTTTTCCAGAAAGCAAGAAGATCAATTATCTGTAGGAAATGTGCTCAGAAACCCGACAAGAAAATCGATTGAGATCTTCCTTGTAAATTACATGATTGTCAGGGCTCGAATTCGTATCGCGTCCCCATTCTGTTTAGTCAGGACTATTTCACCTACTCTTATTCTAGCCTCTTCATACGTCTGGAAAGCTTCGTTAGTCTCTGTGTGCTGTGGCACGTTGGTCGCATTTTGCTACCCGCCGTTGTCATGCTACGATAACCATTAATGGAACTGCACCATGCGCATTTTCTTGCTCTTTTCTCAGAAAGGTGCCTCTACTTTAATGATGATCGACGTTCTCTTTGGAACTGTTTTAGCTGCTAACCCCTATAATGCCCTTAAAAGAGACTAAGGTCCATCTTCTCAACCCTCACACGAATCATGTGTCCCGTTTTACTGCGACCAAAACGAAGATTGTGGTTTCCTTCGGCAGCAATTCAGTCCATTGCAATTGGAATGACGTTCACGGGCACCGCTACTCTGGATTCATTCAAAACATTAAAGTGTCCATTATGACATTTTGGAGGAGCAAGCTTGTCTGTGTCTGTAATCCTGTTTCAAGGCGATATAAGCTATGCGTATAATGGCACATTCTTCCCTCGAAGGATTTGTCCTTAATCTTTTGCTCATGGACTCAATTAGCTTTACTTAGAAAATGGAGGTCGTAAATTCTCTTTATCTATTATTATTCTGTCAAAATCGCTTTACTTTTACATGCGTGTGCAAGAAAGCGCGAGAGCTAAATGAACTTAAAGCTCTAGGAGGACCGTTGACGTCTATCTGCTCATTTGTGTACTTTCGGATACGAAACAGATACAGTGGTCTTACGGGCGTGTGTCCACATAGCTTATTTCGACCTTTAAGGTAAGATAGGGCGAGCACTACCCCGATGGTCTGGATTATGGTCACGATGGTAGTCAGCTCCACCCTTTCGATCCAGGCGAGAAAAAAATATTTTGTTTAAAAAGGAAAGCATCTAGTTCCACCAGCTTGGATCACGCGGCAGGCTTTACCGCCGAGGCTGATGAGAGCCCTGTACTGACTGAGCCTTCGTTTGAAGAACTCGAACAACGTGACGCGCTTCAGATACGCACCAACAGAAAGGGCTGCAAATGCAGCCACATT
The DNA here is from genome assembly GCA_003676415.1 of Plasmopara muralis. Classification (NCBI taxonomy): domain Eukaryota; phylum Oomycota; class Peronosporomycetes; order Peronosporales; family Peronosporaceae; genus Plasmopara; species Plasmopara muralis. The sequence goes on along the minus strand of RCHQ01000031.1, from coordinate 224,989 downwards.
CTGAGGCCTATAAAAGCAATCAAGCCGCTTGAGCAGCACATAGTGGGCATAAGGAAGTCCGTTCGATCCATCCCGATAAGAAAATCTACCCGCATAAGCAAAGGATTGACTACGAAGTGATACCAGATGTGACATAGTCAAGCAAAACCTTGCACAAATCAGGCGTGTTGAACAATAAGTAATTTTGATATGAACAATTGTTCACTACCTTCAGTCTTAGAAATTGCAGTGTGCACTTTATCAGCTGATTTATACAATTTGATGGTAGTGCTTCTAACTCTTGACATGCAACTAAATTACTATCACAATTGAGGCTGGGTCATTCTCAGATGTTTTGTAAACCCGATTGTGCGGCATTGTTCCAGTGTTAGAATTACACCCTCCTCAAATCTGAGTATCCACTTTAGGCATATGTTAGAAGCATACCTTTGAACTATTATGACAAAGAATAGTTTGCGGTCTATATTACAAACAGTCAAATGATATATCACCCATTTCAAGTCAAGTGCTTCCGACTTCTGATCCACGTTGACTTCTGTCGTCTCTCCGCCTGCAACGCTTGAATCGTCCGATTGATTTCTCGCTGGGAACCCATTACACCGTGTCTTTGTTTCCTGCTCTTTGCCTGGGACAAAACTCGTTCACCATCGTCTAAACTATCCGTTTCATCTCGTCTGTTAAGTAAATTTGACATCTTGAACAAGCGTTGAGGTGGGGTTGTGACTGATGTCCAGTGATCGCCACCTCGCTTTGAGCGTTGCTCGCACTTGAACCCGACGGAGTAAGAGCTTTCATCACTATCGGATCCACCGTGCGCACAACTCGGGCCTTCAGACTGCCCAAGGTGATGTAGTCTCTTTGTTCCTCTGTTATATCGTCCTAGTCTCTCCTCACACCCTCTACTCTCATCGTTGCTGCATTCAACTGGCTCCTTTTCGAAAAGAACTCGACATTTACGTGCTGCGAATGATTGATTACATTGATGAAAATCATCTTGCGGTGGGATGATGGATATAAATGAAGAAGGGTCTGTGTCATTCGCCATTCCCATACAATTTTCCATCGAGGCCAGCAAGCGGTTCAGCGGTCGATCATAACTAAACTGATCCTCCAAGCGTCGTCCCTCATTTATCCAGTCTTCAACGTCATCAATTCTTGTAAGCCCCAACACTCGTCGCCTCGCACTCTCTGCATCTTTTTGATCGCACTCATCCTGCTCGTCTGCTTTTTGCTGCAGCAGCTTCTTCTCTTCTTGTTCCTTCCGTTCTCGTTCTTGTGTCTCCTTTAATTCAATTGCTTCTTTCGCATCGATTCCGAGCACGTGCCTGAGTCTTAATATAGTGAAATCAAGCTTCTCTAACACCTGTTGCTGAAGTACGTTCTCGAAACTTGCGTCATGATCAGCTGATTCAACTTCTACACCAGACCGATTGCACATCTCCGACCTCGTCAACTTTAATTTGTCTTGCACCGTTTCCGTCATGTTCGGTGAACTCTCTTCATTTTCATCCTTCCTCGCCACTTCTGCGAACATTCGTGCATCAATCTCTTGCATCTTGAGCTGCGTGTGGTTCCGCAACGCCAACATTTCAGCATCCAAAGCACCTTCACTCTGCAAGCCGAGCTCCACGCTTTCAAGTTGCTCCAAGACACTGTCAATGTCAGTTGAGCAAGTGAGCAACTTTCCGTGCATGGGAAGGAGTCCCAGTATCTTCATCGCTCGACCCTTATCCTCTTTCTCGTCCATCTCCTTCTTCTCTTCCGCAATCTTCTTCTCCTTAGCAGCAGCTTCGTTTGCAGCAATTGCAGCCTCTTTGTCAGCCTTGACATCGGCGTTTTGACGCGCGACCATGTCTGCAAACGCCATGTCAAGCTGCGATACTATCGTCTGAGTAGCTGCTTGCAACTCAATGGTCTCAGGAATCTCAACGACCTTCTTGTCTTCCTGAAATTCATCTCTATTTTCCTGTAATCGAGTCTCAAACGGCTTGAAAGCTTCAAGGAGCAACTCGTGAATAGTGTTTGACGCATGGCGAACTGTGTTAGCTGTCACGACATAATCAACTGGCGTTTGTAGAGTTTCATCTTGATTTGTCGACTTCCTCTCTGATTCATGGACAGGCAATGAATTACACCGCCAACTTGCTCGAAGTTTTTGTAGTTCCTCGGCAAACGAATCCTCTGCCTCGTCGTCCGACTCTGCAGGAGGAGGTGGAGGGGGTCGAGGGGACTCTGATGCTGGTTCTCGCGACCTTGTCTTTTGTATCTGCACTCGAAGCGATGGCCGTAAGTCATTTACTTTCCTACTCACGTTACGAGGTTTATTCGATCTGTGAGCTAGTTTAGCAGCGTCGTGTGACTTCATTCGACTGCTAGTAGAGATCAACTCGTTGAGCTCACGAATATCTTTTCGGATCAAAGTGTCGACTGAATCCGAAGTTACTGGCTCGTGTTTCTTGTCGGATCCGGATAATGAAATTGATAGAGACGTGACTGGAGATAGCGATGGAGGTGATGATGATACTGGTGATTTAGCTTGAGGCTTTCGCCGTTGGATCGATGAGAACCGAGGTAATGCAGGAGCACGAGCTGCAGTATGGCGTCTACTCAAGATTGACGGTTTATTCCGTAAAGCGTGATCAATCCGTGGCACTGGAGACACAGCACTGTCGTCATCGCTTGCACCGTCTCGCTGTGTTTTCCTTCTTGAAGCCTGACTTGGTTTGGTCTTTACAGGCTTAATCTTTACTGCACGTGAACACCCAGCACTTTCACCTTTTTCTTTAGGGTTTGAATGTTTTGGAGAAGACGGTAAGGACATTTCGAAGTTTTGTTTGAACCGACTTGGAGCACTCTTGTGGAAGTCAGAGATGAGTTTTTCAACCGATATTTCCTGCTTCTCCTCAAGATCGAAGTCCCAGCTACTCGAAGGCATGGACTTCCTTTTCTCATCGCTCGTCGACGCGAAGGACAAGTCAAGAAACATGCTGACGAAATGCTCACGAGAAGTCGGTCATGTCCGTTACGATCTGTGGCGGCTGCTCTAGCTATTATAGAAATCAAAGAGCAGTCAAACAAAAAGAAAGAGAGGAATTAACAAAAGGTGCCACGTTACAAAGATTCATCGTATTCGGCTTGAGTATGAAAAGCAAAGGCTTGTAACCTGCCACGCGGTTTCGCTACTGGCCGATTACTTTTTTAGCGTCGGCGCGGGACGAGGTGGTTCCGGAGCCACTACAATCTTGTCCTTGATCGTTCCCCACGGTGCCATGGTCACAAGTTCCTCCGAAGCCGTGGGGTGAATGGCTACAATGTTGTCAAAGTCGGCCTTCGTCGCGTTCATTTTGACCGCGACACCAAAGCCCTGAATCATCTCGTCAGCACCCTCGCCGGCCACGTGCACGCCCACAACCGTCTCTTGCTCGCCCACAGTCACGAGTTTCATGGCCGTCTTGCCTTTTCGTTCTGGATCGGCCATCGCGTGAATCAAGTTGACAAATGTACTGGTGTAGACTTTGACCTGTTCTTCGCCATATTTGGCAATCGCTTCGGGTTCTGTGTACCCAATGGTCCCAATGGGCGGGTGGCTGAAAATCACCGTCGGAATCTGATGGTAATTCAAGCACGCGTCTTTTTCCCCACCAAACAGACGGTCTGCCAAACGACGCCCTGCAGCAATGGCCACGGGCGTGAGCTCCCAGCCAGTGGCTGTGACGTCCCCAATAGCGTAGACTCCAGGCACCGACGTATTCTCCTGGGCATCCACGTCAATGAAGCCACCTGCCGCAAGTGTGACACCAATGTCTTCGAGCCCAAGATCTTTGGTCCGGGGGACTCTCCCAACCGCAAACAAAATCGTGTCGAAATCAGTAGATGGCTGCTCCTTGCCGTCAATGGTCACGACTAACGTCAATTTGCCATTGGGCTGTTTCTCGACGCGCGTGGATTGCATGTGGCGTACAAACGTCACGCCTGCTTTTTCCATCTCATCGTTCACCAAGTCACGTACGATGGGATCAAACTTGCGCAAGACTTGACCATGTCGACAAAAGAGCGACGTGTCACTCTTGAGCATGTTGAAAATCCCGGCCAACTCGACTGCAATGTACCCCGCGCCCACAACTGCGACTTTCTGGGGTTGGTGCTCGAGTCTGAAGAAACCATCACTATCAATGACATGCTCGTGACCAGGCATGTCGGGGATAATGGGGACGCCCCCTGGAGCCACTAGCACGTGCTTGCCAGTGTACACGTGCCCATTCACTTTAATCTTGTCTTTGGCCACGAATTTTGCAATGCCTTGGACGTGGTCGACCTTGGCATTGCTGAGATTGCGCTCGTAGATGCCATTCAATCGCTGGATATACGCGTCACGCTTGGTTTTCATCCTTGCCCAGTCAAAGTCCCCGAACGCAAAGTCGTTAAGACACGTGTTGATGCTGTAATCTTTGTTCCGGTTTAGATGTTCCACGTGCACTGCGGCGTTAAACATGACTTTTTTCGGGACGCAGCCATAATTGACACAAGTGCCACCGAGCCCCATGCCATCAAATTCGCGGCCACGCTCGATGACGAGGACTTTGGCGCCGTATGTGGCGGCACGACGAGCTGAGGCCATGCCGCCACTACCGCCACCGATGACCATGTAGTCGTACAAGACGTCAGTGCTCATGGCTCGAAAGAAGGGAGAGGAGAAAGAGAGGGTGGTTTGGGCAAAGGATCGTGGGTTCGACTTTGACAGGAGGTTTGGACAATGCTTAAGCAGATGCATTGTCATGTGTGCACCAATAAGAGAAGGAGAGACTTGGGCGTCATACTATAAGAACATATAGCGCATAATCTGCGATACATTATTTATGGCCCAGGTCCAGTAATTTACGCGGGTAATATTGCCAAACCGGTGAGAGAGCACTGACTAGCTAGCCAGATTTAACAGCAAAAGGTTAGTTTTAGGTAACGGCCCCCACTCAGACTTAAAATTTAGTTCTTACTAGAAGAAGGATGAGAAGTATTTATCGCTGTCACATTATGTTTGTAGGGTCAGTTTGGTCATAACAATGGTGTGGATTGGTTTGACTATTCTACGATGGCCAAGCTGATGCCGAACGAGGGTTTCTGGCGTTCGCATTCCCAGTGCATCAAAATTGGCCTCTGCGCCTAAGGCTACGCCAGCATCAAATACGCGTCTACAAAGGCTGCACCTGCACCTAAACCATAGAAAATTCCATTTTGAGAAAATTTTAAAGAGAAAGCCGTTAAAGAAGGCTCTGGAAAAGCCTCCCACTCAACCGTGGCGGAGAGCGTGTATCTACCGTTCTTTTTTGCCCGGTGGTTCGCCGACAGCTCCGCCTTCGGGTGACAAATATGGCTAACACTTACCTGACAAACTCATCGCCTTAGAATCACGTCTCTTAAGGTATTGACCTTGCGTCCAGCCATTACCCGAACAAGCAGAAGCTAGGTAAATCTTCGAATTATCAATTTCGACGAAGCACATTATGTCCTAATTTGCGCCTGATTGGAAGGCCACATATATTTGAGGTGCCTCGGCTAAAGTGACCAAATGACCTCGAAGCACCCGTTGGCTCGAATTCCAGATCGCAGTGGCCTTTAAGCGATCGTTTTGAAGCCGCTCTGACGACTCCCATGCGCCAATTAGAGTGCCTCTGTTTCACAACGCACTCCACATAAAGATGTCGCTGATGTTGGCAATCAAGAAACACCGGGGAAAGCCTCCACCATCTCAATCTTGCGCATTTTTTAATTGGAGGAGCAGCTGTGATCCATTAAACTAAAAACGTTCGGCCCCAGAGACCAGACCCAAAAATATCAAACCAACCTCAGACTCTTAAGACCCTCGGCGAGAAGATGAAGCTCTAGCCATGTGATTCATGAGCATTGTATTTGAGCCGACTGCTATGCGTCTCAGTGAGGGATCTTGAAATGAGCATTACCAGTCACCGCGGAGCCTCCCGTTCTTGCTAGACCAACAAGTTCGAGCGCTTTGTGCTCGACCTCAAGACTCACATGAATTAGGAGTTCTTACCTCTTAAGTCCCCATACATAGAATATTAAGAGTGTCGACACCGCTCCGGAAAGGTCGACATGTACTCACGTCGCTTGAGATCCATAAACAAACATAAACATGTTCTATTTTGCTTAAATATGCCGCACTTACCGTTTGTAGTGTAATGTTTCAAGCATACAACACCCTTCAATGAAGAAATTTACCTTTTTTATGCCTAATAATAATTTGTTTTGATTATTATGGGTAGATGTAATGACAACTATTGCCGTGCTCATTCTGTCTAGCCAACATTTGCAAAGTCAAATAATAGTGTTTCCATGAAAAAAGTTTTTTCGAGCCTCGCTTCTACTTAACTTAGACGCATTTGTGCTTGAAAGAGTAAGCAAATTCATAAGGTGCCCAAGCGCATATGAATAGAAGAATTTAAAGTCCGGAGATGCGTAAGTCGAATCGGTGAGTGCGAGATCAACCGCAAATTAACTTTTCTGCATGCAAGTGTGACTCCTTAGCACACTCTCACCAATCTTGTGTCTGGAGCATTTAGCCCTCACACCCGATGGTAGGTATCCGTAGAATCTGAATTAAGGCAACCAGAGAGATGTCACTATAATGGACGATCAATTACAATGAAGCAGTGTGACTGCCATACCAACGCGCAGTATTTGATAGTTACATGAGCTGTACGCCCCACTAACTCAAGAATTTTCTCAATTCAATAAAGGGACGGAACTCGGTCTCAGAAATAAGTCGGATAGCTACCAGCATCTCGCGCTAAAGACAACTTAGTTCTAGCGTTTTATTTTAGGTTACTTATCCTAAGGCCATATTTTATAAAAACTTTCTTTGTAAACAGCCTTGCTATATGTTTTTTAGTACACTGCCTAGACAAGATGCTAAATAGGTTTTCGGTAGCACTATGTTCGCTTTGCCATTTGTCTCTGAAAATTTAAAGTCGAAGTCGAGGCTTATGGGCTTTCAGCTGCCCGCTGGTAACAGAATACTTTGTAAAGTTCTCGACGTGTCAGCCGCGGGATTGACCGTCTGGCAGGTCTCATATATCCTCACATACATTGCCACCAACTTGTACATGTGGTCATCAATATGGTGTAAAGACCGAGACAAATGTTTTTACTGGGCCCAAGTTACCGCTTTTTGAAAAATTTAGTGCATCCAAACATTGTCGTTTAGAGCGACGACCTATGCTGGACCTATCGGCTCTGGCTTATTGTGGAGAAGATGATCGGTCTACTTCTTGCAATGTGGCAGCGCTCGATGTCGAGGGTGACACTGGATATTCGCCTGCGATTAGAAATCTTACTAAAGATTCTAAATTGCATATATTCTGTATGCCTAACAAGTTATGGGCTTTTCGACTGATGCAGAATCTGGCTTGAGCAAAAGCGCTTAGGCAAAAAATGAATTCTACCAGGCTTGCAATTAACGCGGGAGTTGAATTTCGCAAAGGATGACAACCATCATGCTAATTTTATGACAATTAGAGCAAAAATATAACATCCATCTTCGTAGTAGATTACAGGCAAGAAGGCACATTTGGAACAGAATCAGTGCGTAATTTAGGAAACATGACTTCTTGACCTGAGTGGTCTTGAAGTATTATGGGATAATTAGCTCACGTCCGTCCTCATCGAGTTGCAAGAAATGCGCAGCCGACACTTTACTCAGAAGCCTCGCGAATGGCGCTAAGCAGTTGTGTCTTGCCCAGCAATATCAAGACTAATACCAGCCCAAGGCTTCCCATGATGCTATCAAAAGCATCTTGGTGCTGTTTCTCCCAGAAGCTTTATATTGACCTTTGCAATACCTGCATAACAACCACTGAACTTGTGAATATATATAACTAGGCACGAACATTTCTCATATACGCGGCGCAATTCGCATTTTCGAGACCCACTTCTGTCCACAAAGCGGTCGAAATCTCTCTCTTCCTCTGCCGCAGATACATGTTTGCCGCTGTTGGCAGGGAGAGTATCACCTTTTTAACACGATTAGGTGTCCAGAATATGCTACCACAATCAATTGTCCTCCATGAAACGTCTATTGACGGAAAACACGCCTCTGCGATAGCTGAAGTGACCAAACAATATGACGTAGCTGGGGCATTTGATAGTCCTTGCGCAATCACTAATAATCTTTTGAAAAACCACTTGGCGTATTAGCTGCCGTTAGATAAATCTATCTAATTTAGTGGACTGTAAAACGTAAAATCGAAAGTGATCTAAGGCAACACGTCTTTCTTTGCTAATGCCACTTGTGTAGGTTCCAGTGTTTGTTTTAGCTTTGAATGTTTTCCCAATTAGCGAGTGTATTATCTTGTAATGGAAGTCGGTAGCAAGTGCGGGAACTTCGACCTTCGCACCAAATCGTTCATAATTCTTGATGGATGAGGTGGTGACCTCGGCATAATGAATGATACAAGTTTTCCTAGGAAGAAGGGACAATATGCATGCGTTGCTTCCGTGATAATAGCCACTGCTTGGAGACTCGTTTGACACGAGGTATGTCTCGCATCTGAACACCCCCTCCCAGTAAAAAAATATAATTTACCATTTCTTTTTTCACCTGGTAGGGAGTCGGAGTAATTTAAAAGAGAATATACCAGATCGCTGAAGCCTTTAATGATAACTAGGTTAAGGGATAACGTAGTCCGCCTGTATGCCGATTTAAGTAGTTTTTTTTCAATACAACAGATGTGTTTATTTTCTAACCAATATTTATATCTTTAGAGTCACCACATCCTAGAGTTTTCCGGCCTTGATTTGGCTAAGAGCTGGGGAGCTTTGAGCTCTTTGAAGCTCAATTATTCTGTTACCTCTGGCCGTGCTTTTAACTAGAGAGCATCTGTCGTAACACGACCACCAATTAAGCTGTCAATATCCCAGCAGGAAAAATTGTTCGTCAACCACGGGATCGTTTGTGACACCCTGGAATTGACTATGCATCGCATCCTCATTCTCTTCTTGTAAAGCTTTTTGATGGTACATCGCCACCTACCTTGCGGACCCATGCTACCTGCTTTCGAGCTTTGTTACCGGCGTTAGATATTTTGTTACCGGCGCTCAAAACTTTGTAACCCCGCAGCTGATGGCCCCTGTAATACTACTTATGCATGTTTGGAGCGCTATCTATGGCGGCTATTGCAGTCGGTGGTAGCAGTATTCTGGTTGACCGCAATCGCTTGCCGCCGAGAAAAATCCCGTGACACGTCTGAGTCTTCCAATAATTAAGCCGGATTTTCATATTCACGCAGAGTTGTGGGTATATTAAAAGCCCACCGCATCAACTTTCTCCTACATAGCTGTCAAGGTCACCAAAATTAAGTCTTTATGATGTCCATTAACCGACATATGTTGCTTTGCACGGCGGTATTAAAATTCATTGCGACTGGACTCGATTTAGCGCGTCCAAGGACAGATTCTATAGAACGAGGAACTACCCATTCATGGGGCTATTATGTCTACGGTTGTGCTCCTCTTAAAGAGCAATTACAACATTTTTTCCCATCGTAGCTATCTGCTCCCTAAAGTGTCAAGTGCGAAGCGAGCTTACCCTTGGCCGGCCACATTTTCTGCTACCTAATCCTCAGAGCCTATACTTTATCTGTGGTGATTAAAATTCGTGCTGTGCTCTAGCTGCTTAAGCTGTAGATACAGCCCCTTCCCCAGGCTAAATGACAGCTCTGCGAATTGCGCATCCACCATGCGGAAATGGTGGGTCAGAATCGATACAGGACCCTTTGCACGAATTAATATTAACAATCCACCCGCGTGGGCGTAATGTTCACAGAGAGCAATCACCTGTGACAGAGCCTCACAACACTTTGCGCAAAGAAGACGGTCAGGAAGGTTTTCAGCTTTCTAATGATCGATTCTTCAGTAACGTGTTGAGAATTTACCAAATTCGAGGTAACCTGTCTGAAGTGTGTGGTGGTGACAATTGTATATCGACCGAATGCAAGCCATTTTTGTCTTTTGTCTCGTATCGACGCCGAAATATATGTAATGCTAAGAGCAAGCGCATAGCCGCCGTAAGGTCGCGTTTTAATATCCGTTATTAACACGCGACCTTACAGCGGCGTTATTATTTGCCACGCGAAAAAAAGGTCTTCAGAGACCCTCGAGGCGCGCAAAGTGGATGAATGTACTTTTCGTCGCCTTGGTTTTTGTCGGCCAAAAGGCCTAATTTTCGTCTTAAGTGTTGCACAGAGTGTGAGTAGACCTCTCATAGAACGATATTTTGCCTCGGCTCGTGGTGATGAGCGACTTACTTAGCCCTCCTCAACAAAGTTGGTGGCTTTGTTCACTATACCCACTCGTAAAAATTGTCGTCCGTAGCTTTGCCTTCATTCGCCAAGTTCAGATTCGGTGATCTTATAAACAAGGACGTCCCAGGTGTGACTCCCTGTCTTTTCGGATGCGACTTTTTACATGACCGGAGAGTCTAAAGTTTACTCTATCATGTACCACCAGGTGATGAGGTTGTTTCAAAACTAGCTTAAGGCATTTTCGCAGTTCTAGCGAATAGGGACCTAACAGAGTGTTTGATCATGAAAAGAAAAGCGATAGGCGCGCTGTTTATATCCATCGTCCAAGGGAGAAGGTATCTGCAGATTATAAGAGAAAAAAACGATAGGCGCACGCTCCCCGACGCGGTGTTCAGGAGGCTCTTCCAGATCCTTCCTGTTTTAGCAGCTCTCTGGCTGGCGAGCTGATTAGCACCGCAAAGGCATTGCATATGCAGGCTTCAATGCGCGTTATGATCGTGGCCTGAGGCACAGAAGTTGAATATAGTGCCGATGCACCTTTGAAAGATCGGAAGCAATTTTCTTAAATTAGTTAGGTCATAGTGACATTATCCGGCTAAGCGGCAGCCTTCTTTGCTGCCTGTTTGGCTATCGCTGCGAATTAATACAGCACGTCAAAAATGAAGAGATAATGCGTATCCCGAATGTAAGACAAGTCTTAGTGAAAATATCTTATGGGCTATTCAACGAGCTTTTCAGTGATTGGAGCACTTAGTGAACGATGGGACAGCAGATAAATGTGAACAATTGAAAGCTCGAGCAACGGAAACAGTTCGCACGTAGCCGGCTATTATGTCATTAGCTCCGCCAAGGATGCTTTCGCATCAGTAGTTACGGCAGTCCGGTTTACTTCAGTATAAACCGGTATATATGCTGACAGGAAAAGAATTCTGCTTTTAATTTCATTTCGTCAGCGCAAATCGCAGCACAAGATCAAATTGGTAATAGAAAATGTGGTCGCGCACGACCCAGGCATCGTGACTAATGCATGTGTTCGAAGCCGACAAAGCCAAAACGAGTCAAAAATGAGTAGACGCTTTTGCTGGCATCTGTCACCTCAGCGTCGTATTTGCTTTCATATTTTTTTTCTCGAAAATCCCATTGCTTTTTATAAAATAATTAATTAATTAGCTGTGTTCTATAAAAGGTTCGTTGTCCAGGTGTTCTTATCTTCACATTTGAACCGAATTTGCCTTACAGAGTAGAGTCGCTGACACTCACAATCGTCCATGCCTCTTCTAAGCACGTGTGACGACGTGGCAAGGCCCGTCGTGATGTAACCACTACCTAATCTGCGGGAAGCTTTGCCAAACGAAAAATGATGGAGCCGACGGCAATGGCCATGAAGACGCTCTGCGAGCGCTCGTGGGAATTGCGACCGCTGTGCGAGACGGTCCTCGGTCGCCTCGTTGCCATTTGTGGCTACACGGATCACTTTCAACAGCAGGAATCCATCTCGACCGACGATGATATTGTCGAGACGGAACTGCAGTGGCCAAGTCAAGTCGATGCCGCGCTCTCGCGCTTGACGCTTCTATTACAGAGTCTCGCCGCAACCGAAAGCGCTGTGAATCGGTTGGCAGTCGCTCCTTCTCCTGTCCGTGAACTCCGCTCGCTTCATGTGTGGCTCGACGCTTCGTTTCGTGGTTTACACGCCGAACACGTCGATCCGAGTGGCACGTGGGCCCAAGCATGGGAAGATGAACTGGAAGGGGTCGAGCATGCGCTACAAGTCGCGGCGCGGGTCCAAGTGGATGGGGCGGCGGAACGGACAGCGAATGAACAACTCGAGCTCATTGCCGTCGTGAAGTTTGCGTTTCAACAGATTCAGGACGTGACGAGACAGACAAAGAAGAAGAGATTGAGTCACAGCTACGAGAACCACGACGACTCGGTGGCGCAGCATGCACGAGAAGACGAGACGGTACTGTTTCCAGACCACGAAGAAACCTTGCGGGTCTTGTTTCGACGATTAGTGCGTGTGTGTGGCGTGTCTGTGCCCCTCTTGCCGTCGTGGTTCTTGTCTCCCGCTGAGATTGTCCACCACCCGCATTCGACCTTTCGTGGCGGTCCACAATGTCAAATTACGAGTGCTAAGTGGCTCCGTAGTCGTGGCCAACACAAGAGTGGCGTGCAAGAATTGCTCATCAAGCAAATAGTGCTCGGGACGGGAAAATCCGAGATAGCATTGCTTCAAGCCGTTGAAGCTGTGCGACGGGAAACCGTGTTGCTATGTGATGTCGTGTGCCACCCACACGTGCTGCAATTAGCAGGAGCGTCGACGTTTGGGTTACATCCCTTTGTGGCTTTTGTGAGTCCATGGATCGCGCCAGAGCCTGGTTCAGCAACTGTGACGTCGCTTGAGGATTATTTAAACCTGTCGGTTGATCATCGACGTCAATTGTTTCGCTTGCTGGCGCAAGCTGCTACGGGCCTACAAAGTCTCCATGAAGCATCCCTCATACACGGAGATCTTTGCTGTGCAAACATTCTAGTAGGAGATGATGGACAAGCTCGACTCGCGAATTTACGGTCGTTTTCGCTCTCTCGATGCGCTTTAGATGGAGAAAAGGCACTTTCGGCTACCGTTTATTGTTCGGGATCGTTGCGATGGCAAGCGCCCGAGTTGTTGCGAGACGGCCAAAAGACGGAATTAGCTTCCGATATCTACGCGTTTGGAATGACTTTACTTGAGGCTCTGTCGGAAGAATTACCGTGGGGGTTTATGGCCGATCAAGAAGTACGCGAGCATGTGTTAGCCGGCAAGATGCCGTCCCCTCCTGTTGGTGTGGAAGAAAATGTGTGGTCATTGATCGAGGCCATGTGTGACCCGGACCAAGCGGCGAGACCGGAGATCAATACGGTGGTGGAGGAGCTTCAGGCATTAGCTGAAGAAGAACGCGAACGTGATGGTGATGACGAGAGTTTTGAGAATGACACGACACGTACATTACCCCTCCGACGAGTATCTCATGACGACTATCCAAACCGAGTGGCAACTTGTCCTTTTGTTACCACGGTCGAAAGCATACAAAATGGGCCGGAACTTAATCGACGACAGAATAGCTTAAGTGGTCATTCGCTTGCAGCATTGCCGTCGCACGAAGCACTTACGACAACGATCTCAATTGTCGAACTTCGCCAAAAGTGGCTGGGTGTCAAGATCAATGCCATTGGTAATCGCGTGGTCGTGAGCAAGTTTTTGCGCACGGAAAGTGGAGCAGCGGGTGAGATTGAAGCTTCTGGTCGTGTCGAGCGTGGAGATATGCTAGTGGCGGTCAATGGACAGAGTGTTTGTGGGCTAGATCGTCGTCAGATTGGCGCTATTGTTCAGACGTCGCCTCGACCTTTGCAAATCTCTTTTCAAAGGGATCCATTTCTACTAACGGACTCGTTTCAATTTCGTGGACTTTTGATGGACCCGCGTTGGCGAACTTGTGGATCGGGGTTGCCTTTGCCAGGTTCTCTAAGCCAAGTGTTTTCTGGCTGTCGAGATGAAGGGAAGATGGAGATTGAAACCCGGAACATTATGGATCCGTTCTCGATTGAAATGTGGTTTTCAATTGCTGAACATGATGATACATTTCTCGGTGGTGTGTTGCTTGGAGCACAGGATTTGCCTTTCCAGGAGACAAGCGACGCGAATCGGTGGCCATATGTCCACCAGCAACTGTTATCGATCGACCCATTGGGCAACCTCTGGTGCTCGTTTTTAAACCGTCCGGCTTCAATTTGCGTAGCTCGTGAGCTGTCATCAGATCACTGGTACCATCTCATTGTGACATACAGCGGCGAGGTTGGAATTGACTGCGCCAACTTGATCAGGAACGGTCAGCCCGAGCAACTTCTCACTGTGTACTTGAATGGAGAACAGCGTCTTTCGGATGCTGGTCCTCTTCTTGCAGAATGGGGACAATTGCGTCACGTTAATGTCGGCTCGGGCTGTATCAGTGGCATGGCACCTGCAACGCCTGAGCCGCATTTTTCCGGCTGGTTTGATTTCAGTGGCTTGGTGTTCGACCTGCGTGTCTGGCGAGGCAAAGAGCTTTCAAGTTCACAAGTCCAGCTGCTCTTTCGAGGCAGTAGTGACTTGATTGACGAAGCCACTTATTCACTACGACGTGACTTATTGGGGGAGGCTGTAGATGCGACGACGGACAAGGCTGGAAGGAAACGCTTCTGCGTAACGAAGCTGCAAGGGCCACCGTTTGCTGACCTTGTGCGTACGACGTGGCCTCGTCAGGTTCACGCTCGTGTTTTTAGTTAGTGAAAGAGCAAGACGTCATTGATAGACTTGAGATGTCGCGTGAGCAAGGAATAGTAATAGTTTGCAAACTTTTTAGAAATCAAGTAAAAGATAGTTGGCATCGCACACTGAAGTTCTTGAGCATTTCAAAAAATCGAATCATAAGCTCAATTTCGTAACTTATCGCCGTAAGTTGTACTGCCATTTTCAAAATTGAGTTCCTTGCTAATAAGGTGCCTATTCTTTTCTTGGGCTTAAAGTACGCGTTCGTAGCTTTAAACATTGGGGCCACAGCGCGCCAGGCACAGCTTGAATATTTACTGTGTGCGTTATTTTAGCTGACGAGGAAAGCTAGTGGTTAAGCACTCGAATCGCGATTCAAATAAAAATAAATCAATTTACTAGGGCGCCAATATTGAGATTAAGTTGATACCCATGAGGAATCAAAAAGCATTAACGATCTTGATCCTAAGCTATGCGGGTGATTTCAATACATAATTTTTACTGCTACCGTCGCATAAAACCGTTCTTACTTACCCGAGATCGAAGGTACGGTTCGACATGGAAAAAAAGAAGCGCCGGGATTCCTGCAAGCACTCATGTGGCCCTTCGTCCGGTGTGGCAGCAAAGGAAAGGGATCGAAAAGCTTATGTAAGAAAACAAACTTAAGCATTCAAAAACGAAAGTCTGTGTAAGCGTTCGTCCTTGTAATTTAAACGGAAATGCCTCGCCTGCTGAGACAAAATATGTATGTAACGGGGTTTAACGAGCCTAGTGTGCGCCACACTCGTTAATGCTTCTACGAGGAGCTAACAATATAGGCACATTAGTAGTAATACCTCTGCTAATAGTAAATGCATCGTGTGTATTTCTTTAAGAGTTGGAATAAAGAAAAATGTTCATTCAAGCTATAGGACAAGAAACTTAGTTGGAGCTCGTTGTGTGTACGTTGCCCTTGCGACTCGAGCTTGTCCTTTATTTTGCTCACAAGTGCAAAGGATATGAAGAGCCAGACGTAAAGGTATCAGAGACATGGCTGAGCCTAGCCGTTACAAAAGCCTCACCTTATGGCTGGAGTATACCTGCACTGTTTCGTACCAGCATCTGGCAAACCCCTCTTGACTTCCTCCTGTGCTTATCGGATCAAGCGATTTACATAAAACTTATTGTTTCTTTTCGCCCAATCGGCATTATCTGATCCTCGAGGACTCTGCTTACAATTTATTGCAATACCGTCCAACGAGATCTCTTCACGTGGTCGTTTCAGTATAAGCGCAGCAACTTTCGCCTCCATCGTCTCCCTCTCGTTTCTGTGGGTCCGTCCCTTGTGTCTACGTCCACGTCTACGTCTAAGTCCACGTCCACGTCATCCCCTTGTTCGTATCCTTATCTCCTCGTTATGGACGTCTCGCAGTATGATGCCGAGGTTGATACCGCCGACAACGGTGAAAGCTATGTCGAAACGTACGGCGATTTGCAGCACAGTGGACCCGTGAAGCTGTTTGTAGGCCAAGTACCGCGTACGATGGAAGAGGACGACTTGCGTCCCGTGCTTGAGGTCTACGGTCAGCTGGAAGACTTGGTGATCATTCGCGACAAGATCACCGGTGCCCATCGGGGCTGCGCCTTTGCTTCGTACTTTACGCGTGATGCAGCAGAGAAGGCTGTCCAGGAATTACATAATAAGGTCACGCTACCGCAAAGTATCAATCCATTGCAAGTGCGTCCTGCCGAGGGCCAAGCAGGTGCGTCTCAAGAGCATAAACTCTTTATCGGTATGATCCCGAAAACAGCCGACGAGAGCGCTATTCGAGAAGTTTTCGAGCTTTTTGGCATCATTGAGGAAGTTTACATCTTGCGTCATCCCGCGACGGGTCAGAGCAAAGGCTGTGCCTTTCTCAAGTTCAAGGACCGCACTTCTGCTTTGGCAGCTATCGATGACGTTAATGGCAACGTCACAATGGACCGTGGTACGTCACCCCTGGTGGTAAAATTTGCCGACAGTCGTCGTCAGCGTCTTCAGCGGGCACGTAACATGGCAGCCGCAGCAAATGCGTACTGGCCTCTGCCTCCTGGAGCAGGGCTTGCGTTTCCCCAGCTACAACAGCTTCAGCAGCAATACATGCAGCAGATGCAGGCCTTTGGGGTCCAGGCGGGTTTAAGCCCAAATTTGGCCGGACTCGGGTCGCCCGTTGGTGGCACTGGTGGTGGCCCAGGAAGCCCTACGAATTCGTTTTTGTATTACAACCCGTACGGATTTGGGGCGGGTCCGGCTGGCCCGTATGGTTTTGGTGGTCTTCCGAATGTGGGCAACAGCTACGACATGCAGACAGGGTGTCGAGCTACGGCGATGGAGATGCAAGGGCAAGGGGCAGAAGCTGCAGCCAAAGCGTCCCGCACGACTAGTCAATTGGAAGGTCCCACGGGGGCGAATTTGTTTATCTACCACTTGCCGCACGATTTAACGGACGCTGATTTGGCTACTGCTTTTGCACCGTTTGGGACAGTCATTAGTGCCAAAGTGTATATGGACAAGATTACAGGAGAGAGCAAGGGCTTTGGGTTTGTCAGTTACGACAGTGCAGAAGCTGCCGACGCAGCCATTGCGAGCATGAATGGGTTCCAGATTGGTACAAAGAGACTCAAAGTCCAACATAAGCGAATTCACCAACGGCTCGATTACATTGGCGGTGGCTCCACCAGTAGTCTCGTCGGTCACGACGAGGAACTCGCGAATATGGAGTACCATCACGACATTGACGATAGTCTCGACAGTGACGACGGCGGCGCTGAGTCTCATAGCAGTGTTGCAGAAGACAATGACGGCGTCGACACGTCACTGGACGAGGCCGTGCAGAACCTGCGCCTTGGTGCGTAAGCTGGAAAAAGTGTTTTGGGGGCTCAAATCGATCATGTCAAGTTAGTCTGGTGAGTTTGGTGGCGTAACGTGTACAAAATGTTGGTACAAACAGCGATGCGATACGGTAGAGTTAGAAAGACACTGAAGTGAGCACGATGAAATCAGCCGAAATAAAGCAATTGATGGCAGAAGGAGAGTGTATGTAAAGCACAGTGCCATAATCGATTGTCTTGTGTTTAAGTACGCGAATTAGGACCATTTAGCAAGTAGACCAAAGATAGTATACCCAGCTACAAGTGCAATTGACTTTTTCAGCGTCTCGTTTGCCTTGTAAAGTTGGGGCTCGTAGTGGTTTTCACTGTGTCCATGACTGTGACGTGGAAACTCTTGCGGAATCACTTCCATGACTGCTACATAAATAAACGTTCCCGACGCGAGAGCCACACAAATTCCGGCTGCTGCCGAGTCTTCGGACGAGTCGGCAGCAATGATCCAACCCACGATAATGCCAATGATACTCATAAAAGAGAATACAATCATGTACATCATCGCGTGCATCACGGGCATGGCACTCTGGACGAGACCCGACCCTAGAGCGAACGCTGCGAGTCCTTTGTGCATAATAATGGCCATAAACACTCCCCACGCTGTCTCTGTCTGGGCGCCAATGCCCAGTCCTTCCAATACCGAGTGAAAGGATAAAGCTATAAACAGTACCATCGCCACAACCATCGAGCTTGCCTCGGTCTTCGTCGAAGCATCAGATTCCGAACGATCAAAGCTTTTCAAAATCTGCTTTTTTTCGTCCACTTCTTCAAGATATGTATCGTCACTCTCAGTTGCTCCACGCATGTCGTCATCGTCTTCACTCTGGGCAGGCATGTAGTCAGTCGTAGCTTCACCATGGGCATCCATCTTCGACTGAGCCGCCTGCTCTAGCAGTAAAAGAGCGAGAAAACCCAAAGTGCAGAACATCTCGGCGTATGGAAACTCGTAGCGACCGTCGTACTCCGTGGACCATTTGCGCAGCGCTGGGTTTTCGATGGCAGAGTGGAGCAGATGGAAAAAGCCACCAGCTAGGAACACACCTCCAGAGAACGCACTGAGATAACTCATCAATCGCGATTTCTCACGCCGTGAAGCTAGACATGCAGGAAGTAGACCGCCTGCTAACCCTACGACCCAAATGCACACAATGGAAACGAGTTTGAACACCGTCACCGCGTCCATGTCGTGGCTTGAGTTTCGCCTTTAAATGGTAAAGTAGTGACAGATCCCCCATTTTTAATAGGCAGACGTAGATTATTAATACTTAAGAGTAAGGCCAATTGTGTCAGCAAAAAAAATCGCTTATGATTGCAAGTTTTTTGCAAATTCTATGCCGAGTACCTAGCAGCATGACAATAAATTTGTTAATGCTCTGCCACGATCTTTCATCGATTCTTATATTTTGTGTTTCGTTCGCCCTTTATTCTTCGGACAGACAAGGTCATGCAAATATTTTGCTGGGGCCTGGGACCAAGTACTCTAAAAACATTTAGTTAAGCTGGTACTTTGGTTAAAAATAGTGACTTTGTGAAAGGCCGAGGTCATGGTGAATTTCGGGGCCTATATTGCACTTAAAATATAATGATTATACGCTAAGATATGGCTCTTTGCGTCTGTGCACGGACTTTATGGGTAGGATTGTATTTAATATCCGGGGATAGTGAGCAGTCAATCACTAAAAAGCTGGAAACCTTCCTGCACGTGCAAAGGTGCTGTGTGACTCTGTCAAATCTGATTACACTTTGCTAATAATCCTACGACCACACGAGCGGATTGTCGACTTGAACTCGTGCACAGGGTCCTGAATAGATTCTGACCCACCTTTCATGCGCGATACGCAGGGCTGCTCATTAGCTCGAGGGGGCGGCTGCATCGACAGATCTACCTCTTGTTAAGACGAACCTCAACACGAATTTTGAGCTCCACGGGTAGAGTATATGCTTTGGGGATCTGGCAGCAAAAAATGCGGTAGCCCACCTACGTTAATGTTTTTTCCTTCGGCAAAAAAAGCAAAAATCTTCTGGAATTAGGGGGTAGAAATGACTACTATGGCGGCCCTGAACACAGATGTTCAAGTTATCGTGACATTCGCACCCTCTTACATACAAGGCAGGGTATAACAACTTGTTAATGTCCGTTGATAATATGATGACATTATTGAGAGCAACGTTTCTTCTGGCAAGCTTTCGCTTCCACCTGTACTCGCATTTTTTTTGCATACAATAAAGTTCGCTTAGTGAGGTGACACTTTAATGAAAGTCACGGTGACTGTGTTCATAAACGGCCGAAGGTAAGCCCGCTTCGCACTCAAACTCTTTAGAGTAGATAGCTACGATGGAAGAAAATATAGTAATCGCTTCACAAGAGGAGCCGAATCATAGACGTGATAGCCCTCATAGATGGGCAGATCCTCGTACTATATATGAACTCGCTAAATCGAGTCAAGTCACAATGGATTAAAATGCTGCCGCGCAAAGCAACATATGCCGGTTAATACACACTATATAAATATAACTTCTGAGATTTTGACAGCTACTAAAAAGAAACTTGACACATCAAGCTTTTAATGTACACACATCTTTACGAGGACATGAAAACTCGGTTTGACTCTTGGTAAACACTGGAGTGTCGCGGAGAATTTACTCGGCGGCAAACACTTGCGGACAATTAGAATTGGTTGAGTGATGCCTTGACAAAAAGAAGCGCAAGAAAGTTAACCTAGCTCGACTAACTAATAAGACGGCTCAAAATGTCCCTACACTCGAAATAGATATGGCAGTGAAGCTTTTAAACTTCGATAGCACGGAGATTTTTCTTGTCCTTGATATGAAAAAGTATTATTTGAAGTTGGTCATGCATGGCTAAGCCATATGTGCCATCCGCACAAAACCGCCTTACTTTGTTGTGCGCTCAGCTCGCTTAATAAAAAAAAATCTGGGCAAGATTACGCTTGAACTTTTTATGGGAGGGATCAAAGGTACTGATGGCTCCACAAAAAGACGCGTGACGATGTTGCGAAAAAGATTTATAGCGGGCGATTAAGTTTTATTGCCACCGCCGGCTGCAACAGTCGTCAAAGATAGCTTTTTAAGCATGCAAAACGTAGTTCCTCAGGTGCTATCAGCTGTGGGTAAACGGTAATAAAGTCTCAAAAATGGCTAGCAGTGGTCTCCAGGCAATGAACACTATCACGAAAGCAATGTGAGCTCAGTGGCCTTTCTGTTTCGAATAAAAAGGATGGCATGAAAAAAAGAAAATCTCGCACTTGCTACAGCTTAATGACACTTCAAAATCAGGTATTGGTATGTGCTTACGATAAGTTAAAACAAACAACGGAACTTGCTCAAGTGGTATAATCATGAAAAACGTGTTGCTTAAGATTATGTCCGGGTTTACGTTGTACAGTCTACTCAAATTGATAAACGAGGGAAAATTTATAACTTATACGGCAGCTAACACGCCTAGTGGTTTATATATGAGTTACAAGTTATTACACAATGACTATCGAACGCCACAGCGACTTTCTTTTGTTTGGTCACACAGTTGTTTCAGCCATCACGAACATTCGCCTGGACATATTCTAATGATATATCCGTCCATAGACGTTTTAAAAGAAATATTGGTTCTAGTAGACCATTCTGGGCACCTAAACGTGTATACCCCCTCTGTTGTTGCTGACAGAAAAGGTATTACCTAAAAAAACACACGACAAATATGTATTTGCGGCAGAGGGGATTGAAGTTTTCGGCTGCTTTGTTTACAGAAGTGAGGTCTCAGAAACGACACTTTCGCCGCGTACTCGAAAGTATACGAATAAATGTTCGAGCCTAGTTAACAATTTTCACAAGATCCGCGCTTGCTATGCAAGTGTTGCAAAGGCCAATAATAAAGCTCTTAGGAAAAACAGCACCAAGACGCTTTCGGGAGGTACGGTATCTTTTGATATGCAAACCGGTATATATACCGATAGGGCACAGACCTCGGGCTCTACGCGACAATGACATGTTGATTTATGTCATAGATGTTAGGGATGATGGACTGCCAACATTCGAACCGAAAAGGATTCTCAAGCTGTGTTATTGCAGCCATTCAATCGAACCAGCCGCAATCGAAGTACCTTGAAGAACGGTCCGTGGAAAATTTTATTAACAATCGCAAATCTTTTCATTTTTCTTCGTATTGATTGTATAAATCATATATTTCGGAATCAGTATTACAGTGACCTGTCTGACTTAAAATCCATGCGCTCAATCCTTTCAATGGCGTTATCAAATGAACCGCCTGCTCTATGATCCAGACCTTACACTGTACGGATGCCAAGTGTCTGAACCGCACAATTAAAGTTGCTTCGCGAGCCACTGAAGTAACGACGACCACCTAACCATGCACAGCTTGCAACTCCTCGTTGCTTTAATCCTCGCTCTTCTCACGAATTGTGACGCCGTCCCACGTGGCTCTCTGAGCGAGGAGTCCGATTCCAAGTCGTACCCTGTTGCGCACTATAAGGCTGCCAATCCTCGCTTGCTCCAAGTGAAAAATGGCAAGAGCCGTGCTGACGAGGAACGTTTGAGCTCCAACCCGGAATCGATGTTCACGCGGTTGAAACCTTTTGTAAACCTGGGTCCAATTTACGAATTAGTTCGCACAGCTTCTATCATTTTGGAAAGAGTGAAGGGAAAAATCGACGCAAAACTCGCCTATTTGCTTACTATCCAAAGGTTTAATCACCTATTGAGCCATTGTGAAAACGGTATGATGGACTTTGCAATTGTGCGGGGCTTTCATCCGTCGGAATTCCACGTTTGGTTGGACCTTAAAAGTCCATTGGCAACAGGAGTAGTCGACTCGCTCGACGAGTGGCCAAAAAGCAAACAATTGCAGACTCTGCTCGAGTTTATTAAACACTACCATAATTTATTGTTGCCACCACCCAATCATTGGGCAAAAGTGCGCGCGAGTCTACAACCGTTATTTCGCGATGTGTATGGGATAAAGGAGGCACTTGAAGAAATGGACCTTATCATTAAACAGGATCTGAACGTCGCGGTCATGATTGAAAAGAAAGTCTCGCCGCTCTTGTACAAGGTCGCGCTTGAGGCCCGCGAGCGAAAAACGGGCGAACGGGTCGATCGGGCCAAACTTAACAGATTCATTAAAGGCTACATGGCACAATATCCGTCCCCCCACGAGTTTGAAAGCATGCGAAAGTTTCGAAGGATCCCGACTTTTAAAGGGCTTGACAACGACAAAAAGAATCCTCCGAAACTTTTGAATTCGTGATACGCGGCATCGTTGCGTGCTGGTCTTGTCGTTCTAGTCGCTCGTGTCAGTAGTGTCGATCCAATTATTGCAACGACTTCTTGCGGGTTAATCAAAATATTGCAACTTTTTCTTGCTGTAGTGCCTTGTCTTGACGCTGAAGTAGTGGTCTTGTCCTTCTAGTCGCTCGTGTCAGTATACAGTGTCGATCCAATGATTGCAATGTCTTTTCTTGCTGTCGTTTCGTAGAATTTCAACGATTGTTATTGTTCATGCAAGAGTCTTGAGCCTCCATCAGTAATAATTGTTCCGAATGTACTGATCCGACGTCCGTCGATTCCGTGTCACTTCGTTCGCAACTTGATGGTTTGCATACAATGCCTGCAATGCTTTCATCCGCTTCGCATTGAGGTACAATGGGCGGCCACGACGCACGTTAATGTCCTCTTCCCCAAACATGTCGAGATAGGGCGACCCAAAGTACGAACTTCGAGGACCGAAAACAAGGAGCACGGACGACGAGCGCATGAGGAAGTACAACCCAACGCCTGCGCCACACGTCATGGCGTGGAGCGTGCAAGCACCCATGCCGTCACTGCGTCGCCGACAACACTCAGTGCCAGCACACAAGACTTGTTCACAAATCAAGCAAATGGCGGGATTCTCCACCGTCTTCCACGTCTGCTTGCACTTGCTCTTACCCAGAACTTCTGCATGCAAGTTCGTATACGACTGCGCGAGCTTGACAAGTCGAATGTTTGCAAAATGAAACAAGCATTTGCGTCCATCTGGATCGCATCGAAGGGGAAGGCGCGGGAGGGTTTGAAAAGTACTATGAGCAAGCATGGCTTTGTGCTGTCGTAGCTCATGTGGGCCGTGCTTTTCCTGGTTCGCACCAAGGTGGCGTAGCTCTGCAAGTAGCTGCTCTGCCTTCCCAAGCTGCTGATACTGGACTTGAGCCTCTTTCGACACGGCAGCACTTGTGATGCGAGTACAAAGTTCACGTGCAGCCCGGACGAGATAGTCAATCAACTGATCATCGGCTAGTAATTGAGAAATGCGAGGAAGGCCCAGTTGTTGACACATTTCGTGGTACTTTGTACTAAGCCGCAACGAACTGACAAAATTGGCACTCCACGACACATCCGGATCGTCTTCACCACGGAAAAACGCACGGCAAAGGAGCGTCACTTGCCGCATAAACGCCAGACACGAGGCTTCAAACAGCAATTGAAGCTGTCGACCTTGTGGTGCAGGCCGTCGATTGGAACGTGCCTCTCCGTCTTCTAGATCCTTGATACAAGACACGCCAGCTGCGTGAGCAAGACGTGCCATCAGCGTTTCCAGGCCACGCTGCATCTCCTTACAACTTTCGTTCGTGTCAAGCCCTTGTCTCCTTTCATCACTCACTTCGTTCACTACTTCATCGTCATCTTCATCCTCAGCTTCCAGTTGAGCCAGCTGAATGAGCACTTGTACCATGTACAGAATACAGAGCGATCGAATCGTGAGCAAAATCTCTGCCTTGGTCGTCAACATACTACTGCAAATTGCAACGCAAAGGTAGAATAAATCCTGGCTTAAGATGGGCAGACCGAATTGGAGCGGAGGGCCTTGTGACAACGTCTCGAGCCATTGGTCCAGTGAGAGCGCAAGTCGAAGGTTTTGTGCGATTGGAAAGCACAAACTTTGATGAAAGCCACGCCGGCCACTTGGAAAAAGGAACGGCGTATGGCGCAGTGCTCGCAGCAACACGTTCAACTTGCTGTCGTCTTTCGGTGTAAACTGGTCCAGCTGCGGGCCTAACGCTTCGGGCAATGACACGGCGACTCGCGTTCTCAAGCTCTGACCAGCAGGGTTCAAAATGTTGCTTATCCTCAACGACGAAAACGAAGACGCAGTCGTTGCAGAGCCGACATTTCCACGCGTTTGGAAGCCAGGATTCGATTGCCATGACGTGCCTTTGTGCCCACTTTTCGACAACGTTGCTGAAGTCTCAAACGAGAAGATGGCAGCCGAAATGCCACTGAGTTGCGTATTTGTAAGCGTTGAAGTCACTGACGACCAGATTAAATGCGTCACTTGTGCTCCAGTTGAATAAAATCCATTCTTTAACGCACTCGTGGCACTTGTCAACTGATTTTCTTCCGCCTGAAAACGACTAAACGTTTCGAGGAAATTGACGGCAAATTGCTTCATGGCACGAACCTCATCGTGTTGCTGCGAATGAGTCATTTCATCTTTTTTGTCTTCCGCGCCACGGTTCGTGTCGTCTAAAGCGGCAAACGTGTCCAATCGACTCGGTAGTCCCGTTGATAACCATGCAAAGATACTTGCAGTATCCTGTTTAGACTGAAAGACCCGTTCCATCGCATTGCGGTCCCGTTGTTGGTCGATTGATGTCAAAGGCGGAGAGACGGGAAGGCACGGGATCAGCATAGAACTAAGCGCCTGACACAATGGACAAAGAAACTCGCCAACATGGGCATCGAACGCAATGTTTGTCTGGCTGTGCTCGAGGTTAAAGCGAGATTGGGCACGCACGGACGCAAAGTATTTCTGCCAGCAGTGCAGATGAACAGCGTGGCCACACAGCGATAGATGAATCGAGGGTAGAAATGCCGTGGTGCATGAGACGCTATGGTTGATATCCGCCATATCAGGCTCTGTATCCCCTGGAAGCTTTTCAAACGCATGTACATTCACTTTAGTCCTCTGAGCATGACCAATGTACATGATTGGCTCATCTTTCGCCTTTTGCGAGCAAATAATGCAGTCTGGTGGTGGCGGTGGTCGATAGACAATTGTATGCTTTAAATCGGTTGAGCTGTCGGCACTCGACTTGCCACTCGGACCCGATCCAATCAAGTCTCCCTCGTCTTGATCGTCCATCTCAGCAAAAGCTTTTGACTGTGCAAAAGCCGTTTGACGTGCCGTCATGGCCGCAATCGCCCGCTGTTGGTAGAGCTTTTTCACTTCATCTTTTGACATTCCCTTTTCAATCACTAGGTCGTTGTGCTTCTTCATGCCACTCCAAACTTGTAGCTCAACATACGCTTGCGTCACGCGATCCAACTTTGCGACTTCATTCAAGATCCAATAGATACAAGAGATTGTCGATTTGGAGGTTTCAAAGTCATTTTGGACCATGTCTTTTGACAGCGCCACAAGCAGCGCCACAATACTCAAATCGTGTACGTCGTTACTATCGTCGTGATCGCTCTCTCGATTCATTGGCACATTTTCGGTCTCAGCAGTGGCCACTGTTTGCCTTTTCACGCGCTTTTTGCCACGAGACGCTGTATCGGCTTCTTCAAAGGCTTCTGGGCCTCTTCGCAGTAGTGCAACTGTTTCGTGTCGTTTACTCTCGGACAAAAATGCATCCTTATCTTGCATTAAAGCCGCTGCCTCACCGCCACACTGAAGGACGAGAACAGCTACATTAAGCAAATGAGTCGCGCGCAAGAGCGCCATAACATTCGTCCTCTTGCCTCCGTGAATGCAACTCGTTTCTTGATTCCAAGAACAATTTGCGTCCTCTAGAACGAGTCGCAAGATCCCAAGTAAACCTTTCTCAAGCACGAGAAATCGCACAGTGCGAAGAGCTTTGTGAGGACAAAAGAGTTGCGTCACGAATGGAATGGGGGCATCTTCGACTTTCCACGTCTTGAACAACGCTTCATGCCGTGCAAACTGCGCTTTTTCGTGACTCGATCGACTCAAGTGATAAAACGAAGGATCGTATTCCTTATAGTAGGCCTTTTTCAAAATGTACGTGGTAGGTTCCATCGAGCCAGGTTCCATACTCTCGTCTTCGTCAGCGCGATCGCCCAGCGAAGCCACTAGACCAGAGCGCTTGACTTGCACGTTAGCGACTTCGTTCAGAATGTGTTCCAGTCGCGTCAAGTGCTGCTTTTCTTGCCGATTTGAAATGCCACCAAAAGGCGTCGAGACGACGAACGCTGTTTGATCAAGCAGTTCAGACAGTCGACACGGATGCTGACTCAAACGATGGATGATTTCACGGCGAAGGATCGTATCGCGTTGTTGAATGGTATCCGGGGAAGGCATGAGCTCGGTTACAATCCATAAAAGCTGTAGCAAAGCGGCTTCCAACACACCCACGAGTTTCTCGTCTTCTGACGCACTGACAAACGCCTCACGTGCAGCAACACTCGAGCTCTCGTCACTTGCCTTGCGAAGGTTGGCCCACGTTACGAGCCACTCTGCAAGGCCAAAACGATCGAAAAAAATCGTCAAAAATGTTGCAAACCCGACAATTGTTGCGCTGACTTGGACTAGAAAAAGGTCCAAGTCGCGCAACTCGTTGCACCACGGCGGACTTGTGTAATTCAACAGCTGGCGCTGCATGTTCTGACCATTTCGAATCCATAACCCACAGCTAATATGCGCGCACAGTACCAACGACCGAAGCGGGAATTCCATCAGGTTATAAATCATCCGTGTCTTCTTTTGTCGCACAAACTCATTCGATTTCTCGTCCTCTACTTCATTCTGTTGGGTGCTTGTCGTCATTGAGCGCTCAAATAGTGTCGTCCAGCTCGAGATCCACGGTTCAGTGCTTCTGGAAGCTGCTGGTGGTCCATAGTACATACTCTCAATGAGACAACTAGCCAGTAGACCGTGGAGGGGATTGTGAAATGACACTGGTTGGGTCAACACATCGTACTTGACAATCTTTTTCAGACCAGGAGAGCCCAGTAAACGACTACACGGTGAAGTATAGAGTTGTAGCTGAGTTGCAGCCATATCCGGTCGCTCCATCTGATCCCAAAAGCCTGCCAGGATATTCAACACCATACGTTCGCGCTCGTGATTGCAAGTATCGGTATCCACAGCTTCGTGATACCGAAGCCCTTTGGCAATCAAAGCATGTACTTTGCTTACGTTGGCGTGGAAAGTAAATGCTGTAAGCCACGAGTGTGTTTCGTACGTCACATGGGCACGTCCATCTTGTATTCGAACTTGCGGATCGAGTCCTTGAATGTCTGCCAAGGCACGAAGCCACTTCTCGAGGATTTCCGATCGCAATAGCAATGCACTCGACATGGCCGGGATGCCCAGTACATATCCAAAATTTTCAATGACAAAGTGATAGCGCTTAAACTTTAAAAGCGGGTGGTCACAGTCCAACGTACGATAGACACTGTGGGGTGGCGGAAGTGGTACAGTGTAAGTGCGAGCCATTTCAAGCGCTGTATTGATCGTATCCAGGAGCATTTCGAGCAAACCCTTTTTCGCCAAATGATGCACGATGGATGGTGTCGTGAGGATCTGCACGCCGTATTGAAACAGCGATTCCTCTCGCGTCCCGACTCCACAGAAATATTTCAACATCATTCGATTGTACACTTTTAGAAAAACCAGTGAGAAAAGCACTTTGGGGGCTTTCTCGCCTTGTAATTTCAAGTACAACTCGTACAATTCGAGCACAATATCTTTTCGAAAGTAGGGATCCGAGAGAAACATGACTTGAATCGGTTCTTTCTGTTGCCTCTCTGTGGCAAACAATAGGTGGCAAAAAAGCTCGTGAAGCTGCTTGGACATTGCACAAACCGTTTTGAGCCACTGCGTCACGCGCAACAACACGTCTTCATCATGTACGAATTGATCCTGGACAACACCCACGTGCCATCCCTCGCCTTTGAGAGCTTGCATGAGCGTAAGCGCGTCGCGCAACAATAAATTGCGCGCCACGAGTTCCGATCCATTGGAATCAATCGCGCGCACAAGGTTTTCCGCTTGCGAAATGCCTTTTTGGGACAAGGATCGGATCAAATCTTCGTCCGAGTGCACATCGTCGTTGCAAATCCGCACATGGAAT
This sequence comes from Plasmopara muralis, assembly GCA_003676415.1. Classification (NCBI taxonomy): domain Eukaryota; phylum Oomycota; class Peronosporomycetes; order Peronosporales; family Peronosporaceae; genus Plasmopara; species Plasmopara muralis. The sequence goes on along the minus strand of RCHQ01000031.1, from coordinate 196,382 downwards.
TGGCGTTCCATACGCTGCACGTCCTCCACTGAGCGTTCCTCTTGGTGAATTTGTTGACGCCCTCTATGTATTCTCTCCCGTCCTTTTGCATCAACAATCTCCGCATCAAATACTTGCATCGATTGCGTGGCCATTTCGACATAAAAGGCCACAATGGCTTGAAACAATGCGGTCGCTACATGGACAATGTCCTCGGGCAAGGAGCTCGTAGTCTCGGTCCTCGTAGATGGTGTGAGCTCGTCCTTCTGTTGACCATGGTACTTGCAAAAGCCCTCGGGTGCCCACGCTTCGCTGTCTCCACAATCACAAACGCCTCCTGGACTGGTCCGATGAAAATACACGTCGTGGCCGTCGTGATTGCCATTTTGAAAGCATTGGAGGCACAGCACACACGTTTCATCGGATTGGCACGTTTTGCAATTGAAGACAATATCATTGCGCTGGAATAAGTACCCACAGAGCACGGGAGTGCTGCTTTGAGGTCGATAGCGCGCAAAAAACGCGTCTTTGGTGATCCAAGGGAGCTCCTCATCCTGCAGTGAATGACAAGTATCTTGAAGCAGTACATTATCGGCGCGCGCCAGAAGAATGGCATCCAAAAAATCGCTGATGTTTGCGAGAGGTACTGAATTTAGTTCGACAGTGTCTGAAAATCGCCGCAATTGCGCTAGTAAAGTTGACATTAACTCAGAAGTGATAGTAGCCACGCTTTGAGTCTGCAAGAAACGACGCAGCGCCGTTGGGTTGTCAATACTGGGTACTGTTGACATGCTTCAGTGTAGACGCAAAGAGTGAGCGCGTCGAAAAGTCAAAGGGACTCGCGCTCCAAGAGACGAAGTGATGGGACTGCGGTAGGATACCGGTACTGGTTTTCTGCATCTTTTCTACGATTAATTATTTGCAATTTTGAAGTTTTTACTCCCACCAGAAAATTGTCCTTGCGATTACGTAGTTAGAACCTGACCCTTAAGATTTGGAACGTGCGTCTAAGATTAGCGAAAAGGATGTATTTTGCGTCTTGTTTATGACACTGCGAGCGCAATCAGGACAGCAGGGAATCTGGCTAGGATCATGGGTCGTGGAATTACAAGTGAATTAGTCTCGGTATTTAACCTAAAATGGGCTATAAAATTATCAAGTGCCAATGTCCCTCTATCAAGAGCTTTAGTGCAATAAAGGCACCTTTTTGGTATTGTAGCATTGAAATTAGCTTAGTACGCCTTTTTTGGAGACGTCGACGTACTCGTGTTTCTCAACAAAGTCTACACTCAATCATCACGCTTCCAGAAGCACAAGCCGTGCTAAGTGGCGCAATTTCATTAGCGCATCTTCATCAATTTGAGCCCATTTAATCAATTCACGCATAGCACACTTCCTCACCTTTGTCGCCGACGAGGATGCTTGTAGCTCAGCGGCCTGCTACATTCTGGTCATTGTGCCAAGATGATGTACCCTTAATTTGATGGAGATTGCTGAGCGAGAGGAAAAGTACAAGTCGAAAATATTAGTGCTTCCATCTTCTTCTTGTCTGCAAGGTTAAATAGAGAAGTGCTGGTCGGTAATATTTCATGACTTGTTTGACATTGTCGAAAAAAAACTACTTGTAAGAATATCGATTACTGCGCTCTTCATACCTTAAAATGATTTACAATTAATCCTGTGCTAATCCATGAGAAAGCAGACTTCTGTCGATAACACGTTAAGTGCCGCCTAGATTCCTGCTCGACAACAAAAAACGACTAGTGGGCTGCGCAAAATGACAAATCTTCTGTGTCAGTCCACAAATTCCATTGTGTCGCATCGAATACGCGACAGAAAAAACTGCAACCTGTCAACCTTGAGTCTCGAGCAAAGACGCTCAACGAACGTTTGCGTGCGTGCGTAAATGCCCATGTCGAAGCTGGCGCAAGACTGTAGTCGGCGCCATACCACCTGAAAATTGTGCCGTTCGAGCAGTCGCTCGTTGCCCGTTGCCCAAGCTTAAATACATGTAAACGCTCCAGCGTCTACGTGTGATTTAACGCGTTGTGGTCACTGCAATTCTTGCGTGGGAAAGGCACAACGTTGCCGCTGCACACTATGGCACAACCGGCTCTGTTGACGCGAGGCGATGAGGAGGCTTCACCCTCAATCTGTGACATGGCCAAATGCGCTACACGAGGATAGGTTGCTGCTTTGAAGCACCTAGAAACACGGCAGGCACATCTAACCCCTTCCCCAGAAATACCGGTATTGCGAGGATACGCCACGACGAAGTTGGCCATTTAGTGAATGCTTTTTCTTACACATATAAGTGGTAGCATTCGCAAAACGTGCTTTTAGGGCTAGATTTAAGCACGCTCACGATTTTAAGTTAATTTTATAATCGGGCCATGGTCACAATTTTCGAGATTGTGAGATACATAACAACGATGTTTGCCGGATGTTTATAGACTAAACCGGTTAAATGGGGAAAAGCTACCGGTTAAAGGGGCGCGTACCCACCGATATATCAAAGGCAGTGTTTTTATATATTGGGTGTATCAGCTGAGTTCCAATTTACAATGCTACGTGTTTGGTAAAAAAACAAATTCCAAATCGTTATCCATTGCGTGGTATATGCACGACCGTCTCACTACGATAGGAATAGAGCTCCCTTTCGAGAGATTGCCGATGTCTCATTGGTGTCCGCTATTTAATTCTTACATCGATTCCATTTTCAAAGCTCCAATTATGTGTCAGATATATGGAATTGTGTAGCAGGACAACAAATAAAATAAAATAAATGTAAGCAAAGAAGGAGTGGCTTGTTGAGACCACCCTATATCTTTCTTGCAGTCTGCTACAGAGTCTCGAAAAAGATTGCTTTTCGTTCAAATGTTGTTTGGATACATGCGACCTGATTTTATACACACTGTACAAAAAATACCCACAAAGTTTGCTTTAAGAAATGTCCTTAACTAGGGTCTTCATTCAAACAGAAGCATAATATCTAGCTCTGTAAAGTATATGCATGTGGACCCGGTAAACCACATCCATCGACGCGACGAGTAATAAAGTGAAGCAGAATCTCATGACCAATCAACTCATTATTGGCGAGTAAGAAAATAAGCATGACAGTTATGGGTCTGTCGAAGTCAGAGCGTCTGTAACACAGTCGCGGGAACAGCTTATCTAAGTTGGTTGTTGGACGAGGCTGAGGCGCGGCGAGGCAAAGTTGGTGAAGGAGGAGGAGTTTTGTTGCTTGAAGCAAATTAAGAAGTTTAAATGTAGGGCTTTGCGACTTTTTTCTTGCAACAGTCTATCTGGTAGCTCTCAGCCATCTACATCTACCATCCTTAACGCTATCGTTCTTTTTAATTCCATCTGGCTTTTTACACATCTCAGATTACTTTCAGCCAATGAGGTCGCTTGGTTCCCAATATTTACGGGACATCCGAAACTGTCTACTGGTCGGAAAGCGTAGAATTGCCTATTCCTATGGATAGTATGTATATTGGAGATATTCCAATTATATTGCGTTAAAGCTGTTACCGGTAAGTGCCGGTGACGACGGTTACGTCACACCACCTCAAGATGATGTAGTAGAGGTCGACGGGTCCAAAAATCTGCTTGGGTTTCACCAAGCCAACAAACTTTGTACAATAAGTTTTTCTCGTACTTACAATGTTCAATTACAGCTGTAACGAGTTATTCCTCGAAGCCATCGGCTGACTTGACCTAATTCAAGTTTTGCCGATGCTTGGGGTCCTTGCGATACGGCTTCATCAGTGAAGTGGGTGCAGCTTCAATTTTCAACTCATAGGAGTCGCGCGTAACTTTCTTCACGATCGGGATCGGATGAATTTATCTTGGCGCAAGTTTCGTCGACTGAGCGAAACCTTCGTGACGAATTGCCAAATTTTTGCCGTCCAAAAACACCTGATCGCCAACTTGGAAGTCTTGGACACGTCTATTATTGTCATAAAACTACTTAATGCGCTCTTTACTTTGCTCATTCGTTCCTGTGCGACATTCAGTAACATTTTTCGACTTAGTAGAAACTCTTGTGCTAGTTTTTTTAACTCATGAAAATACCTGGTGCCACATCACCCGGTATACCAGAAATATATCTTAGATCCGCTTCAAACGGCGATATGCCAATTGTAGAATGTACGATGAGTTTTTGCGTTTGACTGAGATTTTTTTTTTAATCTCAGTCAAACGCAAAAACTCATCCCAACCATTTTGTGCTAAAGTGAAGACACCTCGGAGGTAATCTTCAATTAAATGGTCAACTCTTACCGCTTTTAGCTCAGAAGCCGAAACCAAATTGTGTTGCATTTTCACAGCAGACACAAATAATTGCCATAATTTTGATGTGAACTTGGCATCTCGGTCGGACAAAATGGTCTTGGGGTTTGCCATGGTCTTTATATATTACTTCATGAAGACTTTTGCAATTTCAGCAGTACCGTCCGTTGTCTTTGTAGCGATGAACACGGCTCTTTTTGTTAAGCGATCAACAACCACCATGCCGGCATTAAAACCACTCTTGGTCTTCGGTAAAGACATGGTGAAGTCCATTGAGATGTCGATCCATCTGCCTCTTGGAATATCCAATGATTAAAGTAATACTGGCGGTTTGGTCTGCCTAGTCTTGGTGCGCTGACATATTTCGCAAGTGTTGACATAGCGCTGGATGTACTTCGTCATTTTGGCCAGTAGCATTCTTGACGTACGGCGAGTTAGTTCTCGTAAGATCCTGGGTGACCTGCCGATACAGAATCATGGTTGCTATTTTTAAGATCTTCGTCGTCTGGAATATACAGGGGTGGAGTCTCATCTTCGCCAGGTTGGTGGTACAAAGTACCATCCTGCGATGAGCATTTGGCACATCATTTTTTTCCTCAGATTTTTGATGATGTATTGTAGGTCTTTATTCCACACAAACATCGTCTTTGCAGATTGAGCAACTGTAAATTTGTTCGCTCTGATTGTCGCCACGATCTCGCGGTTCTTAGCCACTCGCAGTAGCTCATACAGGCTAACTTGGGCAGCTGTATGTATATTTCTGGATTGCGCGACAGTGCATCAGCCACGGTGTTTGTCTCTTCGGGAATCAACTTGGACAAAGGCTGAAATTCAGCAAGCTCATTGCAATTTCGAGCTACTCGGCGATTTGTAGTCTTCTGCGTCAAGATTAACTCAATACTTTTGTAAACTTTTTTACGACCGTAAATGGTCGATCGGGAAGGTACACCCGCATAATTGCAAGTTGATCTTGCTCACGAACAGAGTAATGAAACTCGGTTGGCTTCATCTTCCGACCAGTGAAAGCAATTAGATGCTCTTGCCCTCGCTCTTCCTCCATTTGAAACAAGACTCCCCGTATCGCAAAACTGAGGCGTCCATAATGGTTTCGAAAAGCTCGAAAGACCTAAAATAGGGGAAAGCGTCAAGCGACGTGAGTTCGGTGAAGCAGCGTAGCTGATCATCCGAAAGATCTATAGCTTCTCGAAGACGTTTTATTTAAGTACTGTCGTGGAATGGTCCGGCACCAAGCGCAAAGTCCTCGCAGAGCCTTGAGACAAAGACTGTAGTGCCCAATATGTACTTTATTTGCTTCTCTGTCTTGGGCACAGGTCATTCTGGGATGATCTTAATTTTGTCGGGGTCCACTCGGACACCTTTTTGTTCGACAAAGTCTCCTGAACATGAAATCTCATTTTCGCTGAACTGGCGCTTTGTAACATTGTTGTCCTTCACATCGTTTGTGGACGTGCTCTAAGCCGTGATGTAGTCTGCAATATCTATACTTTGTGTGAACAAGGAGATGTCGTCAAAGCACATTCCTTAGTTTTTGAAATACTTTCTGCAAAGCCGATCAAATGCACCCAGGCTTCTGCTTAGTCCTATGAGAGTACCTGGATACTCAAATAGATCAACTGAGATAAAGACGGTAAATGAGATATCCAATTCGCGCAATTTGGCCTAATTGAAGCCCAAAGTAGGTCCATGCACGAAAACCAATGACTTCCGGACATGGCATCAAAGGTGGCTTTCTTATGCGGCATTAATATCGCTGGCAAGATCGTCGCTAGGTTCAGCTGACCTTAATTGTACAGAATGCGCCAACCTTCAGGCTTCTCGACACAAAACGTCGGTGTCGAAAAGGCAGACGTACTTGGTCGAATAATGCCTGCTTGAACCATCTCTTTGGTCCATTCTTGAATTGTCCTGCGCTGTTCATGACTCTAGCGCCGAATATAGGCTTGATACCAGGCTTAAGCAAATTTTCGTGCTCAATTCCTTCCCGCACTGGAGGTGTCTCGCTCGAAAGCTTCGTGCGAAATGCTGTGTTCGCAAACTTTCATAGCGTTTCATACGCCGGATTATCCTTAAGCGATTAACATCCTTGTTTATTGAAGCGCTCACCCTTTTTGAAATCATGGAAACTGACGACAAGACGTTGAAGCTGTCTATGTCTTGATGCAACGTTATCAAAAGCTGTTGAGACGAAATAAGCTCCATCATTCCTTGACGCACACGGTCGCCTTGTTGCCGATAAAAATCAAAAAGCTTGCGGCATTGATTAATTCGAGCCTTGCGTTCCATGCGAACGGACGTTGATTATGACTTTGAGTCAAATTGTCGCGTGGTAGTCCGTATTGATGCGAGGAGACGTGCGCCCTGAAGTCCGCGTTATCTCTGGGTTTTACTCACGAAGCCACATCGTGAGTAAAATTCAGGTATGCTTGTGCCTGGGAATAAGGGTGTTATCATGCCAGTGATAACATCCTTATTTTCGGGCACATGCTTGACTTGAACCTCTCCCGATGTTAAAACACTTTCGCTTTGAGGGCGTGACTAGTTCGCACGACAGACGATTCTATAGGCCCCGTTTTGAACGGCTTGGTCGATATACGATTTAGTCTGCCCGAATAATGCCTTTTAATAGAGTATTCGAACTTTCTTCCTTGATCTTCTTTGCAGTCTCAATCCGATATCCATTCTGGAAAAAGAACCGTTTTTCCACTTCACTGATTTCCGATTTGGTAGGATACATCGAGTCCTGAAATATAGAGACGTACACATAGATAGTTTCCCTTTGTTTCTGGTAAAACATCCGCTCTCGAAGACCATACTCAAAATTTCAGGCCTGTAGCGTGTGCGCAATTAAGATTTAAAGATTGTCCATGCTCACGCGCTCGTAGTCGGCGGTAATGACACAGTACCAATCAAGTACGGATTGGCCTAAATTACTTAAGATAAGCGTCACAAAGTCTGACGACTCTGTTGTCATCAAGTTGCGCTTGTTGGCGTAGTACTGTTTTGTTGCGACCCACTCGTTCGATATTTTTTTCCAAACCTCTCCTCATAAACAAAAGGATTATTTTTCTTCTGCTCGCCTCTTGATGCAACGAGATACTCGAAGCGCTCATTAGCCTTTTGAATTTGGGATTGCATTTGATCTTCCTCCTGGGCTTGTTATTGCTATTACTGCTGCGTGAGACACAACAGTAGTTGCTGCATGGACAATGTGTCTTGTCCTGTCGTTGCAGAGGGATTTTTGCTGAATCTGCTTGGCCATTGACACTTGCCAAGTCTTGCGGAGTCGGTGCTCGTGATCTTGAGCGCAACGTTGGATTTTAAGTTTGGTTAATGTCGAGAGCACTTATTCGGCCCTGGTGACGAGGTTTTGGGTTTAAAGATGGGTGCCCGGCCGTACGGCCTCTTTTTAAGCCCTAATTATTGAGCATCTCAGCGCTCTATGTATAATCTACCCAACGCTTACCAAAAGCTTGGGAATAAAAAGAAGCAGGTTGTATTTTGTTTTTCAGTCTATGCTTTTGGATGAATGGAAAGAGCGGTTTAATGAACCATTCAAAAGCTCTGGGGATTGCTAAATACGGCGCTTCGGATTTCTGGTGATGTTGTGAACTAAATTTCTGGTGTTTGAGACCTTACAATCTGAGATTTTGTTCGAATAAGTTGGACAAGGTTCAGCTGCTTCACCGTTTAAAACCACAAGTCTTTTCGAAGCTTGTCGAGACCTATTTTACGGCTTTTTAGGAGCTCAGTAGTAACTACGAAAGGGTTTGTGGGCTCATGAGTCTTTCATTTTTCCATACAACAAAGCCGAACGAAACCGCTCAGTAGTATGGAACGTAGATCAAGCAAAGACAAGTGGGTGACTTATCTGGAAGCTATTTTCCGTGCTTTCAGAAGCGTGGCAGGGATTCATAAAAAGATCAAAGCACGAATCTACAGAAGAACTGAAGAATTTAGATGTTTGTACTCTACTAGCGTGCAACCACACTAACTAACCACTAGACGTATACGTGCTGTACTACAACCCTTGTAGTGTAGTACTTCCCACTATGTTGCTTGTAACCGTGGTAGTGACCACTAGGAACCTTGCCTTGAAATCTTAAACTTGACACGACAGTGCTTTTATGCAACACAGTCGCGGATAAAGCTTATTTAAGTCGGTCATCGGATGTGGCGGAGCCGCGGGCGGGGCAAAGTCGGTGAAATGAGATGAAGGGCTCTTGCGACTTTTTTTCATGCTACAGCCTAACTGATGGCTTTCAGCCATCTACGGCTACCATTTTAAACGCTACCATTCTTCTTCAAATTTCTAGCTTTTTACATATTTAAGATTACTTCTAGTCAATAAGGCCTCTTGTCTCCAAACGAGTATAAGACATCTGTAATTGTCCTTATATTGTAAGTGTATAATTGCCTATTCCAATAGATAGTACTAATGCATATGTATTTTGGGAAAATTTTATTGGATTGCGTTAAAGCAATTGCCGGTAAAAATACCGGTGACAAGAGTTACGTCACAGCGTCAAAGATGATCAAATTACGACACGGTTTCGGCTTGAATTCGAATGATCAGCGCATCTTAGTGCACGGAAACGTTTATATTGGAGATTGATAGTTGCCTGAGAGTATAACCTAGGGGCTCAATACATCCCCGAGCTTAGAGAAAACTGTGCTGCTATTCTTGATCATTCGAGCAAGATAGATCAATAGGCAGAGACGAGACATAGATGTACGGTTGTTATGGACTATCAACGTGATCAAGACGAGGTTGTGTTCAACATCGCTTCTGTAAAACTTGAATTGGCGCCGACAAACGCCGTGGAGAATTGATAAAAGTGTCATACGAACGCGTCAAATGAATTGTAAGTAAACACGGGCCAAATGATACAACTCAAAGTTAGAAGCAGCTCTATTGTACCTCGATATTGAGATAGGGAATGTCGAGAGCTTAAAGAACAAAGTAGAACAACGGTTATGAAGCGGTAGACCTTGCTACAAACATGCTCTCTCACAAATTACTACCATAGATTATTGATTAATACACACCAAGCCGTTGTAATCTTGACAGTTTTCTAATGAAGAGCCAATAGCGGTTGCTTGCCACATACACGCCTGCTTTTGGAGGCAGAAAAACTCAATTCGAGTCGTAGTAGACTGGGCCTTAAGTGAGTGCAATGGAGTAAGATCGACTGGACAATGAAACAATAGATTTTTTTAAAATTTAAATAGACCTGACTGTGAAGCTTGGCATTTTTGACAGGACAGAGTCTTTTTTTGCCTTTAGCATGAACTGGAATGACTTGATCCTAGGCATGCATGAGCCTTAGATCGAGTCAAGGGAGGTTATCGGTGCGAGTAGTCCCTGCAGCAGGGTTATTTAGTCATGTCACCACTTGTTGTGAGTACGGCTTTTTCAAAAGAAAGCCTTCGAAGGCTATATGCCGATATAACACAGCAGGTACCAAAGACAGTGACATCTCTGTTCAAATAATAATTATGTTTCACTGACAGCACTAGTTGCCAAGGCGCTAAAGATGGCACACTCAGCGCGTGCAACGTATTTTTACAGATGAGTAAAATTGCTTTAAAAGTGACATGCTACCATCTATTGCGGGTATCAATCTTTTCTGCAAACGGCTCACACTACAAAGTGAGTAGAACAGCTCTATAGGTGGGCAACACAGCACTACTGATCGCGGAAAGCAAGGCTCCACAAGCGGACAATATAAGTCTGGCAGACATAGAGGACAACATTGGGTTGTATAGTGCCACCGGGTAACAAAGCTTTACAAGTAAGTGATTTTGAAAGACACAGCGGGTAACACAAGAGCTTAAATTGGTACTAACAAGGATTCACAAATAGGGATGATCTAAACGAAGCAATAGGTAGCACAGTTACTAGATGGGTAATGTAGTACAATAAAGGGCGAAAACATAGCTCCTGAATGCTATGCAAAATGGGTGTCACAAACGTCTTTGTGATTAAATTGACACATTATCGACAGAAATAATTGACAGCTCAATGGGTCGTCGTGACACGGCGGGTGCGTTCCAGTTAGAGGTATTTCAGTGGTATCAGAGTTATTGCATTTATAAAAACACGATGCTACTTAATTCTTGGTAAATAAAAGCCAATAATATCTCGGAGAAATTATTTCTGAATATAGAAACCTCGCTTGAATAAATAATTACATCGTCCGTTTTTAAAAAAAGCGAACATTTAGGCAGCGTGTATTATATCTGGAGACAGAGACTCTAATTTTTTCAAGGATCTAATATTTATGAGAAATTCTTCGATGTGGTCACCACAGAACCTTCAATCGGAAGGCTTAAGAATGACCTAGCTAGGCAGAAACTACTGTGTTTTCAGTAGGCAAAATTAATTATCAGGAGACCAATGCCAGCTTATCGATACCTTCTTCGCCAAGCAATATGGCTTAATACGAAATTCCAAATCCCGTAATCGTCACTATACGTTTGTGTAAGTTTGCCGAGCGGGAAGGCACGACAACTTCATGCCTAGAATAACTTGAGCAGTGTGCACAAATGCCAATTTGAAGAAAGGACTTTTTGTTCAACAACATGTCCAAAGGCAGTATGTTAGTCATGCATGGCAAATATTGCATTTAGTACAGATGAGTATGGTTAGTATGCTTGTCTGTATGCTATGGGAGTGACTCGTGATGCATAAGTATTACTTAATGTTTCAGTGGCGTTTAGTTGTCTTACCCCACAACTGTTTCCACCAAAATGGACATTTATTCTAGCACAGCTTGACAATATATGAGCTCATAGACGTTCCAAAGGAACTTGTCAGCTCTGGAGGCAACATATGCACCATGACCAATCTGCTAGCACAGTCAAAATTGTCGTTGCGGCGAACGAAGTTTAAGTTTATAAACACTTTGTAAGCTTTGAGGGAGGGGTCCACGCAAGCCATAACAAAAACACGTTCTAACAAAGTACGATGATTTTATTCAGGCCATGTCAGCTATTTAGCTCCAACACAGAGCTAGCTATGCAGGTCCCGCAAAGATTCTGTCCAATTTTTCTAAAAACAAAAAGTAGTGGTGCCGGGGGAGCCAGCTCAAGAATGGTGTTGCTAGCATCATAGGCTGAGCGTCACTGTAATGCGATAAGGACGATCACCAAAAGCTCATTGTATTCATCTCAAGGTAGCTTGGGATGCCGAATGAAGCATTTTTATCAAATCAGGAATAGTTACTCGTGCACTAGCAAATATTTAAGTGGGTCTTCTGAACTCTCAGCCCATTGTGGTCCAATCGGACTATATGTTGTTTCAAACGGCAATAAAGATGCCGCGTTTTCATACAATGGCAAAGTGAATAGCATTCTTGGCAAAAACAATCCATGTGTTATAGGCAAGCCTGGCAAACTTAATGTGTTCGACGACATGCTATTGCGCAAGTCAGATCATGAGTTGGCCCATATTGCCCTCGACAGCGATTGCAGCTGCATCGCAATAGGCGAGCAGATTGTTTGCTCCCATAGAAGGTATCCGGTATATCCATTCCGAGTCGCTGCTCGAAACGATCTGAAGTACGATATCTCTCGGAGGTACATAATGCTTCCATTAGTGGCCAATATGCACGAAAAGAAACGGTTTTCTCGATTTGTGCAACCAACGAGTGGCAAGTATGTGAGAACGTGTAACATCAGCCACTCGCGGCTTACACATAATCTCCGATTAAGTGCCTGTCAGCACGGGCGTCTCGACAATGTGCTTGATTTGCCAGAATTTTAAATGCATTCGCTTTGGGGCCTGTTCTAGGTAGCCTTGTCAGCAAGGCTGTCATCAGATTCGATATTTGATTACCACGGATTTCCGGTCATGATTATTTTAAATGGAGATCCGCAATTTACAGACGCATTGTGGTAAATGTTGTTCATACTATCAGGAACTTGCTTGCTGATGTCAACACCAACTTATCTTCATAAAATTATCACGCGAAATGGGTCAATCGTGTGCTTGAAGTCACACTGCAGAGCATGTGCACTTTTTCGCCTCATTTGTGGGTCGACAAATTATCAAAGGTCAACTTTGCATTCGACATTGCGACTCACGCATGTACAAGCTTTTCACCTATCTCTATAACGAGCCAAGTTACTCAACATATCCCACTACAGATCAGAATCTATACCCCAGTCTATTGATTGCCTTGATATCGGCAAAAGCTGCGGTCAATCAGCGAAAAATCCTGCAGGCCACCTCTGTGCAATGAGCTGTGTAACTCTGCCACAAATAGGACACCTGCGAGCAAGGTGCCGTGTGACTCTGCCACAAACAGGAATCTTTAATGAATAATATTTTAACAAGCTTCTAATCTACCTTTTCATCGTAATAAGCGACTTGATTCGCTACCATTAGTATGACATCCTGTTATTTAAGATTGTCTTATCATGCACAAAATGTTGGTCCGGCTTTTATTATAAACTTTCAGCTTTGTGTCACTGAGCTTGCCACTCCCACAGACCCCTCAAATATTTTTCAGCGCTCACGGCTCATTGGTACTCCGCGGAGGTCTACGAAGGCAGGTTTTACTAGCCTCCTTAATTGAACCCTTATAAAGGATGAAAATACCGGTAGCCAAGAAAAGTATCGAATGACCACAGCAGGTCGCACTACGGAAGCCACGCCTGCTGTACCAGCAGGACAGCGCGCAACTTGTACTGAGGAAGGGCAGGTTTTATGCCGATGGAAACCTACTGGCCCTAGTGGATCCGAGCTGCTCGTGATGCTGGGCGATCTCACAAAATGCAAGGCCGACGCAATCGTGAATGCGGCCAATGGTCACTTGATGCATGGAGGAGGACTTGCTGCAGCCATTGTTCGTAGAGGGGGTTTGTCGATTCAGCAAGAGAGTAGCAAGTGGATTGAAGACCACAAATCCCTTCCAGTTGGCGAAGCCATTACGACGGCGGCGGGAAAGCTGCCTTGCAAGCACGTCATCCACACGGTTGGGCCCGATGTGAGGGACACCGAGCTAACACTTGAGCACACAACACAGCTTCATTGCGCGGTACAGAGTGCGCTAATGGAAGCACATCGACTAGAGGTGCATTCTGTCGCAATCCCTGGAATCTCGACGGGAATGTTTGGCTACCCGAGAAATTTAGGGGCAAAGGAAATTGTTAAGGAAGCGGTACGATTTTGTATGGAAAAAGGAGATACGACGACGGTGCAACGGATTGTGTTGATGAATATTGACGAACCGACCGTGGAAAGCTTTACACAGGCATTGAAGGAGGTGAAAGAGGAGAGTGAGAAGCTAGAGCTGAAGAACGACAGGGATATATGCGAAGAATTGACGAAAGTTTATCTGAACGAACAAGATAAAAGAAGCATATAATGGCCTTATAAAAATGCCGCACAAATATTTTGGTAGGCTAAAAGTGAGCTTAGAAGTAATTTGTGTATACCGTTAACGCATAATGTGATAAAATTTACTTATGAGTACATATTAATCACCGGTCACTGTATAAATTTCTAGCGCTCGGAATCAAACTTTCATTGATGGCGCTTAGCAGAAGACGTAATTTCATCCATCGACTGTCATCATCATCATACCACCATTAACCGACATTGACTTGGTCGTACATTAACTCAAAGCTTGTGCGATCGAAAAGTGGTATCACCCATTTTGAATTTAAATTTTTTGCCCCGAAATTGTTCAAGTGCGGCATCGGCCGGGCTGCTGGCAGTCGACGAAACTCCTCGCTTGCGGACGTCATCGGAAGGTGTGGGGCCACTTCGTCCGCCATTCATCTGCATGCGATTCTTACTTTCCTCCATCATCTGGCGAAGGCTTTCGTAGCCTCCTGCCCAGTTGGCCGGTTTATCCTGAACAATGTGGGCCACCGCAATCGGAGTCGTTTCACCCCACACCTTTCGGTACAAAACAATCAGCGCGACTCGCAACCTCTGGTCCATTGCGACAGTCGTATTCATTAAATTCCACAATCCTTCAGCAATTCGTTTGGCTGAGCTGCTATCGTCACGAAGTTTCGACAAATCAGGGCGACCAAACAGCTCAAAGATTTTGTGTTTGTCGGGACTCTTGAGTACAAATGACGTAGGCTCATTCATTTCGATATAATTCATCAAACCCAGAGTATAGCTGTGGTCCCACGTCGCAAGCACCTCTTTTCCAACACCTGGTGGGAACCCACGCATGCAATTAAGACACACTTGCACTGCAAACAACCGAATGCCCGGAGATTGTTCGATTTTAAGCAGCTCACAAAGCCACAACATTGCAGCCCGAGCACCATAATTGGTCGCAAGCAAAGAACATGGCTTTCGTCGGTTTACCTTTTTCTGAGCATTTGAACTGACCGAGGAAGAAGGTCCAACGTTGTTGTCTTCACCACTCGGACCGTTCGGATCTTCGGCGAAATAAAGGCGTAGAATACTCTCGATCGCCGCTTTGCGCACAAAATTCGAATGCTTTGGCGAAGAAAACGAGTAAAAATTCACGAGCTTTTCGTCACAACGTCCAGCCAGCACGAAATTACACATTGCCTCGAGGCAGCACACTGTAATTGTCTTGTTGTAACTGGGCTGGACTTGATCGTAGTGCAGGTAGCGCAGCGTTTCGCGCACAACCACTACATCGCCATCTTCCGAGCGTGTTGGACGATCCAAACTCAGAACAGAGAGCGAGAGGACGAGATTTCCAACGTAGTAACAGTCGTCCGCCACTTGCGATTGGTCGTCCATTTCCACGTAATTCTTTGAATTGTCATTTTCCATGAGTAACTGTAGCAAAAACGTCTCAATTTCAGGTGGTGATTTGCCGTTTTGAGCTCGTACCATTGCAAGCGCTTTTGGAATGCTCTTTTTAATTTCGTATTCCCCCGCAGCATAGTCTTGAACTTGAATCTGTTTGCTCGAGATTGATGCCTGTTGTGCACCCAGCGCTTCTAGTATAACTTTACCACCGGACGGTAAGAAATAGTTTGGCAGCGGCATATCTGTTGCCCGGTCAAAAAAATGCTCTTTAAAGATACGCACTAGATTATGCATTGCCTTCCAAATGGGAAGCTGGGTGTTGGCATTCGTGAGAGGTGCATGAATCGACTGCCAAATGCCCAGTGACTGAGCTGCTTCAGCACGCAGTCGCCTCGAATGCGTCGTTAAGCCGCTCATACACTCAGTCAGAACTCGACAAGACATGACGTTGGGCTTTTCATGAGGCCGATGGAAAAGTGCTAATGCACGAGCAGCATGGACACGCGACCCGACCTTTTTATCCGACAGCAGCTGCTCCATCCAATTAAAGTCTGGCTGATGCATCACAACATGCCGTAACCACGCACACCCCGTGTCGATCTTAACCCAAAAGACTGGTGTATCATTCAAGCCCATACCTGGTCCGCCAACAGATACTGATTCATCCGGATCTGCCAGCCCCTGTCGTTTTCGCCGTTTCTTTCGGACTTTGGAGTGGCACGGAAAATCAAACTTGTGACGTTTGTGCTCGATTCGCTTCTGATACGTGTACTCACTCGTATCTTCAACGATTGTAATTGTTATTGGACCTGTATAGAGCTTTCCTCCAGGAGGGATTTCTTGTTGCAGCACGACTTCTGCTTGTGTCTGCTTTCGATTGTACCAGTAACCAACCGTAAAAAACGGCATGCCAGGCTCGATAATCCACGACGTTAGAAAAGACTTGGTAAGATCTTGACCTGCAGCACCTGCAATTGTCTTGACCGTTTTCAGGAATGATAATGTGGACAGAGGCTCCGATAGAGTCAGACCATTTCCCGATTTACCTACTGCGCCACCCGTCGAGATCTCCCCATTACCGTCTCCTTCATCATCGCCACTCCTTCTATCTTCATTCGTCTTTCCAGACTCATCGTCTTTGTTCTCCCCATTTGTAGCCGCATCAGCCCCACCACTTGAAGCAGCACTGGCACTACTTCCACTACCAGACACTGCTCGTTGAATGGCAATACTTAGATGTTTTGGCCCAACACGCTGCTCAATCATATGAAGCACAAGTGGTGCCTTCACTTCAAGAAGCGTTAGTGACGACGGATCGTACTCCGAGTACACGTCAACTTCTGAGGAAAGCAACGCTGGCGATTGTTGATCCGTGGTCAACTCCATTGTAGTCAACGCATCCATTGCCAGCTGAATACGATATCCATACTCTTCCTCACCGTAGATAGAGCGCACGTACGTATTGACAAGGTGCCCAATCACACCAATCAGTACCCACGCATCTTTTGTACTTTGAATTCCGACTGCACCGCCAATCCAACTGCCCACAAGTGCCTTTACTTGTGCCAAATGCGACGGCAATTCACGATCAATAATCCGTGAACCATGCAATAAGTTCTGATCCATCATGGCACCTCCGGCAATATATTGCAATTGATCCGGAGAATCTTCCACAAAGACTTGCTGGTAAGTCTTGAATGGATACGAAACTCCCAATGCTTTTTCAAAGTACGTCATGGCCGACGATAACTTGGACGTACAGTGAACGAGGTCTTCAAAACATTCCGGGAGTGCAAAGTGTGTCATTTTAGGCATTTCAGGCGGTACATAGAGTCGAAAAGGCCCGACTGCAAAGCCAATGGACGAGCAATTTGTTTTGGGATTCACAACATACTTGAAACTTCTCCACTGCACTCCATTAACATCTGGCTCCAAATTGAGCACTTGTTGGACCATTTGTCCACTGCACACTGCGACACACCAATCGGGCACGATGAGTTCAATCCTAAAGGTACAAGCGTCCCGCAATGTGTCTCGACACGGCATCCAAGAGCGCGCACCGTCACAAAGACCGCCAAAGGGTCCACAGTAAGTGTACATATGAGGACTTCTCTTGGGTTGATACTGTTCGTCTGGCAGGACAAACCTCAGACCGCCCGTGGGCTCGTGAATGTCGTACTCGACAGTCACAAACAAAGGTTTATACCCCGTGGGGCTCTTGGGTAAGCAGTCGAGGTCCCATGCATCAAGTACCACCGTTGGTTTCTTTTGCTGTTCTATTTCTGTCTCGCCGTCGTCATCGTCACCTTTTCCCATCTGGTGGTCGCTCAAGTTGGCAGCATCCTCGACGTCCTCTTCGTCCTCCTGGAACGTAACTTCTCTTGGAATCTCCACGATAAGCTCGCCCTCTTTTGATGCGACGATCGCACCACGATAAAACAGGTCAAATGTTGCCAAGTCTCTGTAATTTTCATCAACAATCTCGCCTAGAAAATTGAGCTGCTCGAAATTGGCCTGCACCCCGTCAATGCGCACACTCTTCACCTTCAGTTGCCGCGCATGCAGCCGAACGACACGTAGATCAGTGGATCGAGGGGCCAAAATCACCTCAGCCACGCCTTCCACATAGCGCTGCATGACGTCCACACGGAGCGCCACGCGCTGCTGCAAATACTCGAAGTCGCCGATCATTGTTTGACTCCTGATGGCAAACTCTGAAAAGTCTACCTTTCCCGTAGAAAAATTCACTTAAAAAAGACGCCACTGGCGCAAAATACAACTATAAGAGATACAAAAGGTAAGGATCCGAGCTATATTATATTGCCCTTTTCTTTTAGTTAATCGCAATAAGAATTAGTCTCAATGCGACGTGTGTAAGCTCAACTTTTGTAAGGAAAGCATTTCTAAGAACAGTGATGACCCGTCAAGATGCAAACAAGAATCGGTAGCTACCAGCAGTAGAAAGCTCCTCTTGAGCCTGGCCGCGCTTGAACAGCTCAGTAAGTTGCTCAGGGCTCATCGTTGTTTGGTCTCTAATTTTGGACTGCTTCGCAGTTTGTCCTTCTTCCTTCATTGGCCAAAAAGGGACCGACTCAGTGTCAACAACTTCTGATCCCTCTGATGCAGGTCGCACAAAAGTCGAGACCTCTTTGAACCCCTTCACCTCCCGAACCTCCTCTATCTCTTCAAACTCCACCACCTCTTTGGACCTTTCCACCTCTTCGGGCCCAACTAACTCGTTTAGTTGCGGCTGCAGAAGCGTGTCAACAACGGCACTTTTGATATTGATCAGCTCACTTTGCAGCGCTTGCAGCTCCAGTTTTAGTGTGGTCGTTGAGGTACATGTGTCCACCTTTGTCGATTGTGCTGCCTCCTTTTGTGCAGTCGTCACTCGCGTTCCCAACAGCATCGCCGCCTGATTGTACTGTAGTTGCTGATCCTTTATCACCGATAATAGCGCCTCCACTCGCGAACGTCTGCGCTTCCGGTGCTGTGTCTTATCGCCCTTATGCTGAAGCAGTCGCTGCTGCGTTTTTCGCATTTTTAGCTGCACGTAGGCGTAGCTCAGCAGTGCTAGCAACATTGTTGCTATACCATGCTTCTTGACCATAATCTGCAAATGCTGTAGTAGCGAAAAACTATAAGGTGACGCCCTTGAAGTCGTCAAATGCTCGGAGGTGCGCTGCGCGAGCTGGGATAGGCCATTGTGGCGCTCCACGCTTTTAAGGCACTGCGTTATCTTCTCTGGGGATAATCCTTTTCTTTCCAAAAAGTCTACACGTTGGGCAAGCGACAAGGCGCGCACTGTCGGGTGCAAGAGAAATTCCTCGCACTTCTTGAGCAGACTCAGATCCGTCATGTAGTTTGATTCGTTAATTAGCGATGTGACCTTGATTTTAAGCAAAATACATTAACGTAATGGTACCGTGTACCGTTACTTCAACGCGAATCCTGCAGTTTATTGGCGCTGAGACCACTGGCGATGCCGGCATTTGAATTGGAGCAAGAGTCAATGCAATTGGATAAAGAGGCTCACATGCAAGTGCCCGTACCGATGGGCGTCCCAATGGCTTCTGGCGATTGTAAATCTGTTTGTGAGAGCCTGATAAAGACCAGAGAGAAGCGATCGCTGGATGCGGTAAAGAGTGATGGTCGTGTGGCATTAGACAAAGTGATTGAAGACACGCCAGACCGCACGTCGAGTGAGGATGAGCAGCAACAGCGTACGTGTTCGGGCACTGTCCATGTAGACGCAGGCGTGCCCCCAGTGGTGCCTGTAGAGGTAGCGGCAACGGCGTCGTTGCTAGCAACAAAAGGACGTGCAATCAATAGGCAACGCAAGGAGACAAGTGCTACGCAAGAGGTGAAAGCGATCGAGAGTGCCCGACAGCAACCTGAAAAGAGTTCATTGGTGATGACAACAAAGGCAAAGCTGTTAGAGGCAAGGCCAGTGAAGAAGTTGGCTTCAACGTCTCAGCCAGAAGAGAGGAGGAGGAAGCGAAAGACAAGAGATAAGGCTAATCCCGCTGGTATCTCGCAGGTGTCTGCAAGGATGCTTTTTCAGTGCTCGTCTAAGCTGCTGAAGTCACAAGCGCTGGATTACGATGTCCGTGCGCGCGAGACGGCAGAGCGCAACGCGACGCAGGCGAAAGAGATTGAGGCATGGGAAGCAAAAGTAGGCAGTCTTAAACGAAAACTTGAGGAGTATGCGGCAGAGCGACCGTCGAACAAGACAATAGGCATGGCGGTGGCTGAGTCAAATACTGCAGTACTTGGACCATCCGATGAAGAAGCGAAAATGCTATTAGCAACGACGTCTGCCGAAGCAGTCAAATCTTCGTTGCCCCTTGCAGTTGTCGCATCCGAGGCAAAAGTGCAAGAAGAATTGCGCAAGCGAACACAAGAGTTGAAAGAATTTCGCAGAACGTTGCCGGGCTTTATGGACAAGCAAGATCTGCATTTATTTTAAGGTTATCTATTCACATCGCGTCCCACTTTACATATCACTCACTGGGTCAGTGTAGGTGTACTGACTATTTATTAACAAAGGGATAATATTCAATGAATAGTAGTGGCAAAAGGTCATGAGCAAATATACTATAAAAATGTCGCAAAGGCACGACCCAAATCATTCATAACAATCTTAGCACATATAAGACACAACAGTCTAGGACTAAATCTCAAGTGCCAAATCTAAGCAAGACGATAAGCTGGGCATCATAGCGGTTAAAAGGCAGCGACGACGGCTTCAGGGAATGTCACAGCTACGTATGCTCAACGGCACAACCAGCGCGTCATTTGACGGGCTTCTCAGACGCCTTGATATCGATATCTTAGTTTGAGGAGTTTGATTGCGCTTTTTTTATCCACTTATAGAGGCATACATACACAAAAACTGTTTTATAAAAAGCACGGTATTACATGAGAGGATATTTATGTGTACCACACTAGCTGGTGGTACTACAATAATGTGTTGGAAATCAATAAGATGGTAGCAAATAGGCACGATCAAATATTAGTAGGCGAAATCCAGATTGTAAAACAATCGATCCACAGATAAATTTTTCTTAGCTTGACTAAAGTTCAGTTTACATCTGTAAAACACGGCTTGTGATAAATATTGGTATTTAGACTAACTGTAAGCCTTAAGCAGCGACGCGGGGCTTGTATTGGCTTTTAGATTTCAAGCGAATGTCAAGGACCTGAAATAAGCAATTAGATACGGCAGCCTGACTGTACGTGGTAGCGCTTGCTGTCAATGTACACCTGATCCTTCGGACTGATTCTCTATGTGGATAGAGCAGTATATTCGTTTGCCCTAGTGCACTAAATCAGTTGACAGGCCTGTTTTGCCCCTAAAAAAGTGCAAAATTTGGTTGCACAATGATCCGACGCGAACAGCACTCGACTAAATGTTTTCCTTAAATATATAAAAATACTTAAGCAGAAGTTGACGCTGAATTTTTTGTCAGTGACGCCGATGTTCAAGCCGGGTGCTCCAACTAGATTGAAGTCGCTCCTGGTGAGTGCGAAGACTTTCAAAGGGAGGAAGTTTTTGATCTTAAAATAATTAAAGCGATCAAGATTTCCCTTCTATCGTGGATGGAATACTCCGAGCAGTTGATAGAAAAAAACAGTTTCGTTTAACCTCAGCGAGCATAGAAAGGCAGGGAGCGCTTAGCTCTGTAACCTACGAAGTAGAGCGTGCTTACAAGCCTAGCTTGCTTATTGTTGAGGTAGCCGTAGGGCTTCGATAAACATTGAACTGACATTGCCGAGTCTGCAATTTCATTTAACAATTTACCGTCGAAGAAGGTCAGTCATATATACGAACGCAACCGCGTGAGTTTGTCACAGTTCATTAGACGACAATAGTGGAATTTACTGCACGTTAGGTCTTGGAGCAAACGTTTTCGCTTTAGTAGGGCTTAACGCTGTTTGGACTTATCTTTGGCTAGTACGAAGTGGCAAAGGACACTAAACCTATTTGATCAATATGTTTGCATTGAATTGATTTAAATGAACACGACTAATGTTGAGGGCAAGAGATAAATGCGCTGAGTTGCACGTAACCACGCAATATTCTTAAAAAGGCATATACACTGCATATCAGTGATGGTATGGCTGGCATTAGGCCAAATTAGTATGTTCGAACCTCTATCACCGCATTTGAATTGACGCATGCTTTGCTGCATGTCATCAGTGACATGGCTGGCTTCACGCCAAAGTAGACTATCGCTACGTGTGAGTACCAGCCTGGAGAAAACTACACTAGTGAATATATACGCTTCTTGCGTTTGATAAGACAATCGTGGCAGAGCTTGAAAGGGCTTGAAGAGCTAACAGCATAGCCGAGGTGGTTGTCATTAAAGCTAAAAAAGAAATCAACTTCTTATCACTATTAGATGAAGAAGTTCAGAAAGATGCTAGGAATTTACCTGAAATATGGAATATATACATGGTCTTCCGAGACCTGCTTTCAAGATTATCACCTTGTAAATGTGTAAGTAATTGGTTTCAATAACCAAATTATACGTAAAAGGGCAGTGATCTTTACCAAAGAAAAGTAGCGAACAACTTTTTTCGCGCAAAACACGAAGAAGGAATGGTTGATATAGTGAGTAGTCCCACTCCAGGCTGTTCAGAAGTTCAAGTCACTAGCGACGCATTGCGCGCGCTATTATTACGCTAAATGCAGCTATTACCCCCGCACAAACTTCGACTCCTGAAATAGATGTGCTAAAAAAAATATATACAATGTGCTGTGCACACAATATAGTCGACGTGCTAGGTATTCCTTAAAGACTTTCAATTGCGTTTGCGGACTGCAATCGTCCTGAACATTATTTATTTCGGGATACGGTCCTGCCAATTCTGCCCACAGTCGTTCAGATCATGAAAAAAGTGACTTGTGAAACACCATTGTGCACCTGTGAACAGGTTTCGAGTGCATGCGCACGAAGAAACGGTACGCTAGTGCAGATGCGTAAATGACGATTTATGTTTGGAGACCTTAAATGCGTATGAGAAGCTAGATTTGATTCGCCAGAAAAGCTCAATTCAAAAGTGTCATGCGGAAAAGCCAAAATACTTTAGGAAGCATGTCACCAAAATCAGGAATCGAACTTATCGTATGTAGCCTTGCTCGCACTGAATAAATGTGTCCTGAAATGTTTTTTTTTTCATAGATGCTAAATGCTTTCTATTTACATGTGCTAATGCAAAGGTCTATCGTTTCGGTATCTACCAATTCATGTAGCTCGATATCTTTGGCTTGATCAGTAACATCGGTATCAGATAGATACATCTTCGACACAGTTAAAAAAAAATCTCCGCTGCTTTGAGTGAACGAATGACCTCAGGCTAATTTTGCTTAGTTTAAGGCTATGGTCGGCTCAATTAAATTCGAAAGACATAAGTGAGTAGATTGCCCTTCGCCGTATGGCCAATCACTTACACAACTAAAATGCTGATGACCCTTAAGCACCTAGACTTTGGGTTGACCTAGGTTGAAAGATCACAGTTCGGT
Organism: Plasmopara muralis; assembly: GCA_003676415.1. Taxonomy (NCBI): domain Eukaryota; phylum Oomycota; class Peronosporomycetes; order Peronosporales; family Peronosporaceae; genus Plasmopara; species Plasmopara muralis. The sequence goes on along the minus strand of RCHQ01000031.1, from coordinate 173,307 downwards.
TCTAAAGAGTCAAAAACCATGAGGCGTTTGACAAGGTCAATGAAAGCCTGTCGTTAGCACCGAACCTGGCCGTGGTGGATCTAGAAAACCGTTAAGCACTATTCGTGATGTGCTAATTGTTGACAGTGTCAGTTCACCAATAAAAGCAGACGCCGCGATTACGTATTTGCGCTAAATCCCTTCGACTCAATGCTATCAATAAGATTTTTTTAATCTACGACAAAACAGCTATTTTTGATGAAGTATGCTCCTGTCAAGATTCGGTCTACCTATACCCCTTTGATCTAAACAAATCATGAGTCAGTAAGTACTGCGACACTGTCACCTCACCTAGCGCAGAAAAGGACCGGGTTGCTCTTGTTCCTCACGGTGTATAGCTTTGTGGCGAAGGAGGCTTTAGAAAAGCAAATTACATTGGCTGGTGTATAATTGCGTGACTCAGTCTTCAGACTAGCTCCTGTTACAACTGCGTAACACAATTCATTAGGGCACGAGCGCACGTAGTGACATGTGACTAGCTCTGCTAAGGGCAGTATGAAACGACGTTTTTAAGCCGGCATGGTTAAAATTGAGGCTACATCAGCTCTCAATGTGAACTTAATTGTTGTAGTACAGCGTTGATCAAGGTGACAGACCACGCGAAGTGAGACCAACTTACGAGAATTGAGACCAAATTACGAGAAATGAAATATTTAATCAATGGCTTTGTTCGGTCGTATACTTGACTTAGAGAAGACTTATATCACTGTAAGCACCCTAACCGATGTATAAACGGATCGACACATATGTGCACAAGTTTAAAGTGTGCCAGCGGGTGAAGTCCTCGTTGGAGGTGGCCACACCATTGGCAAGGCTGTCGCTGCGATTGCGCTATCGAAGGCTTACAAGTATATACTTTATATTCGGTATGGCAATACGAAACAGTGTTGTTTCGGTATCAACACTGTTTCGTATTTGTTGTTGTGTGATTAACCAATATAGTGCATTTAGCAACAGTGCCAGTGAACGGCTGGATAAGCATCGTTATTTCACGACCGGGGTTTTAGACAACATGGCAACTGAGATTTGATTGTTTTTAGCTGAGACCCCGCTTTACAGTCTTTATTTCAAAAGGTGATTTGCGGTAGGCAGGACGTGCGCACAAAGATAGATTGGAGGGCAACAATTCAGTAGCAATTTGTATTGCGGATTCAATTACTCTGAAATCTCCGACAGTACATCTAATTGAAGATCTCTTGTCCAACTCACAACAGCCACATAAAGTATCGAATATTTTGCGGATAAGGGGTCAACACCCAGAATAGGCATTTCGGGTCTACGATTTCCGCTCTTAGTGATCATCTGCGGACTTATGCCGCCCATCGTATCTTGTACACCTGAATCAATCTCTAGTTAAAATTTTGCCACCCACTATTGGAACCCATCTAGTTACTGTGTTACCCGCTGGGTCATGATTGACTGTGTTAGTATCGCATAGAGCTTTATTGCCCACATTTTGACGACACTATAAGTCCACTTATGAGACAGTGTTACTCATTATTGCAAAGCATTGCTTTTTGCTGTTGATTTTGCTATCGTGCTTACCTTTGGAAAATTGGTATTCAGTTTTTCTTATTGATCTATGGTACCCGCTTGCAAAACTGTCGATACTTTCAACAAATACTATCTACATGTGATGTTGTAGTGTCCATATTTGGTGCATTATCTTTAGCATCTTTGGCAACTGGCTCTGACACCGGAACATGTTTACGGCTTAACAATAATTAAAATGACTATCGTCACGTCTACCTTCAGTGATGTTACAAAACCTTCGATACCTCCCGCATTTGTTTTGCATATATAAATTTGCTAAAATTAACATTTGTAGGAGCTGTAAAGACAACAAATAGCAATATGACTCATCAAAGCTCAGTTGTCGCGGATCGGGCGACTGGATCATATAGCTTTACCTTTAGTATTGATCAAGGACTCGTGCATGTCCAATATCAAACCATGCTTTTCCTCATCAAGAACAGTAATTTCGTGCGCTGGACAACAATTGCCGTCAGCCATAAACGAATAACTGATCTTTTTGAAAATAGTAATGGAAATAGATTAGTTTCAGCCTGACTGACTAGCGTAGACGATCAAAGGTTATGTATGCCCGGCTGTGAAGACGAGAACTTAAGAAGAACAGAGTCATTTCATGGGCGGCCTATTGTTTAGCGATACTGGTGTAGCTTATCTCTTTGAGAAGGCGTGAGCTTAGGTCAGTAAATTTGCTTTTTACTTAGAGCGAATAATTCTCAGACTGACTTTAAGAGCAAGCGTCAGCCTCAATTTCAAGATGTAATGTACCTCATAGATTATGCAGGATTATTGAAACGTTTTGGTGAAAAAGCTTTAATAGCAAAAGTGACAATCTCTAATAATACGTATCGAGCGTGGTGACAAGAACATGTAAAACTTCTTTTTTAGCTTCTAGTGCACAATGATGTTTATTTGTAAATGCTCAAAATACAATGTGATTTAAGTCACATAATATGGTGTTGTCGAAAACTAGTGTGATTTTCGCTCGGTTCGTGTAGTTCCGCTGCACTCTCCCATATCACAACCAGGCTCTCTCAAAATATGCAAGCAGTATAATTTGCTTCAAGACTTCATGCTTGTCATACATCATCGTTGGGACTTGGAAAACTTACTAAAATCCGCACACAAATCTAATGAACTAAACGTCAATTTAAGATAAACGCCCTCAATTAGCTAAGTAGTCAACGACCGGATTTATGGGATCATAGGGGACTTAAAAATATTTAAAATTATTATTAGTTGAATACCACACGACAGTTGATACCGACAGATGACGACGCGACCGCTTTTAAAGAGCGCTCGCATTATCAACCACTCTTTCAAGTGACAAGATATAATCCTCATTACCGACTATGATCTTTAGACCTTCGCATCAAAAAATAGATAAGGAGTGCTCCTTTTTGGTGAAATCAGAGCTCACAGCAGCTCGTACAATCAAGTCGACTAGTCTTCAGATAGTGTCTTTTATACACCGCGCTCACATGAGCTGCTAACCCATGAACCTATGCATCAAACACTGCGTGATGGTGAGTGGTCAATGTAATCACTGCGCATCCACGCACTATATAACTGCTCTCCGATTGACTGATGAGCCAATTATCATCTCCAGTAACCTTGGATAGGCGCAACAGAGCATGCGGTACAGTCGCAGCGAGATCCGTAGGCAACCTACAAATTCGTGCCTGACGAACCGGTCGAGATTAGCCGGGAGACCATGTCAGATGCTGTAGATAAATAAAACGTTAAGCTACGGCCTCGACATACGTGAGGCAATGATAGCCAAGACGTCAGCTCTGCAAAATACTTCTATGCAAACTACCGTGCTTTTTAGGCAGCTCAAACACTTGGAGATTTAGAGCTTGGTCAAATTACCAGGTCTAAGACGCTAATAAATCCCTATGGTGTCGATATGAGACGATGAAATTTCATGGTGAGGATGATCCCCTGCTTTACAAGTTGCTGGGCTTGACTCTGGCGGCGGCGTCGCGCAATAATGTGCATTACAATAAAAAAAATTGGGAGGCTATCAAGCGTCCTGGCCACCTTAAAGCGTCTGGTACTGGACCATAACAAGCTTTAGATTGATCATATTTGGCAAGCATCTGTAAATAGCTGCCGGCTGCGAAGACTCCTATATGCCACTTTAAGCGCAACTTTAAAGTAATGAGTACCAATGAACTGTGTTGTTGCAACATAGGAAATATATTATCTAATATTTTGTAAGCAGCCATGACTTTTATGCCGTAGGATGGCAGTTATGTGTTTGTAGAGCACGCTCGCAACACGCGCGTTGGTCATTCACTGCTTAACATATACAATTATATTTGACTACGACCTGCTAAATCGAACACTAACACTAAAGTTAGATCGTGAAGGCTTTCACGACGGAGTCCGAGCTCACAGCAGCTTAAACCACCAAGCCGAGAGGAATTTTTTTCACAAAAATTACTAGGTGACGAGTGTCGGGTGTACTCACTGCGAGCCGCACTCTGTGGCCTGATGAGTCATTTTACCGGGAAATTAATCTTAATGAGGCGCTGACACGGAGCATCCACACAATTTGTTCGACCAACAAGCATGGTACCCGCGTATAAGACTATCTGCTAAATGAGCAGCCTATCAGCGCTACACGTGCCTCTCACTAAGCGTTCATCAAGTTCACAAGACAATTTTTAAGCTTTGATCGTACGTTGTGGCTTTAGTGCGTCTGTGCATGTATAGATCGCTAGATAGACAGGACTGATCAATTAAATTACGATGTCTTAGCGCTTTTATCTAGACATATTATTCGCTAGCTTGACTTTAGGGTGATCATGACCGTCTCGTCGGTAATGAACTTGCTTTCGCTCGCAAATTTAGAGCCAAGCGATAATTAATCCAATTTGACTGTACGATGTGCTCTTGCTCTGGCACTACAAACTTCACCAGTTCCACTCACGCCAAATAGAAATGACTGAAAATTACGGAAGACGCTTTAAGCACTAGGTACAAAAGCAGAAGAGAATGACCTACTTTGCAACAGCTTCGAAGGAGATTATGTGCGTGTGGTGCGATACCTTTGATCTGAGTTTGCTTTGCTGAGAATTTGTTGGCGACTGCCACCGAATTGCCATCGTTTGACCTAGACCCGCGACATTATGCTTCCACGAGCAATGCCTACACATCGCCTCAAAAGTCATGGAGGCAAACTCAGTCCGTCCTACAACTCTAGTAGCGGCAAAATAGTCATGTGAAAGCCGATGATCGCGTTGGTTAGACACAGCTTCGATGCTGGGGCAATCTTGACAAAATAGTCCTTTACTTTCATGCGCTCTCAAATCCAAGAGCCCACTTCACTGTACAGAATCGTGGGCTTGAGTTTGGCGTCTGTATTGAGCAAGAATGCCCTTCCATAATGTTTATGCTCGTCATCTCTATTGCGGTAAAAACGGCTCAGTGTCGAGCGCTTTTCATTGATGTTCCGTAAGTTCCGTTCGCCCGAATGCCTCGACTGACTTTGGTACAACACGAACAGGGTGCCTTAGGTCTAAGATTTTCAGGGTTTATATAATTGGATCTCCCGCCTTGATAGCGTAAAAGCGTCGCTCCAAGTATAAGTCGCTCGGCTAGGTCTCCTCGCGACAAAGATTGTGCCATTTCGTGCCCAAATCAATGCCAGCTGTTGGGTTGGCTCTCGGAGCTGTATTTACTATAAAGGTCATAGCGCTTGTGTGTAGTAGTAATATGGCTGAGGAAGCCCACATCAAAAGCTTAGTGTGCTCGCATCGTTTTGCATTTATCGAGAGTATACGCTCTGCTCATAGCTTTAGTTGGTCCAACTAAATGCGAAAACAGTGTAGTCTTTGCGACAGCACTGACTGCAACTCTTAACATATTTAAGTACATTTTGACATTATGCGTGGTTCTCAGCTTAATGTTTTGAAAACTATTTTTCGTAAAAATACTTCTTTTACGTATCTTAGCTAGTAGCCCATTGATCGCGCACATGCCATGAGAAAGTCATTTCGACTTGAAGTCTTTGACGAGTAAAGGCATTCAAATGACCGAGACGCTCTGCTGTAAAGTCACCATCAAGTTTAGAAGTATACAGAGATTGCGATAGTGGAGTATAAAGTTCAGCTGACCCCTTTGGGTGATTTGGCGTAAGGCATAATCGACCTTGTAGATGCAAACCCGATAAGTAAGAGTATGAGGCTTATAGGTTTACGAAAACACGCTGCGCGATACATTTTCGACGACGTTAACCATTCGCTGCATCTGACTATCGGTCTGCAGATGGCTCTTTGTAGGCATGTAATTAACAGTTAGAAAACTTCTCCAAAAAAGCCGTGATGTGTTCAAGACAATATCGCTTTAATTATTCAAGTTGTTTAAAGTCACAATTGAGGAACAGCGCTGCTATTAAGATATTGTTGACCCTGTCAGTCACTTCTGAAATTTAAGCCAGCAAAGACGGCAATACTAGTGTTGTTTACTGCTCCATTTGACTGGCCGAGGGTAATACCCCTACAAAGTAATTGTCAGCACTGCAATAGCATCAGCAAGCTTGCCAATAGTTTAGCCGTTTCTTGCGAGATTTTCGCCAGCTGGATTACTCTGCAAGAGTGCATGTATGCGCAGACACCTTGATAGCGTCGCCATTCATCTTTTTTTCATTAAAGATGAATGTGAATCGGTGTGTCGAGAGCCTTTTCCTGGACACAATTTTAGATCCACACTTCGAGCTATTCGGTGTCCCGAACTAGACTTGTACAGCAACAGCCAGGCTTTCATTAATATTTGATGCAGCCTCGCACTCAGCCGCATCGACGGCTTTTTGTGCTAATCTTCAAGCCCGTCGCCTCCTAAGATGTTTAGTAGAGCTACGCACATGCAATCATCTTGCGCCATGAAGATAAGGCTACACTTGTAGCTTATAGCTTAAGCGTCGCAATAACGCATCAGTTGAGCATTGGCTTATACGTCAAGTCAGCTGTATAAATTGGAAAATCATGTACAACATGTCCAATTTCTGCGATGAGAGAGGCGACTGTATCTTTGTGCGTTGTGTATAGATCACGAACAGATTGAGGTTGTGTGGGTTAGCTATGATCTGGTGAAAAATAGCTCAATGCAACTTATGATCTCGTGGGCAGGAAGCTTTTTCACATCAGCTTCGAGCTGCCCAGAATCTAAAGTGCTCGTCCAATGTGCTCCTAGCATCAGAGCGGTAAAATTTACGCGTCACAGAAGATATTGAGCGGTCGTTTTGTCAAAAAATACACAGCCGAGCATTGCTTACATGAATACCTTCGACCTTTTTCATAAGTACAGGCCTTCCTATTGAGGAGCAGAAGCCGAGCGATGTCTCTGCGAAGCAGTATCTTCACGCACTCGAGGCGCAAAAATTGGTAGGTCAAGGTCTTTTAATTTGACAGCTTTGATTACCAGGTAATGTATTGACGAAGGCAGCTTAGATTGACTCTTTGGCTTTAAAGCTGCGCTCGCTACATGTCCGTCGCGAGCGACATCATAGAAGAGCAATCGCGCGCCACGATATGCTAATATATTGACTTTCTCTCCATCTGCTTGATATAAGGAGAAGTGACCGAGGTGACAAGTTCCAGACTCTGACGACTTAGGTGGACTAGCACATAACATAAGGAGTAATAATCATCAAGGAGCGTGGCACAGGCTATTTGAATTGAGTTTTAAAAAAGCAAGACGCTGTCCTTCTGATGTGCGTGTAGCGATAAATGTTTGCTGAAATGTGGAGCTGATGTTAAATGAACGTGAATGTGGAGATCAGTGCATCAATGCACAATCGTAACGACAAAAAGCAAGATAATTCGTCTCTTTAAGACTGTAAGTTTCTCGAGAAACAATTGGCAAGGCATAGCGCTAATTGAGTCGCGCGGAGCATTTTTCTTTACAGCTTAAAGACATACCGACCGCTTGGCTATGTACTTTTCCTAGGGATACCAATGCGGTCGAAGGCAAGACATGCGTAAAATCTATTTTGTCAGTGGACGGTCTGCTTTAGCTAGACGAGATTTCCATGGCATAGCTTGAATAAGCCTGTAAAGCCGACGACGAAGCCTGAAAAAGTATACAGTATGTCATGACTTTTAGATGAAGCGGTCTAAGTGGACACTAAGAAGGCTACAATTTTGCAGAGTGATTCTGGATCTACGAAACTTCCATCGGAACTTTCCAGGATGAGCTTCAAGAGACCCGCCTTTAATTAAACAGCCCAAAATACGGCGTTATGCGAAGTGGCCTCTACCAAAAAGCTGTCATTGACGCACTCTTTTGAGCAAAGCACAAGGCGGGGTTCGTCCTAAAGAGCATGTATTCCGTTCTACTTCAGAACTATGTGTTAGACAGCTCGAGCGCAAGTGTCGCATTGCAAATGCTTGCCATAAGCTAAATGCGACCACCATCCCGGACTAAATGCCGGGTTTTAAAAGAAAGTTGACATGGTAGGATTCACAGTGTACAGTGCGATGGCTTTCTCGACGAGTACTATCACCTTCTCACAAAAGAGGGTGGTTGATTATTGCACGGTTTCAGCACTTCGAGCGGTATGCTTTAAATGTGTTTAGTCAAGCCCGATGGTTCTCGAATGGGCATGTGAGCCGAGATGCATTGTACCGAAGTGAGTACTAGACGGTAATTTATTATTTTATGTATGAACCAATTCACGGATGCTCAACGCGGGTAAATGAAGACAATAGTGCATTTCGTGCAGTAAATAAAGCATCTCAATTGTGCCAGCAGCTACGCTTCTGTAGTGACCACACATAACTCCAAATCTAGAATTTGGGGCGGATGGAGACCATTGTGATTGTGACAAAATTGAAGAAGTCCCTTCAAGCTCGCATCTATCTAAACGAGTCGCATTGAACTTTAGAGGCAGGTCATAGACCAACAACGGAATGGAAGGATGTACGAAAAACACTTTGATGCGTCTTCGCACGGGAATTATAGAAAACTAAGATATTAGCGCTTATGCTTCATATCCGAATATATTTCCATTCTCGAAGTATTTTATTTTTGTGTACAGAGAAGTGCTAGTGCGATGACACGTTTTAGTGCATGACCTCGTTGACTGGGAAGCTCACCCAGCTATCTTAGGATGTCCACACCGAGACTATACGACTTTTTTTTGCTACGTCTTGACCTATACACTCCATAGTTTTGCACTATTCAAATTAACATTCAATCATGCAAATGAAACCTATTTTACCTTGTCCGATAAGAACGCGTTGACGCTCTTGTTTACGAAAAAGGAAAGAGCGCGCCGCATCCGAAATCGAGTAAACGTTACCTTAAACAAGCTGCAAACGACATTGTTGCCAAGGTAACCACGCCTATGCTGAAAAAAAAATTGAGTCGTGCCTTTCATCGAGACCCATCTATTGCAAATTCGTCAAGCTTCACTGATCGTGTCGGTAAAGTGTTTTTCATTCTTTGATGCTGAGGTTGTTTGCGCCATTTCGTGAGCCTGATTTTATACTGAATGCTCACTATGGTGGCAGATTGCTTTTTACATCATCCTCCCTGATGACGGAAGGTGATATTGACAATTTTTCATGACTATCGTTAAAATGCTCTATCGAGTAAGCCGAGAATCGGTGAAATTAATTCAAAAGCCTATCTATTACTTTTTCTTATTACCAGACAAAACAGTCTTGAGGCTGGAAGAGCGACGCTGGCCGGTATCGGAGCGGGTGCCGCAACGCGTAGTATGGCATACGAATCTGCAGGGTACCATCTGCAAGGAAGTGCTGCGTTGCCTCTTCCATGTTCAGCATGTTCACTGGAAACTGTTCAACTATCTCAAAGCGGCCAAAAGTTGGTGCACCACTGAGCCGTGACATTACAATGTCCTTTTGTGTGGGCAGACGGAAGCCCGTAATGCTAAGCACACCATTGCGATCGTTCCACCGCACACGAACATTGCGTGGATCAATATTGTTGAGACGCGCCATAAGGCAAATGCAATCTTGGCGCCGCTGTAGCTGGTAATACGGACGCCACACAGGCAGCAAGTTTTCATCAACGTCCAAAATCTGTGATGTCGAATCCGATTGCAGTTGTGGTACCTCCTTTTGCAAGCTGTCCACGTCTCGGACTGCATTACCGTCCTCTACCTCGAACTTGGTTGGTTCACCTTTCTTGACGTCAATCGACTCTTCCACCTCATAGTCTTTAACTTCGTCTTCCTGACTTTCCACAGACGTTGACTCAATTTTCGCTTCGTCCTCGCTTTCTTCAAACAAGGCTTTCACGTTTAAATCGCTCGACTCGACGTCACTGTCCACGCGAGTCAAGGGCGTCGTCGAGTAGCCTTCCAAACCCTTCAGCACACGCTCTCCAAACACTTTAAGCTTGCCACTGCGCTCTTTAAAGGCGTCAGCCAGTGGCAATTGCTCCTGCACAAGCAGAACCAATGCCTTGCGTGAGCTTTGAATCTTGGCATTTCCATAGCTTAGCACCCCGTCCAAGTCGATCAAGTAGCGTGTAAGCAGCTCCGCTTGTTCCTTTGCGCGGTAGTCAAAGGCTCCCAATTCGAGGCGCACCTTCTTGATAATGGTAGCAACATCGTGGGACTTGTAGATGTGCAGTCGCCACTTGGTTCCGCAAACCATTGCGGCCAAGTGCCGGTACTGGGCAGGCAATCGCGTGTTGAGCATGTCCTGCACGTCCTTGATTTTTCGCTCGATGACCTGCAGGCGATTTTTTTCGTGTGATGTCTGAGCTTCCATTGCGGTGGGTATGAGGTGATTGATGAGGTCAGCTTGATAGCAACTTGTCAATTAACAAATTGATTAGTGACTTTGCTCTAGATTTCCTAGTGACCAAATCGCGAATATTCCAGAGAATCATAGAGTGCAAGTATCTCTCATATCCGTTTTTAGTAGTATTCGTATCTATGTCATTTGGAAGGTCCGATAATATTAATTAAAGCACTATTTCCAGCGCTATAGGTAAAATAATTAGTCATTAGTGTAAAAACGCGATGTGTAACACTACTGGTATAATAACTAGTCATCTAAGTGTAAACATGCGATGTGTAACACTACACTACACATCGCTTGTTTGCACTTAGATGACCGGTCACTCACGAAGTTCAAAAGATTGGCAAGAGAATGGCAAATAAAGACTGTGATAGAGACAATATTTTTCGATTACGCAAGTGTCGTACGGTGTTCCTAATGGGGAAAATAAAAACTGTCTCTAGAGATGAACACTCTTCAGGCACGTAGCGTTCGGGGCTTGTATGGTCCAATAATTTTTAGAACACACAGGTAGCCTAGCGAGAAATAATTCTGACTCACACAGACACCATACTCGACGTACAAAGAAACTTGCGTCAGTCCAAAAACTATAATTTTGCCAGACAGCAAAGTCTTCTTCAACTCAGCCCCACCTTGTTATCAATGTCTCGATTTACACCCAGCGCGCCATATGGAGACTTCCAAACAGTGCAAAACTCCCGCCTAACAATCTACCTGAAGGGGTCCTTCAGACTCAATCAGCCCATTTGTAAGTCAACAGTTCAAGCACTGCGTAAGATTGGGGCCTCGCAAGTCTCATCGATGCCACTCCATCACAGAACTTCAACAGTACAAACTTCATAGCGAGCAATTTCTTACTATCAAACAGGAAAGATCCGCTTAGTAGTATAAAGCTACTCTCACGACCTTCTTCATCAATTGCAATAGCGTGCAATCAGTAGCTTAGTTTAGAGTGTTATAAAAGACGCCAACACGGTTTCCGTGTCATTTAGAGCAAGTGCCTGCTGAAGACATACCTATTAAAACGTTATAATGCTGGCTCTCCTTGCATAATTCAATCTCTTTTTGATAAATCGGATAAAGACTTTGAAAGACCCGCATGGTCAGCACTGTATTGTGCAGAAAGGAGGTCCGATTGTTTCACGAATCCTTTGGAATCATGGGGTACACTAAGCCGTAACGGCTTTGACATGCGTGAAATTTATGGCTATTTGCAAAGCGGTCAAAGACTGTAATCATTTCTGCCGCAAAGGCGTGGTGTTGATGCTGATAAATCATTTATTGGGCTTTATGACTTCAAAGCTTACTTTTGCCAGTCTGTTTGGACCTCTTGAGCCGACTGAAGCGAATATATCATCACAACATATTCAAACCCGTAATGGGCAGAACAAATGTGCAATTGAATGATACCAAGGCATGGTAGCCCTTCTAGATTCACTAGTCACTTCCGTAGAATGCCTCCGTGTTACAAATGCCGTGAATATATCTGACAACTTCCTTCAAAATAATCCTATATCATTGATCAAATTTACATGACAAAGTACGTTCGTACGATTTGTCAAGCAGCAAATTATAAGTCTTCGTGCAGAGACGGCTACACCATTTCGCTTACTATAAGCATGAAGTAGTCGCGACTTTTCGCTCGGCATTCGGTCATGGATTGTCAGTGACGAGTGCCGAAATTTTGGCTTACGTACCATGCCAACTTTTGGCGTTTTGGTGAAGAAAGAGTTAATGAGCTTATATTGCTCTCGAGAGTGTCGGGTGATTAAGTACTTTGTACCTGGTACGAGGTCAATATCGTGCCTAACTTTCTTTCCTCACAATACATGTTAAAGCTATAAACAGCGAAGCGATTTGCGGGTATCTTGAATGGGCTAGATCAAGATGCGTGTATTGCTTAGGAAGCGAGGCCTGAAGAGGTGAAGTCTGGGCGGATAAAGCCGAAGCACCTTATTACTACGTCTTAATAGTGTGAGCGTACTTGTCACTTTCTTCTATCAGTGTGAGCGTATTAATATTTAAATGGCTGCGTACTTGGTAGCTGAAAACCGCAGAGTCGTAAGAAGATAAGTTGACTCACTCACGCTCGTACATATGTCCATTAGCTCAAAAAAAAGATATAACATTATATTTACGATATGCAGTTAAAATTCAGGTAGTGGATCTCTGAGCATATATATTATTGCGAGAAAGTCTTTATGAAATTGCACTCTTTATCGACCATGTACCGAATCAAGTTCAAGCGTAGGCTTTACCTTTCATGAGAAGAAATGGATAACGATCAATAAAAAAAATTGACACTATAATTCTCCAAATTTATTTATATAAACTTGTGCTAATTATGATGCCACAAATTCTAAGCACCTTTAATTCAATTCCCTGGTGTGCTTGCAAAAACCAAAACTGAGCTCTTTTGTAACGCAAATGGAAGGCGTCCCAAGAAAAGTGCTTACAACATCAAATCTATATCCAGCGTTTTTCTTGTCGATCACTTTCGCTTCGAAATTCATGTGACCCACTTCCTAATTTATTTAGCGTAACAAAAAGAAGCTGGAAAGTACTTTTTCCAATGCATAGTCGTTGCTATCCGATCACTAAACAAACACAAATTGTTCGGCTTGGAAAGTGGCAATAAATCCTTTGTGAATGCTTTGACCTGCCTATCGCCATCGGTTGCCTTTATTGCAGATAAAACTTTATCCGCCACATCTTTCTACGTATGACTTGCATTCTCTTAAGGCAATCCTTGCCTTATCTGCTCGAGATACCATGCCTTCAGTACTGTATAATCGCCTTGCAGTTTTTAACGTCCATGCCTATCTATAGGCATGGGTAGAATATTACGTGAGCTACACCACGTTCAAGATGGCGGCGCCTCAGAGTCCCAACCTCATGTCATTCGACGATGAACCCGAGCTCATTCTACCGGCCTCTGCCTCTTCTGTTGCAAGCACTCAATCATTTGATGCACCGTTCCAAGATGTGCCACCCTCAATTGAAACGATGGTATTTGATGATCCCGGGCAAGATCGCAAGGTGCTTCACTTCTTTGTCTCTTGTCATAATGTGGATGGGAATGCGCTCGTGTCCCCCGCTCGATCCGCACAGACGCTTGTACGTGGTGCATTTAACATGTTGAGCAGTGCTACAGCCATGAACAATACTAGATCGCCACGTGCTAAGCCTCCGACGGAAGTAAATGTCGAGATCAAAGTCGCACGGGAGACGCCGATCTTTGGGTTTGGGACCGAGTTCCCAGTACACAAAACGACTTTGTCTCCACCACATGCAACCCGTGACGACTTTTCCGTCGACATTGACAATCACCACGAGTCGAGGCCATATTTGCCTCTTGAAACGGCACTTAACGCAAATGAACTGCTCCTCGATAGTGAAAGTTACTGGAGTGAACGTCGAAAGAGTCGCAATCCTCGTTTTTCAGTAGGTTTTGCGATTCATTGCAAGAATCCGGCAGATTATGATCGCCACGTACAAATTATCGTCATGATTCCGGACGAGGGGACGTCCACGAACAAGAACAGCCACGTCTTTGGATACGCAACGACGTCTTTCCAAGAAATGTACACAATCGCTACGACAGGAAAGTACCGGCAAAAGATGACGCTACCGGTTCATTCGACGGTACAAGAAGGAGTGACAGTGGAGCTGCAATTTGCCGAACTTCAGCCGCAGCTCCACCCGCTCTTTCATACGCAGCATCATTTGTTTCAGAGCTTTCAATTCTATCCATTGATGAAAGAGGAACATGTGGAAATGCAGGTTGCAAATGCAAAATTGGCCATTGAAGAGGCAGCGGAAGTGGACTTTAGTGTCACGATTCCGTTGCAATTACTTCGCGTGTGCCAGAGCGAGTTAGTGCAGATGTACGAAGCGTGGAAACTGCGCTACAATTACAACCGCAAGAAAAATTGCTACTTTGAGCATGACGCCGAAGCACTGAATTATGGACATGACGTTTTTCGCGTCCAAGTTGTGTGTGGTCGTAATCTAAAGACGAAATCGAGTGCAAATCCGGCTGCAAGTGGGGAACTTGACATGGCTTCCGACATCGTGACGCGATCGTCGCGCACGTCAGCCAGGGGGAGTGTCGTGGGTGGCCGAGGAGGGTTGGTGAATCGAATCAAGGCTGCGAAATGGGGCAATGTCTCGTCGTCTTCATTCGGTATGAATGACAACGATGCACTGGACGTAGGAGGTGAGGTTACTATTAGTGTGCATTCGTTCGTTGTCGTCAAGTTTGAGAGTGGTGTGGGCGGAAACCACGAGTACATTGTAGGAAAAACGAATACTGAATACGATTCGTCGAATCCCGTTTGGTCAACGAACAAAAATGCCACGACCAAATGTGCGCACGGAAAGCCCAGTGTCAAATATCAGACGTCACAAGTGTTAAAGAGCCGTGTGGTTGTGTCTCCTGTGAACGCATTGAAGGAATTTGTATTTTATCGACCAAGTGTGCCTGACCAGCCATTTGCTGGTTGGCTGCGCTTTCAAGTATTTAATGAGCACTACGGCTATATGAGTGGCGTCGAAAATGTGTTGATTGGGGAAGTGATGATTTCGCTCCAAAGTGTACGTGATACCATGACTGTAGAAGAAACGAAAGTGTTTGATGATGATGAAGGCGCAGGAGGTGATGCAAGCGGCGGTTGTGATGCAAAGCCACACCAAATTGTGACTTCTTTCACGCTAGTTGATTGGTTTGATGTTCGCTCGCTATTGACTGATGAGGTGTCGGGACAGATCCAACTTCGGATTAATATTTTGCTTGCAAATCCACTCATGCCATTGGATGGCGACGTCGTCACTAATCACGCATCGGAGTCCTCGCGACATGTGCCGAGAACGTTCAGGCGGGCTGAAGACTGTACACCGCCTCCGACAGATGGTTCGATTGATGACGAAATGCCTTTAACTTTTTTGTACCCCCACGTGTTACACATTCGCAAACAAATTTCCATAGTCGCCGATATGATTCGAGTGACAGAACAATTGGTTGAGGAGAAAAATACGTTCAAGTCCAGTTTAAACAAGAAACGCGCAGATATTCAAGGGATTCCGACCAATTTGCACATTTCTTACTTTCGTATCTTTCGAAGCTTTGGATCGGATGTGAATGCAGCTGGCGAAATCATCGGATTCGACGGCACTGACGCCAAGGGTTTTGCTTCTAATTTACTTGAACCCTTTTCGACCCCAGATTACACAATGGTCCCAGAAACCCATGCGACAGTGACTTGTGGCGCTCCAACTGCACATGCGATGGGACTTAGTAATTGCGGATTGCGAGAGATGGAGCTTGAAATGCAGCATTTTCAGACTGTTTTAAAGAAAATCACTGTGCGATCCTTTGAAAGCCCACGTCGTGAGAAGGAGGAGTTCATCTCGGAAGATTCGTCTGATTTTTTCTATCCGCCTATGGAAGATGAAAATGAGACAGAAGTCGAGGATGACGCTCGTAGTACTGACAGTGTCCTTTCTTTAGATGCGCCTGCCTCTAATGGCTCAACTAACCTTGCTCCGGCTTCTCCAGCTACATCAGTTGAGCCTGTGCTGAAACGCAAGCCTTCAAAGTATTCAGTAATGGCTCGGAAGGCTGCAGCAGCTCGAGTGAAGGCACTTCCAAAGAATCGCTTTGTCAGAAGAAAGAGTTTTCAACAGCACGATCGTAGAAACAGTGACGAAAAGGCTGCAAGTTACGCCAAATACCCTCCGCTGCGTGTTGACACGGAAAAAAAGGACTCGGTCATGTCTTTTAATGATGCTGTTCAAATGCAATGTCGTCTGGAAATGCTTCGTTCAGAATATTATTTGCGGAAAAGTGTTGCCGTGTCCCAGTCTGTGAGTAGCCTTGTCACGTGCTTTATAGCAGAGCTGGACTTGTGCCTCCAGGAGCAGAATGAAAAGGTGTTGGATCAACTGGCTAAAGTTGGGTTTTTAGTTGGCTGGGAAAGTCTCATTTCGTCGCATGGGTTGGAGTTACGCATGATTTCGGACGCATGGGTCGCTATCAAGTGTTTGGAGTCATTTTCACTAAAGCTTTGCGAGGGTGCAGACATGGAAGTGATGGTTGAAAGGCTAGACGAAGTGGGTTACATCATTCGAATTCCTGTTCCTCAGCCGTACTTTGCGTTATTGCCCGAGAGCTTAAGGCATGGTGGTTTAGTCAGCGTCACGTCCGTGTTGTTTACCCAAGGCATCAACGAAATGCAGAGTCTCGCCAACATGGTGGGCCACTCGGGTGTGTCAATCCAGCGGAAAATCAATACTACGAGTTTTCGCACGATTTTGGAGTACTACAATCGCTTTACTGAAATTTGTGGCATTGGAATGTCGGAAGTCAACGTGGGGTCTCATCCCGATGAAATCTTGCGAAACTTGCGCGCAAGTGTCGAGAGTGAAAACTCGGCATCGAAAAACACTTGTATCTTGCTGCATGCTGCCGATGCCGTGCGCAGTCTCAATGGTGGTCGAGTAACGTACTGCAAGTCAGGCAAAGATCGAACAGCGATGAGCACGACACTCGAACAGGCTCGTCTCCTTGTTCAACGGAAACGTGACGTACTATACGAGATCGAATCGGGAAGCGCTACCGAGTTTGGACCGTTAGAGGAGGTGAAAGATGTGGCCAATATCATGCGGGAATTCGGTGTTCGCATTCACATTGCTAAGAAGAATGTTGGCCGCTTTAAATATTCCTTCAACTCGTTGCAACGAAAGCTGCTTCCAGAGATCTATCGACCACCTTTTACAACAATTCAAGATATGGTCACGTCAGTCACGGCAAGAGATTCTTAAGGTGTAGAATAAATGCACAATTTCATTCAAAGTTTTGTATCGTACGACGTGGCTGCCACTTCTACGTGAAACTAGGTTTATAGAAAGCACTCGAGCTTCGTGTACCCGTCAATAAGTAGTCGTCACTTTTAAGACACGCATATGAACTCTATTCTTTGTCGTCGTCGTCGTCGCTCTCTTCTTCAGGCGTCTCGAGCCACGTCAACCACGTTGACGTCTGAATGATGGCCTTCATACGACCAGGTACGTCACCATCCACATCGTACTTGTATTCAAAAAAGCCAGCTTCGTCAATAATGTCCAAACTGTAGAGAGCCATAAAACACTTTTCAAGCAACCCCTTGGGGAAATCGTACTTATTTAAAAAGATCTGCAACGCGTAAAGAGCCTCCATCTGGTCTTTCTTGTCTGCATCTTCCATGCCCAACTTCAGTAGCTTACCGTAAGCAGGCATCGCAATCCAATTAGCACTCGACTTGGCCACGTCCTCCGCAGCAGCCGTGACAGCCTCAAAGAGCACCGCACCACTGGATCGACCATTCTGTTTGAAAAGTTCCTTTGCAATCTGCGCCAGCTCTTCCCCCTTTTTCCCACTCGCCAGCACCTGTTTCATCGTCTCACGGTCGACTATAGCCTTCTTTGCACTGGCCTCCTCAGCTTTCTTCTTCTCCTCAGCCGCCACGCGCTTCGTTTCCTCTGCCGCCACCCGCTCCTCCTCTACCTTCTTTTTGCGTTCCTCCCGTTTTTGTTGAGCGCGCGCCTTCTTTTCCTGCAGCGCTGGATCAACGGCCACCTCTTCTTGTCGATTACTTACGCGCATGTTGGCCATACTAGACGACACATCTTCATCCCCAACACCACGAACGAACCGGCCCGTCGCGCGCCCTTCAGGTCGATCGTCACGCCCAAATCGATCACTTCCACGGTCTCCAAAGCGATCACTTCCACGGTCTCCAAAGCGATCACTTCCACGGTCTCCAAAGCGATCGTTTCCGCGGTTACCAAAGCGATCACTTCCTCGGTCGCCAAAGCGATCACCTCGATCACCAAAGCGGCCACTACTACCACTAAACGCTCCAGACCACTTATCCCCGCTGCTGCTGCGCACGTCACTGCTCGCACTTGAGTTCTCACCACGCCGTGCCAAGTTCAAACGCATATGCGCGGGACGCTCCTCGGTCGGAAAGTCTTCGCGCGACGGACGGTCGTAACGCGAGGGGCCTCCAAAGCGATCGCCTCCGCCCCGCCAGTTGCCGCCGTCTTCTCCGCGGCCGAATCGATCGCCGCCCCGATCGCGATCTCCTCCATAGCTACCGCCACGTCCGCCACGGTCACCGCGCCACTGGTCGGACTGCTCACTGCGCGAGGGCTCGCGGTCGGCAATGCGATCACCACCAAAGCGGTCGCCACCGCGGCCACCTCCACGGTAATTGCCATCGTCGTCGTCTGCACGCGCACGCGGTCCCGAAGGCAATGCGGCTTCAGGAATGTAGGTCGCGGCCTGGTCACCTAAAAACTCACCTAATCCAATCTTCTTGCCACGCACCATAGTCTCGTAACCTATGTCTTGGTTTGGTAAAAATGGGGGGTACGGTACGACGGGATATGATAGAAATAGACCGGCGAATGGCTGGTTCGTGGATTCGGTACGTAAAACACACGACCTTTAATATTTTTCTAGTACTATTCCGTAAAGTTAAGACTGGCAGAATTACTGAGGCTGCGAGCTGAGGCGGCGATGGTGGCCGCCAAAATCCCCACCCGTGTTTTAACCGGTAATGCAAAATGAGACACCTGCTATAAATACAAATACAATTTAAGGTAGCATATACTCTTTTTTTTAAGATGAATACATACCGAGCCTAAGCGGGCACAGACAAGGTTGACCGACACATCAGTAGTATCGGGACTGAAAAGTGGGCACGGAGTGCCACGGTTTCTGTCTGGAGAGGCGAAAGTCGTTCGTCTAAGCTGCGGCACCCAGTGCAGTCGCATTACAATTTGCCGCTGTCGGTTAGCGCCCGCCAGACTTCGATCTTGGGCGATATCGTAGCGAAGGGCACATAGTGCATCGCATGATGGTGGATTAACGTCCCTTTCCTCTCACTTTGATACAGAGGGCGAGCATAAATATCACGTGAATATCGCTCTCGTGCGATGCTGTCGCCGCGGGATGGTTTACTGTACTGCTAAATCAAAAAGATACACCTGCTCTGAAAAATTATAAAAGTTCAAGAGCCTACTTGAAGAAAATTGTCTTAGTGCCTTTGACATGCTGACCCGCGTCGTCAATCATCACACCACTGGCAAAAGCGAAAAGGAAGCGTTAAGGCACAAGCGGAATGCAGAGCAACAGTTCGCTGACAGCTGACGATAAGTCATCGGCAGAGCGTATCAGCGCCAAAAGTTCCACTTAATACATCTCCTCTCCAAACCTATCACAAAGCGCGAGCAAAGAAATTAAGTTCTTGTGCTTTTGTACCTGGGACTCAAAACTATTCGTCATTTTCAGACAATAATGCCACCATCGGGCGATCACAATGGGCTTGTCAGGTGCAAAGTTATGGCTAGACCCAGGATTCAACATAAAATGATTATCCCACTGTGACTTCATTTCGTGCGCTCGCGCTTCACCAAGGCGCAGAGTAATAAGCTTCGGCTTATCAGCCAGTATCATTTGGTAAGAGAGCGGGCAAGAGGTCTGTGGGATGCGCAGTGAAAATTACAGGTCAATGACAGAAGCGGAATTCGCGACATTCTTGCAAGTGTGTTGCGGGGTGAGCGCGACGAATATAGAATGTCTCCATAGCCGACTTAACTTGGTAATACGAGCCACAAACGCATAAGGGAAAATTGGACTATGTTGAAGGGATCACTCACCTTTAATGCCAAGATTGGAGGGTCGTAGTCAGTCATAAGACGTTGGTCTTGCACATAATGATAGAAGGATGGACGACGGGTGCTCAACGAGCATTCCAAATTGTCATTCGACGGTATAGGAAACTTATCATGGGATCCGTTATGGCTTTCAGACATTGTGAAATTTGCTCGAATTTTGACAATGATGACCGACATTTAATTCGAGAATGCACTAAGTGTGGTCAACGAAGTGGGCAAACGACGTGGGTCATTTGATGCAGAACTTAATGTTACGTTGGTCAATTATTAGGATTTTCGGGAAGTGACACAATCGTTTTCGACATATAGTTCTATTTGCGTAGACCCAGAAGTCTAAAACCCCGATGAGAAAAATAGGAGCATGTTTAGTCGAATTCAGTGTGTGTCGCACTCACTAACGGTAAACCATAGCGGGCATATGAAGTTTCGATTATTGATTAGGAGGCATTGCCTAATTGGGCCAGTAATTACACTGCTTTATGCTCATTAGAAATCGGTGTATTATTTGAGATAGCAATGAAAGGTAGAGAGCATTAACCACAGACCTGTATAAAGTTCAGATCGTAGTAGGAGCTACACCAAGGCTTGCTTTTAAGAAGAATCTTAACTCTTTGAGTGAGGCAACTAGGGATCTGCGATAATACTATAAATATATACAAAGACCAGAGACTTAAAATTCGTGGTTCTTTTGAGCAAATATACTTATCAACACTTTTCATGAGCGACTGCTCACTATTTCAGGTATTGCAAATCGACGTGTACAAAGGACGGCAGATAAGTTTCCTATTTACTTTTATAGTGTTAATGTACTTTGGTCCTACCCACAAATTTAAGCCTGCAAATTTCAGGCAGATATTTATATTTTCTGAAATTTCAAAAAAATCTTCAAAAGCAAATTAAGTGTCGTGCATCAGGATTCACCGTTCATATTTTTTAGGGGGAAGCCATTCGTTTGACCCAACAAATCTTTTTTTTGCTACGACCTGTTGATTGTATTTCGCTAAGAACAAAAATAGGAGAGGAATGAATTGGCTTTGCTGCTATTCGAGTATCTGTATAAAAAACTGGTATAATTTTAAGTGAATAAAAAGGTAGCACAAAGAGCTACTATATGGTTGGATCATTCAACAAAGATTAAGCCCAAGGTCCATACATTCTCTCCACAGCGAATCAGATACGAAAGATTTTCCGAGCGATGCAGGCCAAGGGACGCCAATCTACTTTGCGCGCCAAAAGCGCCGCTCTTTGCGTGGCTTGTACAAAAAAATGGGGTCAAGGAGTGCTACTGTGCTAGTGCGACCTCATGACGACTCTGCATGCATTTCTACTATCATAGCAAAAAATATTAAAGAGCTATACTCGGCGTTGAGGGATGATGGTGCTCCTACCCGCTCAAAATATACATATTTGTATTTTCAGCGCTGCTATGACCACGTTTCGAAGAAAAATACTTTTTCTAAGACTCTTAGCCGAGACTGGCAAGCCACCCTGTCATAGAACAAGCACGCTAAGCACCCCATGCAATCCGTGCAATCCGTGCCCATTTTTATTGAATTTGTGCACGATAAGCAAGATGCTGTGGCCAATAATCTCGATGAGGCGCAAAAGCACCAGGTGTAGTCACTTCGTTACTACGAATGTTCAGTTGTAGCGACATCTGGGGTACAAGTTTGCTCGGCTGAAGACTTGTCGTTAATTTCGACGGACTGTTGTCCTACACCCTGTGGTCCTTCGCATCAAGCTTCATAACCACTTCTTTCGTAGCGTTTAGCAATAAGCTCTCCTAGCGGACTTAGTGCCTTCGTTCCTAGCGGTTAGAAGCGTGATGATGTCGAAGACGCGCTCATCATTAGCAAAAGAGCTCAGCGACGTCTACCTACGTTTTCAAAATGGGGTTTCAAGCTCCCTATCGCTACGTTCAGCCTTACACGATGCTACTTTTGACCCTGGCGCCGTAGCTGCACGAGATACCTTTTACCCATCAAAGAATGGTCGAGGAGAAAAATGTTTTAGCAACTTTGCCTTGGCGCTTGCCATTGGTACCCAACAAGCGCAATTTAACAGTCGACGAGCTAAAGCTTCTTTGACTGTACATACAAGACAAGCCTTAGTTGCAGATTCAATGACCGTACCCAATCGCAAACAAGTTGCTTGACTTGCGCCTCTGTCCACAAAGATTTTGGCACTCCGTACCTAGATTTCAATCCAGTACAACGGGTAAAATGACCTTCAGTAATCATGCCTTCGTATGGCATAAGCCAACACTTTCTTTTCTACCTGGCCCAGGTAAATTGGCTTGAGTAAGTTCACTTTGAAGAATGGGTAACTATACATTTTTACAATGTTAAGTATTAGTGCTATGCTTACTATTAAACAAAGCGTTTTTATCCTTTAATGTTTAAGGCAGCACAATATGCATTTGCAGGTGGGCTTTTCGCATCTAGTAAGGCCAAATCTTCTGTATAATTGCGTGGAATTCCTTTCGATACGAATTTTTCTCATATACATAAAGGCACTTAGGCTTTTCGACACAAATCTTTGACTTGTAGGAAAGGCTGATTGTACCAAGATGCCCGGCTGATTCTCTCTAGCCCACAATATGGCTTAATCAAAAAGTTATCTGAGTCATTAACGGCCTGTTTTAGGGAAAACAGCAATGTTGAATACGAGGTCAACGAGTGAGGGCATGCATCGCGTATCTGCGCACACACTATGCAACGCCTCTTCGATAAAGAGACTTGCACAAACTGTCTTACCTTCAACCTGTAAATGGCTCGCTGTAGACAAGCCAAACATTGTTCAAAGCACATCAAAGAAACGAGCATGGCAAGTGAAGCCTAAGTCCGATACACCGCCGATTTTTGCTGCGCAATATTGGGTGACGTGTAGGAGCGACTGTGGTGACAAAGGTCCAAGCATTAGCACACTGCAAATCCAAAGTCTCGATCATTTTCGCCACGTTGTTGCCCACATCCCGAGCGCGCTTTGACGCTATCTCATAATCCCCTGGACAAAAATGCTGCTACACCGAAGCCTTAGCTTCTTTAAGGGTTTTGCACGCTTGTTTTGAAGGCGGTCAAAGTATTGGGAAAGGGTGATTAACAGAATCAGTGGTAGGGGAGAAAGAGGATGGTGTACACAGCAGTAGCATTTTTGAAGGTGATGCACAAAAGTGGCGTCGTTGAGGGTGATATCTAAAAATGGTAAGAAAAGGTAATCATTTAGCCAATAAATTAAGGGTAGATGGCCAGTTAGCGAAAAAACGACGTAAATATGCGTGCCGATCCTGGACGTTGAGTGCCCTTTATGTATAGAAGAATTAATGTGCATCGATAATACATTTCTTAAAGCAAACTACAAAAAGCTACATATCCTAAAAGTAAAAATCATTTTGTGGGGATGATGTGATGTTACTCACCATAATAGAAGCATGACAGAAGTGATAAGGTGGTCTCAGCACGTGGCTAAGTTAAGAAAGTGCTCTCTTTTCACACCCAGTGCAATGCTAATATAGCTTTAATCTCTACAATAAGTTAACAGGGTACAGGTGGTAGATTTCACTGCTTAAATAATTACCAAATTGGCTATTACAGCGTTACAGAGACTGCTTTTAGCCAGCTGATCTCTGTAACGGGCATCTCGTGTGCATGACAAAAAAACATCATGAACACCGATCCGCGTTCAGACAATAGTATTTGAATAGACGTTGTCGGAGTGTTGATAATTCAAAGGCGTTTGAAAGTGACTGATTAGCATTAAAGAGGCACATTGCCCGATATCGTCGTTTGTTGGGCACTCAAACGAATTGCTAGCAAAATTACTGCTCATTTTGCCATACTCGTTAAGTAATTTATAAATCGTTTATTGGGAAAAAGTTTTACTTGAAATGATTACTTAATCATCTGGGTAAAAAAACATTCATTTCAATACAATATCAAGAAGAGAAAAGAAATTATATCAGTTTTCATTTTGATGACCAAATTGGGTACATCACTTTCCTCCAAAATTTCAAAAGCATGATTAACCTGACGATTACTCCTGTTTTAGTAAAATTAGAGTATTAAATGATAAGATTTTTTTAGAGCAAGTTCGCTAGGAAAAAGAGCTTCTTATAGAGTACAAAGCGCAGCATGGCCGACGATGCGCCGGCAGCCTCGTCGCCTCTGTCAATCATTCAGACGCCACCAGACTCATCTCAAGACGCCACAGAGTTACAGACACTTGTATTGGCTGGCAATGCACTGCATTTACGACTCAAGACGTTGGACGAGCGCGTGTTTGACGTGGAAGCTGCGTCATCCATGTCGGTCGCTGACTTTCGGGCCAAGGTGGCGCTGGCCACAGCCGTGCCGGCTTCTAGACAGCGCCTTATCTACCGTGGCAAGCTCCTCAAGGATGGGGCTGCACTGGCTACGTACGATCTACAGGACGGTCATACTGTGCACCTAGTGGCGAAGCCACCTGCCAGTACCTTGGCTACGACTAGTACAACGCAGACGAACGCGCGACCACGTGAAGTAAATGGGCCGGCTTTGAATTTGGTAAACCTACACTCGGCCCTTCGACGGACAGCCGCAACGATGACAGCTTCTCCGCCGCTGCCACTGCTGCGCGAAATCCTTGGCAACGCGGCGGACACCCCACAGGAGACGACCGATGGTATGGGTCTTAGCAACTCGGATGGCTTGAGACACGAGAATGCTATTCCGAATGTAGATCTGGAGCCCATGACGCAGGGTATTTTAACCATGCGAACGGTGTTGTCGACGGCAATAAGCGAGCAGGAAGGACAGAGTGAGCAGCAATCACAGATTGAGACCACGATTCGACGTAGCCGGCGTCAATTCTTTGTGGGTCAATGGCTGGACGTCAAGGATACGGTCAATCAGTGGCTCGAGTCGACAGTGATGGCCATTGCTGACGGCAAACTTCTGATTCATTACCACGGCTGGCCCACGAGATGGGACGAATGGATTGATGTCGACTCTGATCGCATTTCGACCTTTCGCACGCGCACTCTTCACCCTCGAAATGGGCTACAAATGTCTCCGACACCAACGACAAGAGTGCCCAGTGCTCCTCGGGTTGGTGACAATGATGTGCGACAACTGATTATCAATGTGCGAAACGTCATGAGTGAAATGATGCCACATATTGACCGATTAGCAAATTTGTGTGAAGAAGATTTGCGACAAAACCTGGTCGATTCTGTGTCAAGTGCAGAAACAACACTGGGAGCTAGAGACAGTGAAGTGTCGGAAGTCGCTCATTTAGTGGCACCTTTATTTGATCGGTTTGGACGCTTGTTAATGGATTCTGCAGGCCACTTTGATCCTTTACTGCGTCCAGAGCTGCAAGGCTCATTGCAGCGTCTACGAGACCGCCACACTGCGACTATGCGTCGCGAAACTGGAGAATCTACGCAGCAACCGACTGCAACCGTGTCGACCTCGATGGACGTGCAAGACAATGCGCTTTTAATTCGTGATTTGATTGCCTCGTCGCCCAACACAGCAAATATTCTTGTTCAGCCGAGACGAAGCATTGACGTGCATATCCACGCCATTGTTGCCCCGGCCTCATTGTCGAGTTTTGCTGCGTTGGCCGGAAGCAGCAACAACACGAGCAATAGCGACGAAGGGGCGCGCCAACGAATATCAACGCCATCCACTTCGACGATTGGACGCTCTCCTTCCTCTTTAGAAGACATTCGGACCATTGAAGACGAAACTGATCCCAGTCGTGTCCCTTTGTTGGGAGCCTATCGTCATTCCGAGTCAAGCCAGCAGCGAGCGGTGGCACAGGATTTAGACAATTTTTTGTCAAATGATTTTTTTGAATCGCCTTTTCGTCGCAACGATGACGAAAACGATAGTGATGACGAGTCGAATCAATCCGACGCGACGCCAGGAAGTCGATTGGGTTACCGTCCACCTTCGCCGTCGAGACAGATTGTGTCGCCGCGCACTCCTCGATCTGGACACAGTCCACGGCCTTTAAGTGATACCATTGGCGTGATTCCAGAAGTTGCTGCGGCAGAAGAACGATTGCGAGTAGCTGAGGAGAGCTCTAATCGTAGAAGCGATCATGACCACGGAAGCGTCAATGGACGAACGTCGTCGGCTTCTGCGGAGTCGTCGACATCGAGTTCGTTAGGTTTGCCAACGTTTTTGGAAGTGATGCGGCGCACTCTAAGTGGTGTACGAAACTTTGTCCACAGTGAAGGGAGCAGCAGTTCTCCACTTGATGCAAGCAATCGAGGACCGGGCTTTTCGCTGCCTTTTAGTTCGGACTCGCCCCTTTCAATTTCCTCTTCGTCTGGTTTGTCCACTCCACCCGTATCCCCCCTCGTCCATTCCTCGATCAGAAATTCTTTTAGTAATCCGAGCGACAGCAGTATCGACGAGGAGCTGGATCTGGACGAAGTAGATTGAAGAGCACTTAATTTGTTTCGTTTTGTTTGAAGTGGAGGTCGAAAGTGTTTTCATCATTCTTTTACGATACCTTTAGCTCACGTGGTATACACAACTACATTATGCGGCTAAGCAAATTTCGTCTATTTGACACTTCCGACACGAAGTTGTGCATACATATGTCGCACACCGACAACTTGACGTGATACCAAGCATTGAGTGCACCCATGCCCGTAGGCGCAGAGTATATTTATGTGGAGTTTAAATTATAATCTGAGCTGCCAAGCTATCTTTTTTCGTCGTGCTGCAGTAAGCTTTGAACTTGAGCATACGACAGCACGGCGATAAAAGATAATACTGAAATGAATCATAAAAAGCTTTGAGCCGCAATTAAAATGAGCCGATACAAACTTCCATGTAAAAAGTGGCTTTTCGATAGGTTAAGGACCTTCTCTACAGGATTAAAAAGGTGGAAAATGGCTTTAGAAAGTGGCTATGTCAATAGAAGAGTAGGTATATTCGGCGCTCGCACTTTATGACCTGAGAGGCTCAGCAGAAAGCTGTGCACCTATCCTTGAAGCCACTTTAATTGAGATTGTTGTGTCTGAAAATACATGAACGATTTGTTGAGCTCAACAATCCTACAATGAATCTGCCAGCATTCCCACTGCCTTTCTAGCGACTGGGAAAAAGGTAAGCTTCATGTACATATCTCAGAACTGAGAAAACTAAAAAACTCCTTTACATGGGCGACACTCCTCGAACAAAACTTGACGACTGTATATACGAATGGTTTGCCCGTCTTGCAGTCAATTCTTTAAGTGCAGGCCAAACGATGGAAGAGCCGATCTTCATCGCTTTTCAAAAAAGGAGTGCAGCTCTAAATAGGCTCAGTCTTACGGAATGTAGTATATGGACAATTCTGCGATCTCCAAATACCTATGTGATGAGTCGTCTTTATGAGCTATCAGCCGTGCTGGTCAAAGAACACCCACTGCTTTTATTGTGGTATAGAGGGCAGAAGAATTGTGTCTAGCCCGCCATCGTTGCGCTGAAATGCTTTGTAGGGTCGCCATCAGTACACGCACACTGAGAGGTAGGAAAGCGCTGGTCCTTAACAGGAACGGGGTGCTCTTCTGAGGTAAAACTTATTTATTCAGATAAATTTGTGTTGATGCATCTACCTAAAACTGCTCGGCAGCCCTCAACAGCGATCTCAGCAACGCTTGATCGCTGGTTGCTCACGCAAATATACGAAGTATAAGAACTTGTCTCGTGTCTGGCACGTCGGAAAATGTCGCGCGCTGACAAACAATTGTGGTCAATTAGCATAGGCTAGCTGGTGCTTAAGCAGAAAGCAACGATCGCAAAGCGTTTCGGCTGACTGGTCAATGAGCAGGACTAAGGTTCTCGAAATTACAAAGCCATTTGTTGTCCTTAACCATTATGTTTTGATTCAATGTTTATAAGCATAAGCCCTGTACTTTGACTGAGCACAACTACAGATGCCAGCCGCCCGAATTTGGGCAGCAGGGCTTTTTGAGCCGTGTTGCTTCCCTGTTGTGCGTACAGCTCATTTTAAAGAGAAACTAGACAGGCTTCGTAAACAATCTGCAGGATACACGAAGCAGTACAATACTATAGAAGATCAGTAATATAGCTTCTCAAAAACAGAGCGGGTATGCGATAAATTTTTTTTGGGTATCGTTGATGATCTCGTTGCTGACAAAGAGCCTTTATCAAGTGATTTTATTGACACACTTAAATTAACAATCGCGTCACGGCAGAAACACTTTTTTTAGAGGCACATTTAGAGATTATACCTCAAAGAGTTCAGGGCAACAGGTTTGTGGTCGTCGGAGGTTGATAGCCGAAATATTTAAGGGGTGGTGCTTCAAAGATGATCCTCGATTTGGACAAAGATGACTTCGAAAAGCCTTATAGGCAGCATACGTTGCACCCGGATCCTTCTATCCACAAGTATCTCAAACATCCATTATATATCTACCATGCCAAAAGCGAATTTTTGCGTCCTGAGTCAATAGCCACTACCACGAGAGCAATATGAGCTCATTCATGTCTTCCTCGACAGAGAGACAAAAAATAACAGGGCGCTCGAGTCGAATATTTGGCACCCATCACTGGTGTAGTTTGTCCGAACAAAAAAGTGGTGACTAGCTCATGCTAACAGTCAATTGAGCAATTTTGTACGCAAACGCCTAATCCAAGACGAAACGGGTTGCTCAATAGCATGTCCGTGTGCACTTTGTATAGCGTACGAATTTGGCACTAAAGGTAGCAAAATTCCCTTTGCAAAATACACAGGCTTTTCCGTTACATACGACCCTAGCCAGGCCAGTCATTGACTTAGCTCATAGCAGCAACTTTATTGGCAAGCGGGTGCATTACGAATGCTTATCAAGACGCCCAAGTGCGACTCTTTATCGCAGAAAAGATGCTAAAGCTGAGCGGTTGGTCATTCAGAAGCAGTGGTCAAGTGTATAAAAACTTGTGAGACAGGCTATAAGGTCTTACCTGCGGCTAAGACGCTGAACACTTTTCACAGACTGACGGTTTTGGAGGATAGTCGAAAATACACAAGTCTAGAACTTATTATTTGCTTGGTAAATGCTGGTAGCAGCTCAGTCACTGTTGCATCTGTGAGTCATTCAAGATATAAAGTAAACTTTTGGACCTTTTCCACGAGTGTCAGTTTTTTTCAAAAAAGCAATGCTGTTCAAGGATGCGATAATTTAATGCTTTTGTCTTTTAAATGCGATGATTTTGCATACAACTGCAATCTGAAAAGTGCTGTTCCGATTCTCACAAACTCACTTGCTCATGTCAGCGGCAGATCATCCTTAAACTGACAGTTGGAGGAAAGTGTCAACAGTGGACTAGAAGGCCCACAGCGTTGGAGCGCCGCATTCGTGAGCGAAGAAGTTGAGTAGCACCACCAATGCAAATTATACATCGACCTACCTTACACTTTACTACATAAATGGGCTTAGACACACCAGAGTTCGGCGAATTCTTAAAAACACAAAGCTTGTAGATTAAGGAGGAAAGGCTTGGAAACCTGTTTCTCTGTGGTCCCTAGTTTGAGGCTAGTTATTTTAATTTAAGTTTGACAAAGGTCGGTCGAACACAACTAGTACGCGAGGGAAGCAATCGGCTATAAATAAGATAAACCTGAAAGGTTGATAGCGATTGTTAAATGCTAAAAAGCAACTTGAGAACATAAATTTGGTATACAAAACCAGATTTTAGTCTCATCGGACTTTTTACATTGCTGAAATGGCCGTGTCGTCGTACACTGATATAATTAGCGCGACGATGTCAGCACGCCTGATGTTGTATTTTGGGCGTCTCGAGTTGTGTTACAAGCCTCCAAGCAAAGAGTCATATACGAGCTCTGAGATGCTCCAAGCACCTACTCAAAGTGCCGCTGCCACCGGTTAGGCAAGTACAGACAATCTTGTGGCTGCCGATAGTGTCTATAGCTACCGCGTATTGAGAGCAATACGGAGGGGTATAGCACCCAAAACACTGGGCACTCCGAGCACCTGATGCTCTGTACGTAATGATGCGACTTATCGAATAAGTGCAGGTACCCCAGTCTAAGACGCGCGGCGGTTAATTCGACCTGGAAGCTCAGGCTAGAAAAATACATCTTTATTGCAAGTCTCTTTAGTCTTCGGGGTTGCTCTGAAAAAGCCGCGGCATCTCCGCGATTGACTATCGGAACAGAAGGGCGAGTATTTTTTTGATCAAAAGCTGCTATCCCTCATAAAGAAGCCGTGAGACCACGATTCTATTTTGGACGTTCCATCAGCTAAAATACCCCTCTAATGCTTCATCAGCGACTGCAGTACAAACAGCACCTATGCATCTATATCTTTGTCCAAAGACAATAAAGTACAAATCTAAAATGAATCGAATGATACAAAAGAACCGCAAGGTTGGCATCAAAGCATCAAAAATATTCAGAGGAAGCAAGGAAAGCGATTGTTGCGAATAGCCAATCGGAATTGCATTGGAGTGCGATCATTGAGAGTATGCTGCGATTAGCTAAAAGGTTGGTGATGCTTTGACGACCGGTTGCTATTCCCCAGCAAGTGACAGCAAACCGAAAACGACGCGATAAGTTTTGACATGACCTGTTGCGTATTCAATTCATCGAGCATTTTCCCCGGAAAAGCATTACAAGCCATTTTTGTCAAATTTTTATTTCGCTTTGGCCAACATCCTTTTATTTAGAAGATGATGGGAGTGCTAACCAAAGCGATATAAATCGGCACTGCTGCGATAATGCGCGCCGCATTCGTGCAACGACTACTCTCCGACCCAATCAATTAAATCGATGACATTTTAGCTTCTGGCGATGATCTAGCACATCTCGTTGCTAATTCACTACATATTCTCGAAAAATATCGCTTTTCTTGCAACCTGATCAACTTGGTAGCGACAAAAAGGCATCAATATTTTCCGAAGTGACCACCTTTCAGATGGTCATTTCGTTCATCTACGCTCTAAATGCTCCTCGGCTCCTTTATTTCATTGCATGTGTTGACTATCCTAATCGCGTTACAAAATAGCCATGTCTTTTCCTTAGCTCTCTACAAGCGTGGGTACTGCATGAAACAATCTAGTGTGATGCTGCCCAAGATTTGTCTTTGTGATTTGATCTCGTGGTACAAAAGTAGCTGGCCTTTTAGCTGCTCGTATATGTGGACCAGCTCAAGCAGCGCATGATTAACGGGGTTCTTGTCGAAATCTTTAATCAAGAATACCCGGACATAGTTTGCATTGCATTTAACTATGGAATCGCCAATATTCAACAATCTAGATTAGTTTCGCCGTAGAACAATTTCTCTTGTCCGATCTTGTCCATGCTTGGTGAAGTCTTCGTATTTTGCTCTTTCCCCGCCTAGTATTGTTGAAGTTCTTATATCAGGGCTGAATGTAATTGCGTAGCACATTCGGTGCAGTCGTCATGCACATGGCAATCGTATAGGTCAATTCTCTTTAGAGTCGTGCCACAAGAGCGTTTGACCGTACCCTAAGAGGTTTGCAATGCACCTGCGTCTCCAATTTTCCTGGTAATGTAGATTGAGATGCTAATAAACATATGTGCAAGCATTTTTAGAGCCGTTTTGTCCATTGTCGTTCAGAACGGG
This sequence comes from Plasmopara muralis, assembly GCA_003676415.1. NCBI lineage: Eukaryota > Oomycota > Peronosporomycetes > Peronosporales > Peronosporaceae > Plasmopara > Plasmopara muralis. The sequence goes on along the minus strand of RCHQ01000031.1, from coordinate 141,642 downwards.
GAGAGACGGATGTGTGCGAAAACATTGTCCACCAGCGAGTAAACATTTACTGCATGCGCACGATCAGCGTTACGCTACTTTAGGTAATTAGATGAAGTACGACCTTACGGCAGGCTTCGCCAAGGTTAAAACCATTGCAATTACGTCGGTCTCTTTGAGACAGAAGGATGTATGACTAATTACTTGCAAAATTACAGTGGTATAAAGTCAAAACTATATAGCGGCAATTCGGGCCTATAAAAACTTACTACAAAAAGAGCTCGTAGAAGTTTAGCAAAGTTTTAAGAGGCACTGGACATTGCCTTGCTGGTTTTAAAACTGCCGTCCAGTTTCGTCTGGGACGCGTCAGATGTAGCAGTCGTTGCTACACTAAAGCGAGCAGAGTTAACGATCGGGATCGGCTATCACGCTCAAATCTTGACAGGTCAAGGTCTCAGAGAAAAAGTAAATTGACTTGCGATGAAGTATACTTTCGTGAAGTTCCGAGGCGCATTAGGTCTACTCCGATTTCTGATTGAGCGATAGAGATCAGGATCCACTACGCACTGAACACACGCCTCTTTTAGAAAACCTCATTCTTGTCGATAACTTTGAGGTGGAGTTAAATAAAAAATTTCAGAAATTGATTCATCGCGTCGCCTAGACGATGATACAGCTCAAGTCACGACTACCATGGAGTCCATGATTTTTCTGTGACGCGTACGCGCGCTATAATCATGTACGTAATTTTACTCAGGGTTTGAGAATTGTAGACTTAAACAAAGTTTAACGGCGTAATTTAATGCGATGCTACAACGGGATGAAGGAGGAGAGTTGTAAAACTTGTTGTGCAGCGCTAATTATATTTGTGGAGTAGATTCTATCAATAAATATATCCTTCTTTTAGGCTCACGATAGATCGCGTGGCGATTATTTTGGGCAAGAGAAGACTTTTGTCATGGACACTCACTCTTGGCGGCCTAAGCTGTACAATGGATGTGAATTGTGCTGCAAAGTGTAAAAGTGTCGCTATATAAGACCGCATCATGGGCACTTTTCCGATGGCATTGACCTCTTAGTAATCCATACGTGGAGGTTTGCACTCAACAAACCAAAGAGCTTAGCACGCAACATTGATCTGGCCATTTCTTCTTATAAGTGAAATGACTTACACTCAGCGGCTGTGACAGTCACGATCGGTAGTGCCTCGGACGGCTTACATGCGTTTGTAGAAACATGATTAAAGGATGCTTGGCGCCAGGCATAACATGTCTACAGCGGACCATCCACAAACCGAACATTAGACAATTCGTGTCAATATCATCTTGAATAGCGCATTGCATACTATGTTTGAACATTCTCTATAGCATTAAAGTAGCTAACCATCACTCGTTGAAATTGTATTAAACAGTGCTGTTAATGCCTCAGCAACCTACACGTTGTTTTACGTGAATAATTTAGCTTAATTTCAGGCTCCGTTTGCGCCATCATATTAGGGTGGTAAAATTGGATAGTCGAGCAGCTTGTTGATGCTGAGCTTACCCTATGCGCAATCAAGTCAAAGACGTTTGTCGCACAGACTTAGTGCCTTGAGCTCTATGCGCGTTAAAAAGATAGTACACGCAAATGGAAAAGACACGAAAAAACAAAGCAAATCTAATTTGAATTATTGGCGGTATAAAATGCGAAAATCATATCCACAAATGCAGTTTGTGCTGCCTCCAAGCTTAGCTACATTTCCTTTCATTGGATCATATAAGGTCCTAAGCTTAGCATATGCACTTGTTGGTACAAAAAAGGCTGCAAACACATCCAATGTACCCTGTGAGCCAACTCGAGCCAAATTTTACTCGGGCCAGGTGAAGAAAAAGTCGTTGACGCTTAGGCTTAACCACGAGGGGCCAGCCCATCAGCTGTGCCAAAATTGGATCGTGAGTGTGGAGTGCAGCAATCTTTGCTTTATTCGACAGTACTTCTCAAAACGAGCAATTCTGAGTTGTTGCGCCCTGCACTTAAAAAAGTTGTATGCGTGGTAAATGCAATTTGTGAACGTAGTCACCTTGACAACTATATTAAAGGCTACCCAATAGTGAAGATTTTTACCATTTAAAACTTTATATGTGTTGAAGGAGGTTGTAACTTTCTTGCTTTCCGATAACAAATCGAGAGCGCTGGTGAAATTTGGAGCTAGCCACAAACGTGTTTTTCTCATGGATTTCTATATGTCGTTTTAAGACACAAACTTTTCCGGTAAAGCGGTTTCATGGGTAAGCTTACGCTTTTGGACCATACTTCCAGGTATATAGCACAAACTCCAGACCCCCTGATCATCCAAATATCAACCGACTTAAGTGGCCATCAAGAAGAGGAGGCTTTGATAATGCTTTTCTTCAGCGGTGGAGACCTCGGGCTTTACTAAATATCGTCTCACATCATGTGCAATTTAGAATTATGCTGTCTGAGTTTTCAACTTTAGCCTTTGTACGCAGAGCTTATAGGCTATGACGCATTCCATCTGCTTAACAGAAGAAACGACTGCAAATGTAATTGCCCCCTTAGGCCACTTAAGCTACCAAGTCGTCCAAGCAGTGCAAACCACTCGTCTGATGGATACAGGATGATGATTCTATCTATCTCCGAACCTTTGCAAGGTCAATCTTAATGCGTGAGCGCAGGATTGACTTGAAGTACTTTCAGATGTAAAGGGGTCGCATAGTACCTTTCAAGGAGGCACGAAGAAAGAAATTTTTGGTGAATGACTGTTCACTATTCATGGTCCTAAGATCAATGTGAGCATTGAAACCTAATTTCATATTTAACATTATTTCCACTTAATTTAGCTGTACAATTTAGAAAGCCACATGTACGTTCTATTAGCGCGTCTTTCGCTAAAACGAGTACGTTCAGCTGGTACTATATACATATCGGTACCCTTCGAACATTAGTACCAGTCGATTGCTCAGGAGATCCTATTCTTCCGAGGCTCCTTTCAACTAGATTCGGCATTTCGCAACGACTTGATGCGAGAAACAGGTCTTGGTTACGCGAAAGCCCCTCTATCGTACTTTTCGGTTTCAGAAAGCAAAATGCCCGGGCAAACGAGTGTCGCGCGAGTTAATGATGGTTGACAACATCCATGTGTAAAATTAAAGTGTAATTAGAAAAATCATACTTTTTACTTTTTTCTATGACTCGACAAATTTTAAGAAGTTTCGAAGACCTTTTTCTAAGGTCTTCAAAAACTTCTCTGAGCCAACAATTGAAGAGACTTAGCTATGCCAGGGCCCGCAGCTGGCCAGCCCCAAGCGGCGACCAATACCAGGCTCTACATGAAGAATGCTCTATTCTCTATGATTTCGCTGTATCTGGCTCACCACTTGGCGGGCTATCTCTCAAATCGTGAGGATCCCATTGCGTGTGACGTGCACGTCAATGACCAGTCATGGTTTGGCGAACGGCGCTACATGTCCTTACGCTTCTTTGATCCATCAAGGACTCACCATGATACGCAATACGTGGGCATGCGTGACGGTGTTGACCTGGCCGTCGATTTGTATTTGGCCGATTACATTTGGAACAAGCAGCACAAGGTGCCGACTGTGCTTTTTCCCACACGTCATGGCCGTGGCTATACTCTAAATTTTCCTTTTAACATCTTTACACGATACGAGCGCAAATTTACAAATCCTCGTGTCAATGCATACGTGCAACGCTTCGTGACCAATGGCTACGCTTGGATCTCGGTGGACGTACGAGGGACTGGCGCCTCGGCAGGCTCGAAAGCTTTTGATTTTGCTGATGCAGAAGTGAAGGATGGCTATGATATTGTTGAATGGATTGTCAAGCAACCATGGAGCAATGGAGAAGTTGCAGTGTTTGGCCAAGGACTGGATGGCGTTGGTGCTCTTCTCGTAGCGGCCAGTGGTCATCCTGCTGTAAAGGCAGTCTCGGTGAACAGTGCCCCTGTTGATGTGTTCCAAGCTGCTTTTTTCCCGGGTGGTGTAAAGAACGAAAAGGCATTGAACGACTGGGTTTCGTTCACGAACGCTACGGACCGTCAAATCCGCTGGGATCACATTCCGACCTTCAAAGCACGACTTATGCTAAAACATTTTGGAGGCGAAGTTTACCGCGTGGATGATGATGACGCAAAATTTGACGATTACATCCGTCAGCACTTGACAAATCCGGATTTGGCCAAAGAATTGCAACATGTTTGTTTCCGAGATGATCGACTCGCTTCAATTGGAGTGACTATGGAACAATTGGATGCACTTCGTCATCTCGCAGCAATCGCTGCTTCGGGTGTTGCTCTACACACATCGGCTGGTTTCTTTGACATGGGTGTCGCTCGCTCAAGTATTTTGCTGTTTCAGTATTTGACCAACACTTTGGATGCTGACACGGCTACGCTATTGCCAGAACTACCGAAGGAAGCGCTGGAAGGCATTAGAAAGGATGCCACTCGCCATCGTCTCACGCTTGGACCCTGGAGTCACGCCGGCGTCGATAACGCCGATCCGTTTGCTCAGTCAAAACAAAAGTGCTTTTACCACTTGGACGAAGTGAGTCGATTCTTTGATCATCACATGTATGCGAACCGTCGCAAAATTACAAAAATCGAAGAGGAGCTACCCGTGCACTACTTTACGATGGCGCACAACCGATGGAAAGAGTCAACTTCGTGGCCACCACCGTATCTGCAAGATGCGATCTTTTATCTCGGCACTGATAAAAAGCTTCAGTCAGAACCAGAGACAGAGGTGGGCAAGGTGAGCCACAATGTCAAAGTAAAGCCTACGCTGGACGCAGTTTCGCGCTGGAGTATGCTGGACCACCTCTTTGGTCTACGTCCAAATTATTACCACGACCGCACACCTTTGGCTGACCAGCATCTGACGTTTTTCACGTCTGAATTAGCGCTAACCGAGATCACTGGTGAGGCAGAATTGCGTGTCTTCTTTGCAGTGGACCATTCTCATGTGAATCTTGTGGCTTACCTCGAGGACGTTGACTACACGGCCCCGTTTCCAAATGAGAGCAAGCGTCCTGGTGTTACGTACATCACGGAAACCTTGTTGAATCCAATGCACACGCCCATTCGCCCAAACTCTAGTGTCTATTCGTTCAAACGTGGCGATTCACGTGAGATCGTGTCAGACCAAGTGTACGAAGCTGTCTTTCGCTTCGAGCCCACATCGTACGTGGTAAAGCGGGGCCATCAACTTCGCGTGTCTGTGGGCTTTGCTGGTCCACCCGATTTCGGTTTGAACGAAGCCACAAAGCTCACAATATATTTTGGAAGCATCTACCCGACTAGACTCATTTTGCCGTCGTATACGGGTGTGTACGATGCAAATGTTGTGCCACGCATTAAAAAAGTAGATGACGTAGACTTGGTATCTATATCGAAAACTGCAGCGACAGATGACAATATCGACGAATTTGTTGCGATCAAGGTCGAACTATAGATACTGTGCTAGCGATTACAACGTTTACTTCGTTGAATACAATTATTTTGTTTAAGAATGCGCGTGCATGGGAACGATAAGGCCTCGTTGCCATTTAGGAGCAATGACGAGAGCTCTACGATGCACGCACGCCCACCATTTCAATTGGTCTTTTTGACTGTTGCCGGTGCAAAACTGCTAATCACAAGCTTGAAAAGTAGCAGCACGTACGCAGCCGCCACAGAACCAGCGACTTCAAATTGTGTATGCTCGCCAAGATGCGAATTACCCCAGTTGCCGCTGTACAAGCCAAGAATGACACTGACCCCTGGTGACAAACCTGGTCAAATTTGACATATCAGTAGTTCAAAATTGAATACACACCTCCGCACAAGAATGCCACAATTCCTCCTATGCGATGGCCTGCATTTTTCCATTGCCAGCTCGTTTTCGTACCGCTAAAGGTTGTAGTGAGGCCCTAAACATGAGCATCACTTAGCAATCTCTAGCGAATTGCATCAAAAGAAACGTAAATCTTACCCCCACCATGTTAAGCATGGTAATTGCAACCGTAACGCCTGCGAGCCACGAGTGCGATGACGTGAAGTGGTCCTTACCGTACGCATTCTTGGTCAGATAGGCTGCCGCACCACCGATACTCAGCAGGAACACCGCTAGTGTTTGCGTCATCATGTGTATCTTAGACATCAGAATCCTGCCCCGAGCAAGAGCTTCAGGACGTGATCCTCATAGTAGCTAAAAATCAAGTCATCAAACCGAGTTTTGTACTCTGCTATGGTCTTACGCTCAAGCATTGCATAAATACCCAGCGGAAAGCAGAGCAGGAAGGCAATGGCGTTGGCAGCTGGATGCACAGCAAACAATGACGGAGCAGTGAAGCACGTGAAGAGGATGGTGGCACAGGGGGCACCAAAAAGGCCGCAAAGCACGAGCAGCTCCAGCTTTTTGAACATCGCACGAACTGATATAAATTAACGCTATGAGGACATAAGCTTCCAATTGATAATGTTTTGTATAAATTCGTTAACATTTTACTATTCCTATTACGTTGTATTAAGATTGAGTGGCCATCTTGACCACAGTAAGTTGCGCTTGACGCTGCAGCACCAGTGCTTTACCCAATAGTGTCACGTGCGCTGCGATGATGAGCATAGTGAGTTGAAATTGTAGTTTTGGGGAAAAATTATGGACGCCCCATGAGCTCGTGTGCAGACCGTAAAGCATGGTGACTACACTGCCAATGTAAATCAAAATTCCTGTAAGTGCATGCGTTTCGTCGGTCCACTGCCAATTGGCTTTCGTGCTTTCAAACGTCAGCAGCAGTCCTTGCAGCATGTTGAGCAAGAAGAAGATAGCTGTTACTAGAGCCGCCCACGAGTGTGGCGTTGTCAAATGCTCGTCCCCGTTGACACGTATGGCGGTAAACACGACCAATCCTGCAAAGCTCATCAAAACTCCGGTAGACGCAATCAAAAGCAGATGGAGCTTGGTCAGCCAGACACTGTGGCAAGACGAGTCGTAATTTTCGTAAGTAATAGACTATTGTGATGCAAAAAGAAGTACACTGTACCGTTTCGCTTGCTCTATTTCATGATTCCGTAGTAGGATGACTTGTAGCGCACTTGGAATGAAACATCATCGTTGCAGTGGATAAAGGATACGAAATTTATTGAGTCTGATTTGTGGCACAGCGTACCTGGGAAGGCAAACAAGCATTGCCACAGCATTGAGCAGAGGGTGCATAGAAAATAGCGAGCCATCGGCTATGCAGCGCTCCACGATTACGACGAACGGCAGCAGAAAAAGCGCCGCAGTCAAGGCTAGATCACCTGTGAGACAACGTGCTTTATGCATCAAGGCTTAATTTGGGGCCTGTTATCGTAGCCTAATTAATTATTATATTAGACTGAAATATTAATTTATGATATAAGTATATTCGCTAGTTTGACATGGCATTTGAGAGGGTAAAGAACGTCAGATTTTAGCACAAAGCTTGGCTTTATATAGTACTTTTACCTTGGATACAACAGATAGTAGGTTTATTATGACGGGTGTTATACAATATGTCGATTATGACCATAACTACGAGCTGCCGGTTGACGGCTTCAACACGTGTCTCCGCACCAAAATCGACTTCTGCACCAATGGCTTTGGCCACTATAAGGGCTCTGTCAGCAGCTAAAATTGCACTTGCAAAGGCCGTCCTTAAGTAGTTTGACTGACAGAGAGACGCTCTAGCAAGAAAGGCTCTGATCGATAAAAAAACAAGCGAAAAACGCTTATGCGCTTCAGCAAAATCTGTCTGAATATCGTTCCGCTAGGGCTGCAAAAAGTTAAGGCTAATGACAACGTGATCAAAGTATCCTTGTCGCTCCAAGGGTCACCCAAAAAGTGTTAGCCTTGTCTTTAGACAAATTGGTCGTGCCAAGAAATTGACTTAAAACTACCAAGAAACCCATGGTCCCAAGGGTCAATTCATGCCCTGGTTGAAAATAATAGGAACCAGCGAAAGAAAGTCAAGGCGCAAATTTCGGTACAATACTCAGCGGCCAAAATAGCTGATGTAGTTGGCGGTGTTGTATGACTTGTCTAACGTCGGATACTGACGTACACCTCTGACCTGTGGGAAGTTTACAAATTGTCTAAGCAACAACTTCAACGATATAGGAAAAGCCTTTCCGAACAAGTCGTTGCAGATCATGCCGCCGAACAGTATCCTTATCTGTTTTGCGCGACGCGAGCGCTCCTCAAAAGCCACCGTAATAAGCGCCATCATTTGAGAGCGACTTTTTGGAGTCCATGAGCGTGCTTTAGTGCCACATCAAATCACACTCAAAAAAAGTCTTTGGCGTCGTTAGTTCTTAAAACAAGGTCGTAATGCATCAGGTATGGTAATATATATTGATTGCTGCCGTCACCACAATTCAAACAAAGAAACTATTCAAGGATTTATTGACTAACAACTCGAGACCAAACCTTCATGGATGAACAAACTTACTTCCTTGAGCATAAATCATAACTTTGGACGGTAAAAACTCACCTTCGGCTTTGGCGCAGTGAAGCCAGGCGCTAGGTGTATAAGATCCGTGCGCGGTGTGGAGAGAGTTCTGGTGTACGCCAACGTGCGGCTAATGAATCCACGGCTTTAATCGAAAGTGCCCGATGCTTTTAATTCCAGATTGCACTAGGCATGCTGAAGCAGCTTCGACGGAGCTTACGCATTTTATAGAAGGGGACAACTGCACTACTTTAAGAAAAGCTACCGCACTTTATGTGGAAATGCCACTGTCAAGGATCACTAGAGAAGACCGTTCTTTCATTGATCTTGCTCCTTCTCAAATAGGATCGTGCGATTGTGTGTACACGCTTAAGATTGCTTTTTGGGTAGCTGTAAAGACCAAACCAGTGTTTTCTTTCGGAAGATTGCTGGCCCGTAAGGCTTTCGAGGATGAGAAAGACCTTTTGAGCCATGTATGAGATCCACGGTTGGAACGACCATCGCGCGCATCAGCTCGAGGTCTTTAGTTTGGGTCACGAAATCGTTTTTACTTGTAGAGCTTCAACCCCGGCCTGCCGCTCAGAGCAAGCAAACACGCGACCCTCTGCCTCAAGATTAGAAAGGTAGTCGCTTTGGGCGCAATAAGAAATTACCGTATATTTACCGGTGTTTACCTTTCTAACAAGGTCGAGCGCAAGGACATCTTTTGGAAAGATGTTAAGGGCATATCACTTCTCATATACGACTCAATGTTTTATACCGCTTGCGCGGCCACACATAAATGTTGTGTTCGCTTATATCGTCGTGGAAAGGTCAATCATGTTCGCCATCCCATCCATTTCAGGATCCGGCGGAGCGATATTCTATTTTGCTCAAGCATAGCAAGCTTTTTTTCTAGCGGTAGTTTGTATTCACACTACTAAATTGAAAAATGCATAAGCCTTTCTAAAATTCTCTTTTGTTTATCATTGATATAATCAATCGCATCCGTTTACTTGTTTGCTTTTTTTGCACAGTCAGGTAGCTGTTTCCGGAAGAAAGTCGTTCTTTTCTTTAAACAAAAGCTTTTCGAGCCTTTCACTCACCTATTTCATAAGCCTTCGTGTTTTACAGAGTGAGCGGAATCGATGGTCTCCAAGCAGATATAAATGCGAGATGTGAAGCCCGTTGATTCGAAAACCGCAATGTTGAGTGCAACCTTAACCTCAGAATTCTTATTGATCCACAAACGTGGAGCCTCAGGTACATACTCTTCGTTTAAGAGTTGGCCCCTTCCACCCAATCCGAGGATGCATTGCAATTGACAATAGCAGCGTGTTTCCAATAAATCAGCGATAAACATAAGACCCTATCGTGTCCGAAAGGTCATAATGCTTTTCATTCTGCATCCAATAAGAGCCTTGCTGTACCTTAGGTGCACTGGCTGAAACAAGTGCTAAAGGCCCCACCTTGATTAGGCGGAATACGGCCACCGCACCGCCTGTTCTACAATAATTTTTTGCAATTCAGAGAACAAGCTAGAGTTTTCGGACTCCCAAAAGTCCGCATGGCTGTAAAGAAGACGACGTGTGAGCCGCCGGTTTGACCTCTCACAGATTCTCCTATACTTGGCCACCTTGTTATGCGTATGAGATCGCTAGCATTTGTTGAGACCGAAAAAAAGCGAAACCGTTTGGTCGTGATGCTTGCTTACCGAAGCATCATGTGCCTGTAGAAGTATTTCTCATTTCAGATTCTTACGACGAATTAAGCTGTATTTGACGGACCCGCCCTATACTGGTACCATACGTAGCGATACAACTGCGATCGTTGTCGAGTAGACAATCAATAGACTTTAATGATTTTGTCCGCGAAGAAGAATCGCAATAATTGACAATTGTTTTGAAGTTTTGATGCTTCGTTCGGCTTTTTTAGCATGGCTCAATGCATAGCCTGGCCTGCACGAGAGCCCGTCTGCTTGCACGTTGTGTTTGCCAGGCTTATACTTAGCGTGAAATATATGCTTTTCGAAATGTGACAGCCGTCTTGCCATTTATACAAAGGTTTTAATAAATGAAATCACAGAATTGAGTAGAAGAATGAAAGCATTGTACTGATCATAATGCGTTCTTCTGACTGCAATTTATTGCGTGACGCAAGTATCATGTTTAATTAAAAGCGGAGAAATTACCTAAGAAAGCAAATTTGATTGGTCCACTTATTCTTTCTGAGCAACGCCATCATCCGCGTCATCACCAGTCAGCTCACCGCTGTCAGTGATGACAACCTTTGAGCTAGGAGTACCACTTTGCGATCCCACGGCCTCGATTGCGTCCACCACGTCCATTCCTCCAATGACGCGGCCAAAGACAACATGACGACCGTCCAGCCACGAGGTCTTGACAGTGCAGATGAAAAACTGGCTGCCGTTCGTATTAGCGCCAGCATTGGCCATGCTTAGCGTGCCCTTTCCGGCATGTTTTCTGTCAGAAGCAAATGTACTAAGTCAACATGGTATACACCTTAATAATGCTAAAATGCTTGCCGTACAGCTTAAAGTTCTCGTCCGGAAACTTCTCACCGTAGATGCTCTCGCCACCCGTGCCATCAAATTTGGTGAAGTCTCCACCTTGCAACATGAATCCAGGGATGATACGGTGGAAAATACTTTCCTTGTAATGCAGTGGCTTGCCGCTCGGACCGATGCCTTTTTCACCCGTGCAAAGCGCGCGAAAATTTTCCACCGTCTTAGGAACCGTCTTCCCGTAAAGACCCATGACAATGCGTCCGGCTGGCTTGCCATCAATGCTCACATCAAAATAGACTTGGTTGGTGATTTTAGGGCCCTTGTTAGCTTGCACCACTGGCATCAGTGCAGTGAGGCCCAGCGCAAGGAACAAGAACGACAACCTGACCATTTTCTCTTCAGTCCGGCTTGAAAATTACAACAATGAAAGTGGGGAGGAGATCTTTCATGACGACTTAAATTACGTAAAAATACGTAAATACTAAAGGGTTTTCGGGATACATTACCGTAACCGTATCGTGATCCCGCAAAAAATATGCGAATGACTCCCCTAACATCCGTGGTGTTTATTCAGTAGTTATGGCAGACTTCGTGATATCGTTGTTTTCAGCAAAAGGCTCCTAACATGAGAGCCGTTACAGTCCTGTGCCAAAAAATCTAGATTTAATCCACTTTGTGATCTCCTCTTGCCATGGACGCAACGATTCAAGATCCAGTGGTGCGTGCATTGGCAGATTACATCAAGACTGCGCATTTTCAACGCCAGTTTGAGCAGTTTTTTCTGGACCATGCGCTTACCTTTACGGATGATCTTGAGCACCAACTCGCATATATGACCATTTACGTTGAGTTTCAGCAAATGTTTAACGAGCACATGAACAGTGCGTACTGAAAATATTGTTTTATGGATGCAAATTTGCACTCATGATGCCAAGGTAGTTTTTTTGACGCAGCAAGGAGTGACAGAGGACGAATTTGCCGAGCATTGCCAAAAGGCCATGAGAGCGGACCCAAAGGCAGAACAATACCTCGCAATAGTGATCGCGTCCATGGATTACGATGCGTTTTATAATTTAATGAAGGCGATGAGGGCCCGCGCATCGGTCGAAAATCCTCGTGCGGACGCCAAAAGCTGCGAAAGCGATTCAAAAAAGCGAAAAAGTTCAAGTAGTAAGCTTAGCAAGGATGAAGAGGATTCAGACGATGGGGACGAGAGTGGAGGAGCAAAGGGAGCCAAAACCACGCAAAACGAGCGAGAAGATGCAGTAGAGAAGGACCGGAAGGACAGCAAGTAGGCATTTAGATACGAAACGACAGATGTGTAGTTTAGTGCTCTTCCGAGTTAAATCTGGTAGTTAAAAAATTGACACGATCCGCTTACTTGCTGAAAATACTGATAATTGCAATTGCAAGCACTGTGGTCAGGGCGATCGCTTTCAATAGCCGCATCTGTAGCCGAGAAATCGGGTACAAGGCCATTGTTAAAATGTTCTGCTTGGATTGAGTATATGGTGGATAGCGCTGGGGCAGATCCAGCAGTTTATTCTTGTAAAGTACCGTCTTGACGTGTGAAAAAGCCTGGAATCCATAGTGACCGTGGTACGCCCCCATGCCTGAAGTGCCAACGCCTCCGAATGGGACATTTGAATTAGTGAGCTGCAAAAGCAAGTCATTGAACATTAAGCTACCGGACGATGTCTCACGCAGTATACGTTCCTTGTTCGTGTTGTTAGAGCTGAAGTGATACAACGCAAGCGGTTTCTCCCGTGCCGTAATAAATGTGATGGGTTCATCCAACTCACCAGAAGCATAGTAGTAAATAGGCAACAATGGGCCAAAAATTTCATCGTCCATTGAAGCACTCGACACGAACGAGTCGAAATCGGAGCGAAAGTTGAGAAGTGTCGGAGAAATGAAAAGCTGTTTGACGTCAGTGTCGCCCCCATACGTCACGTGCTTTCGATCTTTTTCCAACATACAAACCAGACGGTCGTACATGCGCCGATTAATCACCCGACAGTAGCTGTCCGACTCTTTTACGTTCGCGCCTCCGAATTGCGTATCCAATTCTCCTTCCAGCAATTCCACAAACTCGTCGCCCACTTTTGCATCGACTAGTAAATAGTCCGAGCGAACGCACGTCTGCCCTGCATTTACGAACGCTCCCCACGCCACGCGCTTTGCAGCCAATTTCAAGTCTGCTGTGCTGTCAACGATGCACGGAGACTTGCCTCCTAACTCTAAGACTGTAGGTGTCAAGTGCTGCGCTGCAGCCTGAGCCACGAGCTTGCCCATGAATGTGCCACCGGTAGCAAAAATGAGGTCATAGCGCGTTTGCAACATCTTTTTCGTCTCTTCCACGCCTCCAGACACCACGCGCACGTAGCGCTTGTCCATGTATTTGTCAAACAATTGAAACATGACATTGTTGACAAAGCGTGATGTGTCATCGCCCGGGAGCCTCACAAGTGCGCAATTGCCGGCTCCCAAAGCGGCCACCAGTGGCATTAGCATTAAGTATAACGGGTAGTTCCACGTGCCGACGATGCAGACCACGCCCAGCGGTTCAGGCCGGACATACGACAGGCCTGGCAGGTTTACGACATTGGTTGGCTTAAGCTTTGGGTTGGACCAATCGTCAATGTAGTCGAGGAAATACTGGATTTCGGCTTGAACCTGCAAAAACTCTGTGGCAGACATCTCTTGTGGATGTTTGTGGAGATCTTTCCACACGGCCTCGTTGATCAACGCCTCGTTCTCGTTTAAAAAGCGCTGTAGCGCTCGCAGTAGCGACTTGCGCGTCTTGATATCCTTAGTAGCGCCCGAAGCGAAGCTGGCACGCAATGCTGCAACATCGGCGTGCGTATCTTGCTTAGAAACATCGAGGAGGGCCATGTCGGCAGTGCAATTAGACACTTAGATCGTTAAGGTGGAAAATATATTTATTACGTGTGTTGATTGGTGGAATTGATGCGATTAGATAGGCATTTTCTTATTTACAATATCGATGTTTAAATATTAGACGGCTAATATAAAACTATTACAAAATTGTAGCGGTTGCGTTGCATTCGTCCTCGCTTTCGTTTTCTCTAATGTGGTTGCGTTCAAGCCTTAGAGAAGCTCAAATTGTGCGTAGTTAAGTTATAGTTGATAGTGCTAGTTCTTCTTTAAGCAATAAGAATTAATTAACCGCTTCAGTGTCATAACGCACGTGATGCTCAGCACCAGTGGAACACTCGGCTTATATATTGACTGGTATAGCCGAAAAAAGCAATCGTAGAAGGAAATCGACAAAGCGAAAGTCTTCCGCGAGGAGAGACAGAAGCAACAGTAGAAAACAGCGACAATTGTCAGCGACGGTCGGACTTGGTGGTGGCGGTAGCAGTGCGTACGGCAGCGAGAACTATTTCTGAGCGCAGAAACGAGGCAGGATCGAACACTTGTGCTCGTGCCGGCAAATCGGGAAGTTGCTCAATACCTGAGGCTCCTTAATGCTTCACTTTGTCAAAATGTAGCAACTCAGTAGACTATGAGGGTATTACCGTTCTCTTCCACTTTAGGTGGGTGCTAGTGGCCCTGTACAGGCCAACATGAAGTTGACGTGGGCGTTAGTCGGACTACTTCCCTCTACTCAGCCAAGTTTCCTTTATACTGTGGTGTTGTCTCCTCACTGATCGCACTAATCACGCGTTTGCCTTTTGGCCTATTGAGAGAAGTCGTGGGTAGTTCTTACTCCCACCACAGTTGATCTGCCTAGCTGTACCTCCTAAGTGACTGATTAGTAGAATGGTTTTCGTTCTAGCTATGTTCGGCGCAACCATCGGCGCTCCGGTCACCGGACAATCTCGAAGTTCCCGGCCGCCAATCGGCCACCTGCGCCTAACGCGTGGTCTCGGATGACCACGCTTTTGAAGAAAGCATCGCCCGTTCCAACGATCCGACACTTCGGAGGAAGAGCGCTCAGCGCCACTTCCATAGCCTCTCGATGCAAAGCATTGCACACGCGTGTGGATATATCAGCTGCGCGACCAACTGCTGAGCGGAACATAAACGAGCTTTGTGTATCTTTGAAGGTGGGTCATCTGCCGGAAATATGGCGCAAGTATCTTCGTCTGAAATGCGTCCGTGACTTTGTGCGCATTCCCCATCAAGGGATCGGGTTTATCTGTACATCAGATGGAGAATTTAGCTGCCTGGGCGGGGTAACTCTCAAGATATGTAACACCTTGGTTACCATCCGGAGGTATAAGCTTTATGACAATCTAAAATAGTTGATTTTTAGCATCTTCTGTTTGGTGTGCCGGTCACAGCTGGTTTGTGGGTCGTAACGCCAGACACGTCCTTATCACGGCTACGCATGATCACGGCATGGTCATGTCGAGAGCTCGCACTGTGTACTTTATCGCTGTGTCTTGCCCATACGTGTAATTTAAGCTCAATGGTGAGCCTCTTTGCGAAATTTCTTCGATCCGGACGACAAATCATGCTTCGCCTAGCACCGCTTTCATAAGTATAACCGTGTGAGCTTTCCATCGCTGTGTCCGGCTTCGTGCAAGCCACCCGATGTTTCAGACGCTAGCATGCAGAGCGGAGACAAGACGGATGCGCCAGTTCCTTTGGCAAAAACAGCTGCTTTAACGGGATCAGTATCCACTGCTGGCTCTGTGCCTGTCCCTTCCCATCCGGATAGTTCAGCAGGATCTGTTGTCGACACCTCGCCACTGAACATGGCACGTCGTCAAATTGGTCGTTCTGGATCACGCTCAGCTAGGTCAAGAGCCCTCCTGGAACCGTGCCTACTGATACAGCTGAATGAAAGAAGGTACAGCACTCACAGTACGGGTTATTGAGTCGCGCCGGGAAATTTTTTATTGAGTCAGGCACGATTGTCTCATGTGACCTTACTCTGGACACTAAGAGTCCATCGTCGATGACATATCCATCGATGATCCAACTAAATTACTACGAAGTCCTGATTGCCGATGGATACGACAATTCTCTGCCGCCGGATGTTGACCAAATTGTCGGTGAATCTGACGACGGACACAAAATTTATGGCTTTACATGTGATTTCTATTGTCGACAATCCGCGCGAAAAGACAGGCACGAAGGCTGCCTTTTAAGTGAAACTTGTTACCGCTGCGGAGCTTGACAGCATAATTGCCGAAATTGTCGCCAATAATTTACCGGCTTTTACGTCACATGAGGATGTGCTGGCCGCTATTCAAGCTCAGCCCCAATATCACTTCAACGTCAGCAACAGCTTGTGATGGATCACGCAGTCTACTGTATGGTATGCGCGCAGCCGCTACAGGATGGAGAGCCGGTTGATTTTATGTCTCGGCTACGTGCTAAATCTGGAGACTTCGATGCCATGCTGACTGCAATTTGCCCGAACAAAGCTGCTCGATACGCAGCTGGCCACTGCGCCTTGAGCGATTAGTTTTTTGATGATCTTCTCGCCCGAAAGCTATGTCGATCCGCCGACGATATAGGCATTGCTACCTCAGCAACTGCCTTTCAAAGAATTCGACATGTACCGTTTCTTTTATGGAGCGGCCTTATCTTGATGTGCATAGCACACTCGGATGCTGTAGAGCACTTTTGCAGTCATGATGCTACGCCATCTCACGAATTTACATCGCGGACGTATCTAAGCGATTTAGAGCTATCTTCAATGGCTGAGACCGCGCTTTCAATTTGGTGCGCCCTCGACTCTAAGAAGACTTGGGCCTTTGATGGAATTTTGCTCGACATATAAGGGAAAAATAAATCTTCACTCACTATGTATGAGCGACTTCTCTCGACGCATCATTTGGTTACGTTACAAGAGACGAAGTTCAACAGAGAAGATTTACTACAATCCAACGAACACTTCATTTACGTAGCAGACTCCGAAGCACGCTGCTTTTGATCGAATTTTACATCTCCGGTATTTAACGGAAGACATTGGGTCGTCCTGGTTATTTCTTCATCCTCCCCTTCAGGTGAGGTTATCGATACTACGGCCACGGTCTTCAAGGAAGAGTTCCGTAACCGTTACTCAAAACTACAAACTTTGCTTGGCGATGAGTTGGTGTACGTACATGTAATTTACGCACCCGATGAACCTACGAACCGCGAAGACTACTTTCAAGCACTACCCACCACTTCGCGGCAAATGGCTGTGAGCAGGAAATGGGTGAATGTATCAAACACATTATCGCTGGGGATTTCAACCTAACATTGGATGACTTCGTTGACCAGACGGCACTTGATCGACCTCACTTGAGACGAGGTCAAGATGGACTTGAGAATTAGATTGAAGCGCTGGGTTTAGTCGATGCCTGACGCTCCATGAACCCAAAACCAAGGACTACACGAGTCCTTCACGTGGAAAGTGACTGAAATTTTGTTTTTGTACGGGCTACCTGCTTCAAGGCAATTTAGTATCAATTAACCTTGTGCGGGATCGCAAGCGTCTTAACAAAGATCATATTCCGGTTGACTTTGGACTATCGTCCAAATGTATACAGCGATGGGACCGCCCACCGTGGCGGTCTCCAGCTGGTTGCTTCGGGACGTGAAAGTTCAAGACTATTTGTCAATTTCGGTTAAAGCTTAAGCAAACCGCATCAAGACCTTTGCGAGCTCCGGTTGTCTTCTTGATGAGCACAAACGTGAAGATTGTATATTCCTTCGTCACCGATGAAAGGAGCTCCGGAAAGCCGATAAACGGTTCATGTCCGCAAAAATTGATGCAGTCAACGCGGCGACTGACTTGGCGAACATATTACCTACAGAAAGCAACAAAAATGATTAGAACGAGTTAAATTGGATCTTCAGTGGACGTCAAGGCAAGAAATGAATACAAGAAATTTGCCGCGGACTTACACTCAAGCGAGCGTGCAACAAGCTTCTTCATTCGTGCGCCACAGCGATATTATCTTCGGTCTTCAACTACTGAGTTGAGGAATGACGATGAGACAGTTACAGAAAATCTGGCACAAATCGCGTTGGGTCACCGGCAGTAGTGAGGCAAACTTTTTCATTTTACGTCTGCTAACTTAATCGAGAAGCGGTCTTCAAATATCAACCGCTTCATTTCGCTTTACTGTTACAAGATACAACATCACGGCTTTTAAGCCAGCAAAAAGTGATGCTTGATGCTCCTATCACATCAAACGACTTGTACTGGACTTTGATGGCATCTAAGAATGGCAAAGCCCCCTGTTCAGATGGATCACCGATTGAATACTCTGAGTCTTATACGATTTTATATGCGCGAAATTACGAAGTGGTCTACGACTACCAGTTACAAATATAATGACATTGATTAAGGAAGGGCTCACCTTTCGCTGCTATACAGGTCCGGTGATCGCACTTTACCCGGTAATTATCGATTTCTGACCCTCCTCAACCGCGGGATCAAACTGGGACCAAAAGTTTTACAGTGGTGCTTGGGGAGGGTAGTACCAACGATTATTCATGACGACCAAATTGGGGTGGTCGATCCGGCACTCGCTACTTTGCTTTCAAGATTAGCAGAAGATCTGCCCAGATGCATGTGCAGTACCTTTAAACTTTGCATGGGCCTTTGACAGTAGGCTTTGGACATGGTTCTTCATCACTTTGAACTTGGTGCGACTTTTCGGGTGTGGGTGATGACGTCCTACAACGAAACATTAGTTATTCTTCTGCTGAATGGCCTCCCCGGTGATCCCTTCTTACTGGATGCAGGTGTCAGACAAGGAGATCCACTTTCCCCACGTCTCTTAGTAGTTTTTATTGAGCCAATGATGAACCTTTTACGGGCTCGATTACCTACAAAATGTATACCTGTGAATGAGATGAGCCTGCCCCATCCAATACTAGCGTTTGCTGACGACTGCACTGGGCTACTTTCTAACCTGGATTATGATAAAAAAAATTTCTTGGGTTAAAGCAGATATACGCGTGTGCTGCTGGCGACTTGACGTAGAGAAAACGAGCATTATGCCGTTACTTATTATATGTCCAGCCTAAATTTGTTCCTAATTACGACGACGATTGAATGTCCGTGTTTTGTCACCATGGGAAGCCGTCCAGCTGCTTAGTATAAATCAAGGAGCTACCGATACGCCGCAACAACGGTTTGACGATGTGCTAAAGAAGATGCAAGCTCGGTGCGCCGTTTGAAGATACCGGGAGAGAACGCTGCGAGGCAAGGCTTTTATACTGCAAAGTATAGTCTTATCAATGCTTTGGTACCCGGCAAGTGTTATTCCTACATCCCTGGCTACGCTCAAGCAAGACGAAATTATAATACGAAACTTTGTCAACGTTAGTGAGACTAGTTTGTCGAGTGCCAAAATGGTGGATTTGGGTTTACTTCACCGAAAGCCTTCACTGACGCTATGCACCTTCGCGATGATAGTGGCGACGTCTCCAGAACCCCGCTGGATGAAGCCAGCATTGGCTTTCTTCACTAAGACTCTTCAGCCATTGGTGAAGGTTTTGATTTACTCTACGCTAACACGAAAGGAGGCTGGTGGAGTCATCTTCCAGATTACTAGAGATATACCCTTAAGTTATGGACCAACTTACACAAATTACGGGGAACAACCAATTTGTAGTTGTTTTCGCAAACTATGCCATTTGGATAATGTTCAGTTTCCCTTCGGAAAGCTTAAGGCACCCTTGAGTTGGGTTAGTCTAGAAACGGTCCACAAGCGCATGGATTTAGGCTTAAATCGTCTTCAAGACTTCGTAAACTTAAATGGAGCCTACGCTACGGCTGATTTACTACAAATGTTGAGGACGAATTTGCTTGGCCAAGCTCATTGTCTCGACTAGTCAACAAAGCTATTCGCCGGCCCAAGTTCAATTACTCAAAGCGACGATCCACATTACGGACCTTTCGGACCCGTTTAGATAGAAGCGGTTTGTCATACATGTAGTATTGATGAAGTTTTTGTCATTGATATGACAAATCGCGTTTTTGTTAAAAAAAGTGTTGGCGACTCGCCAATTCACTTTCGCTCCGGACTTATCTGTGCGGTAGCTCCAACTTCCTTCTCTTTCGCTACCTTCGCGTACATGACCGCGGAGCATGCATGAAATCGTCACGTTCTTCCCGTCTGCTTCGATGTCAAGTTTCTTCTGCACACAATGCACTGGGGATTAGATACAAGTTCGAATGGAGAACACAAGTCGACATACCGCTTACCTGTATGCACGAGTGCACGACGTTAAACACATATTTTAAGAGTATCCTGTGGCTCGCTATTAATGGCATTATCACCTTAAGCCTTTCGAAGACCTCATCGATGGAAATCTCAATTGGACTTTGGTAGTTGTCTCGAAAAGTTGTCATCGCCTTTCTACTGCGACCAAGCTTTACGGAGTCTTTGCTACAAAAGTGGCACTTATCATTGATCGATGCTGCGTATTACGAGCACTTCAATTTCATCGCAATAAAAGCTATACAATGCAGAGGTTTCGACTTTGGCGGCCTTTGACAGCAACCATGCTCGAGCCTACATTAAGTTGAGATTTTGTAAGCTCGCAGACATCGCATCACAACAATCAAAGAGCAAGTCAGCGACTATAGCTGCTACTATATCAAGCGCACTTCGACTGAACGATTAAGAAAACATGGAAAACGAAAAAAGGATATAAATTAATGGATGATGGGTGTTTATTACGACATTATTCACGACTATGACATCTTCTACTACTCCTCCTCCTACTACTATGACTGCAATACGACTACGACTACGACTAAGTCTACGGCTCTATAACTTTGACTATGACTATATTACGACAACAATCTGGTTACATTTATAAAAATGTAAGGTCAATGCGACTAAGTGCTCTCTTTAGAGAGTGCGATTTATTATTTTTGAAGTAGAACCAGCGTTGTCCTCGCTGATTCTTTAGGCTGACTGGGCTCGTTGGCACAGACAGTAATGTTATTTCGTTTTTTTTTACAATTTTGGGACAGTTTTCCAAATTTTTGGAGGGAAATTTACAAGAAGACTACCGCCACAATACGGGTCTCAAGCAGTTTGTGAAGCACGGTCCAAACCAATCACTCAACATCAATGCACTTAATTGTGCGCACACCGACATCAAGAGCTCGATAGGTACCTAGCACTTTCAAGTGCCCAGAAATGGTCTTCCTTGCAGAAATGAACTCGCGAATTGAAGCTTTGAGCTGGATGGACACTCGATTTGTCCTCCGCGAGAAGTACTTTACTGCGTTGAAATATTGGACCATTTTGATCTTCAAGCCACATCCCTGCGAAGTCCGATAAAGTCAACACAATATACCTCGCCAGCGTATGTAAACTTGGCGCATTCGGTTAATGACATTTCCCCCCCACGAAGACTGCTTGCTACTTATTACCGACACGTTACTCTCGTGTCTTGGTTTAAGAGAACGTATATCTATACCTTGCCATTTTTCTAGTTCAAATTACGTGAAAAGTTAATAAATACAATTTACTCAAGATGCTGAGCAGTATTACCATATATGTGACATAAGTCAGGTGATTTTTTTGAAGAAATAGTTGTTAAGGAAGTTATGGTCTGACGACCGCTTGATGCGTACTAAGAAGATTTAACATATTTGTAATATTGTTTACCCACACGGGGTGAAGACATTTGAAGTTTAACTTAAAATTTGGAACACTAGCTTTGGTAAGTCATGACATTAAGACTAATACTTTCTCTTGGAGACAGGCAGGTTGCGTTCGCGACTCATCTTTGTTCCGAATAATAAACAAAGGTCAGAGACCTGGATTCACACCATTTTTATATACATAACTTTTATAGCTCGGGTGCATCTGGTAGCACTTATATAAATAATCTCTAAACAAGTCGATGAGATCGATCGTTTGTGAAGATTGAACAGCATATTTATAATCGAATTGGTCCTGCTTGGCCCCAAAGTTGTGCAACGGTGCTTGTACAAAAGAATTTCCAGATATAAAAAGCTCTATTCACGTATATTAAATGGATTAATCTAAGTCGATATTGCCGGTGCCGAAGGCAGATACCAAGCTAAGATTAAAGCCTCTAAGGTGAGCGTGAAGAGACCCAGGAGAGAGAATATGTTTAAATCGGTGGTAGATTTGGTTAAAGTGGCTATGTTTTCTACATTGTTGTGGATAAAGTAACGGAGGGTTGCTTCGGCCACCTCCAGCTATTGAAAAAGAATGAAAATCGACACTCACGTGCAATACCTCATTTAAAGATGTGGGCCACGCATGGGATGGAATACAATGTGAACTGACCTAGATCGTTTTGCCGCCCATTTATGCGCGCCGTGCAAGATTGGGCTTCTTTACAGCACGCCAACTTAGCGAACTTTGTCAAAAAGCTACCATGTTTCGAATGGGATGGCCTGCAACCCTTTTTTAAAAGACTTAGCAAGTGCCCCGTGTGCACTTGATCTCTTTAGAGACAAGCTTAAAATGGCAATAAGTGCCGAGTCTGAGAGCCATGGCCAAGCGGATAATAATTTTTAACGCGCTGAGACGCGGTGCGGCCACACCGTGACGCTTACAATCAGCTAAATTTGACTATATCCCAGCACAAAAAAGACTTTGCTGCAAAACACCAGGGCTTAATGTACAATGCGCATGATAAATTCGTCATGCGAATGACAACTGTATCGGTCAGCGCCTAAGGAAATGTGCTAGAAGAGCGTTTAACCATAACTCAAGAGACTTTAAATCCATCTGCGTCTTCAATTCATCTGGTGAAACAGATCTGGGCGCTATGAAGCGTATGTGCAAGCCTTTTTGTAAACCTTTTGTCTAAAGTCATGCAGAGCACGTAGAGACGGATCTAGGTAATCACATTGGCCAGCAGTCAGTGATTTTTAAGTGCATGCGCACAAGCAAGCTTTACGTTACTGCAGATAAGCGCGATGATGTGCGACATTTCGGAAGGTACCACAACTGTCAAAGTGATTGATACTGAAAACCCTAAGAAAGTTATATGACTTATTACTGGCAAAGTAAAAGTGCAAAACAACAGGTAAACATTTTTATTCGCAAATTTGGCTAAAAACATTACTCGAAGAGCGCTGGTAGAAATTAAATAAAGCCACTAAGGAGCGCTAGACGTTGCCTTGTAGAATCTACAACTGCCTCCCATTATTGTCTGGAACGCGTCGGACCTAAAAAATCAGTACCGCACTAAGGAGAGCAGACACTAGCGATCGAGATTGCCTATCGTGCTCAAATCCTAATAGATCAAAACTACAGAGAAGAAGTACAGCTATTTGCGAAAAAGCATATTCTCATGAAGATTACCAGGTCGACTTCAATCGATTATTAAACAGTATAGATCTTGATCTACTACGCACTTCATCACAGTCTCCTTGCCTCTACTAGAAAAGTTTTATTTTTAGCGAAGAATAACGTTAAGGTGATGTAAAAGTATAGCTATCGAATAATACGTTATCGCGTCGCCTAAAGTATGATACAGCTCATGTCACGACTATCATCTCGTCTCCGAGTTTATCTGTGGCGCGTACGAGGGCTATGAGACATGTACGTAACTTTAATAAAGGCTTAAGAAAGGTCTGGGCTGAAAGACTTCGACATGACTTGACGGCATGGTTAATTGCAATTCTATAGCAGAATGTTGGAAGCAAGTCTAGTGTAATACAGCTCTAATCAAAGTCATGTAGTGGCCTTTACAATGAGAATGTACAATGTCGTATCCTCCTTTAGGGACCACTTGGCGACTATTTCGATCAAGAGTAGACTTATGTCTTGGAAAACCACTGTTTGTGGCTTAAGCTGTACAAATGGGTGTGCGCATATCTGCGAAATGTCAAAATTTTGCCAAATTAGACCGCATTATTGGCAATGTTTTCGGTGCCGTTGCGCTGTTACTAATCCATAGGCTAGCCAAAGATCTCGGCAGGCAACACTGATATTGAAAATTGGCTCACACAACGCGGCTGTGATTACATAGCCGACAACTCCTCAAAAGGACACTTTCGCTTTATGCGCTTTTTCGAAAAGTATTTCTAAGATGCTTGGCACTAGGCTTGACATACAGTGGACCATCCACAGACCGAAGGTTAGCCAATTCTTGTGGATTTCGTCATCCATGATGCGTTTCATACTGTGAATGCAGAATCTCTTAAGCATCAAATTAGGATTTTTAACTCGTTTGACTTAAATTGTACAATGTTGTTAATGCCTTAGTGACCTACACGCCGTTTAACGTGAGCGATTAAGCCAATCTTTTCGCTCTGCGAGCGCCATCATGTTATAGTTCTAAACCCGAATAATTAATCAGCTTGGTGATGTTGGCCCCTCCTTTGTGCGAAGTCAAGACAAAGACTTTTGTCGTTCAGACGTAGCGTCTTTAATTCTATGCGCTATTAAATGGTTGTGAGCCAATATATGCAAAAGTAAAAACTATCGAAAGTCACGAAATAACAAGGTAAATGTAACTTAAACTATTGTCATTTAAAAAATGCGAAAAGCCTACCTACAAATGCAGTTTGTGCTGCCTCCAAGCTCTATACTACATTTCCTTCCTTTAAACCATTTAAGGTCATGAGCTTGGCATATACACTTGATTTGATGGAAAAGATAACAAACACACTCAGTGCATTTTGTGAGCTAACCCAAGCCAACTTTTACTCGAGTCAGGAGAAGAAAAAAGCGTTGACACTGTATCATACTTAGGCACAAAAATTTATCGGCCGAAGTGGCCGTTTTTACCCATTTTGTCCAGAAGAGAAGGCCCTTAGAATGTATAGACCTTAGGCTTCACTGGACATCCCTCCACATCATGCGCTACCGCTGAGGCATCAGAGGTACGCTGCCTAAACATTCAATCATAGCTTTTTTTCGCAGAGATTACATGTCATGACACAATTTAGCTGCTTAGTGAAAGAAAGGGCTCCAAATGTGACTGCCCGCTTAGGGTACTTAAGCTAGCAACAGTGCAAACAGCTCGTTTGATACCTTCAGGATGATCGTTTAATCGAATCTCAGACCTTTGTGAGGTCAATCTTAGTGCGGTGGCGCAGATTTGTTTAAAGTACTTTAAGATGTGACGAGGTCACACATTACTTTGTAAAGAAGAGGATATGGTGAGCAACTTGTCACTATCTATGGTCCTTAATCTTTTATGATATTTTCACCCTCTAAACTCATTATATGCCCTAAATTCAACTGTTCGATTTAAGAACATCATGCATAGTAGCGCATCGTATTTGGAACGAATGTATGCGTAGGTATTATATTCATTCTATATCCTTCGACCAGTGAGTGCTTAAAAGACTCCATTAGCTTTTTTTACTAGTCATCGCAGAAACTTGGCATTTTAAAGGCTCCTTTAATGCACTTTTCGGCTTCAAAATCAGAATGCCCGAGCATTCGAGCGTGAAAACAAAAGTGTAATTAAAAAACATACCGTTTTCTTAAGACTCGACAAATTATAAGAGATCAAGCCATGTGGCACGCTCCAAAAAATCCCTTAGCCAACAATTGAAGTGTTAAATAACACCAAGCTAGGTCAGAGCCCGCAGCTGGCCAGCCCCAAGCGGCGACTAAAAGCGAGCTTTACATAAAGAATGCCATATTCTCTATGGTCTCGCTGTGTTTGGCTCACCACTTTGCAGGCTACCTCTCGAATCGTTAAGATCCCATTGCGTGTGACCTGCACGAAAATGACCAGCCGTGGCTTGGCAATAGGCGCTACGAGCCCTTACGCTTCTTTAACTTTTCAAAGACTCACCATGATACGCAGTACGTGGCCATGCGTGACGTTTTGACCTGACTGTGGCTGATTGTATTTGGGATAAGCAGCAAAAGGTTCCGACTATACTAGTTTTCACACGCCATGGTCGTTGCGACATTCTGAACTTCTTTTAACATTTTTACACGATACGAGTGCAAATTTACAAATCCTCGAGTCAATGCATACGTGCAACGCTTCGTGAGCAATGGATACGCTTGAGTCTCGGTGGACGTACGAGGGACTGTTGCCTCGGCAGGCGCCAAAGCTTTTGACTTTGCTGATGCTGAGATAGACCTTAAATACGATATTTTTAAATGCATTGTTACATAACCATGGAGCAACGGAGAAGTTGCGGTGCTTGGCCAAGGACAAGATGACGTCGGCGCTCTTCTCGTAGCGGATAGTGGTCATCCTGGTGTGAAGGCAGTCTCGGTGAACAATGTACCTTTTGATATGTTCCAAGCTGCGCTTAAGGTTATGATTCAAGCTTTCAAAATTGAAGCAATAACAAACAGACTAGGAGGTACAGCTCTTCTTGCTGCACCCAGTAGTACATATAGTCAGTCAACACGCAAGTCTTAAAGACTGATTATTTGTGAGGATGGACCTGGGCACTCATGTTTAGAACTTCAATGTCGCAGAAGTCAGCCTCATGCTAGGGCTTGATGAGCTCACCAGCGTAACTTTGGCAATATTTGCTTAGCAGCAGAAAAGACGGTTACTATAATAAAAGACCTGGTGGATCTAGGTGTAAAGTTTCTCGACTACGATAGCATCCAACGCATTTTGGTCTTTTGTCTTTATAGAGTTATGACTTCATCCTGAGTAAATTCATACTTGGTTGGAGGACAAAGACCATCGGCGTCTGTACCACGGACTTCTGCAAGTATGCAGAAGCACTATTGGCAAACCAGGTAGATCATGACATTGATGAGCAAAAAGTGTCGAAGAAAGGTGATCAAATTACATGGTGGTTGCTCGTTCGGCACAGCTCTCGGTGTTTGTAACATGTGACTTGTATGGCTTCAAGCAGAGGAAGAATGAACGATGATCTATTATAGTGCTCATAGAAGGCAGGACTCGCCGCACACCGAGATCAGATGGCTAGCTTATCAAGATTGGGGGCTTGTCGATGTAAGTAAAGTGACACTTGGGCGACTGAGCAACACTCATTATGAGCAAAGTTCGCTGTATAATTTGCAAGAAATGTTTGTGGACATTACGAACAAAATTCTGAGCGCGTACATGGGGTGGCACGTGGGCCACTAGAAACGCTTGTCATGGACAGCATTTGCTACTTATCTGGCAGGACACAGTTGATCCGAGGTCGAGGCATTCGAGGCGCTGCCCTTTCAGTACATGTGGAGTGCTACATATTCCACTGTAGGAAAATTCTCATGAGAAAAGCTTCTTGGCAAATCGTCAATGTCGACGTCGGTCCGTCAATATACGACCGTATAGTAGATAATTTTCCTTCGAGATCGCAACTTTCTAGTGCTTAATTTACGAACACCACTCTTGACGCTACTTCTCAATCAATTTACCGACATTAAACTGTTTTGGCCCGCGACACGTGTGTAGCTTTTATCAGAACAACATTTGTGACGTGCGCATTTTTTGTGTGAAGCTTTAGGTAAAAACAATTCGAGGAAGCAGGTTTTTAAATTCCACTCCGGCATAATGAGTAAAAAATTCAAAAACAGTAGCTCCATATGTCCCTAGAATTTTAACAATTTGCTAACTATCACAACTAATTTCAAATATTGCAGGTGCAACAAGAGTAGCAGATAATTCCAGCATAGTTGTGACATCAATGTTGCCGCTAACGATTGCTTCCATTCGATTGTACTAATACGAAAGAATGTTACACCTTTACTGTTTTCCCATTTAAACAATGCCAGCTTCATTCATTGTCGAGTCGCTGTCTTAAAATTATAACACGACACTTATACAAAACGATTCCCGACCATGAGCTGATCTCTTGAATTTGAGTATGCGTTACAAAGTACAACTCAGGGAATTTGCAATCGAGATTGGCTTACATAAATGCGTTTGATCCCTTTTACTCGCACGATACTCGGTCTTGATATAATATGCATTTCTCTGATTGACTATAGCTGCAAGCTTATCATACAAGATTGACATCAGTGGCAATAATTTGCCAAAGCAAGACAGCCACGAGGCTGCGTGCAAATGTGATTTTCTTCCATGATTACGGCATTCTTCCCATCGATCGAGAATAAAGCGAGGATGGAATTACAGCATCACATGTCCTTTGAGTTCTCTTGAGCGTGACGCCTCTAGCATATATTTTTTAGCAGACCGAACATATTCAAGTCATAAGTTTTGTTGGCTGTGCCTGTATCATTAAATCCGCCGTCAACACTCCTGTAATCACCTTATCTCGGTCACATTAAGGCTCGTGTCAGGTCAGAGTCTTCTTGAAGCGTCGAGTGTGTATAATACTCCTTTTTGATGGTAACTGGTATCGGTCCGATAGGGCACAGGCGCTGTTTTGTCGTAGAGACGGCAGTAACTGCATTTTAGAAAGAAATTTGGGTGTCTACAAGTCACTCCATTTGCTGCCTGTATCAAAGAAATACGAGTATTTTAGTAGAGCTGCGGCAACAATCGCACCGACATTTTTTGATCCATCATAATTGCGTCTGATTTTTGCGCAACCAATTTTTAGCAACCTCTGAACGAAGATGGCAGTTATAATTTTCTAGGCTTTCCTGTTTCCTAACGCAGAAGCGTATACTGCTTTTTGTCACAAAACTCAGTCTACAACACAGGTACAAGTACAATTGTGTCAGCTGGACTGCCGCAGCCCTTTGCTTTGTGACCAGGCCTGTAATTGTTATTCTATAGTTGGCCTTGTTAGATCTTCGCGAGGGACAGCAGCTTTCGACCAAACATAGTACGAACTTACAACAGTTCCAAAAACCGGTCTTGGCATTTATAAAATGGCTTCTACAGGGCAACCTGAAACAAAGGAACCTGTTAAAAAGATGTACTTTCTAGCCTTGTCTTTCGGGAAAATTCGGCCGCCGCGCGTTTTAGCCTAAAAAATGAAGTGCTTTTATAAGTTGCTCCCTTTTGTTGAAATTCTTAGGTACTTAAAGTGCCCAGCATTATGGGTACTTCGCCCCTCAGTATTACACTCAATAAGAGATGGCTATGGACACTTTCGGCAGCCGCATGACTACGTGTGCTTAACTAGCCAGCGGATCAATGGCGTAACTAGCCAGCAGATCAAAGGCGGCAACAGGGCTTAAAATAGGTGCTAGGGGTCGTATATTTGACTTTGTGTCTGGAGACTTGTTACATTTCTCAAGACGCCCAAAACAAAGACTAAATGTGCTGACATCGATGTGCTAATTTTATCAACCGCGCCATTTCAGATTCGTTAAAGGTCCGATGAGACTTGTGTATACAGAACTTGAGTATTCAAGCTTTTATAAGATTCAACAACTATTATCAATCTTTCAAGTTTAATTAAAAACTGTTTTTGTTCCTCTTAGGAAATTACAATCGCATTTGTTGCCCCACTGGTTGTGTTTACCGACTTTTTGCGTAATCAGGTAAATTTGTTTGCAAGGTTACTAGCCTCTAATTCGAAGCCTAAGGGGAACCAACATCTCAAGTAGTATACCTTGATAAGGCGCCATATGCACACTAGCCTAACCACATACCAAATACACTCGCTGACTCTCATATCTAGCCTGCATTGAAACATATAAAATGTCTTTTCGCTTAGCCCCTATGGTATAAATGGGTAGAAAACACTAGAACACACAAACCACTCAAAACCTTCAGTCGATATTATCAGACGCTCTGAGAGTGTTATTACTATCATTTAAAAGACCCCCTGTAAGAACAGTCATAAAGTTGCAAGAAACACAAATATGTGTATATAAAAATGCCCCTGTAAGGAGATCCAGTAGAAAACGAATGAATAGATGCCCATCTATCTCAAGGAAAAAAAAACTATAGGATAACAATATAAATATGAAAAATTCACGAAGTAACAAAGCCTTAATTACTGTAGCAAAGAAGGGATACTATGCAAAGCTTAGAGAGAAACTTCTACATAAACAAAGAGAATATGATCGAGCATATAGTGAATACAGGAAAGAAAGACATGGCTAATTAACTAGAAAATTAAAACACTATCCGGCTATAATAAAACAATAGTTTTTTTTGTATTAAAACAATTTTAATCACAACACAAACAAAGGCATTGTTAATTTAAATCACAATTTCTTCAGTGTACATATACATTTTTCGAATATCAATCTCAAATAATCAAAATTAGGCTCAGAATCGCCATAAGTATGCTAAAATAATAAATATAATGTATATCGGTAAATGACAACCTCCAAAATCGAGAAGGTTGTCATAACATTCGAACAAACAGAAATCAATAAATTGTTGAGGCACTTCGTAAGGTTAATCTTGCCAATGACACAGCTAGTCTAAAGCTATCAAGAAACGAATATGTAAAGCTGAAATGGATTTAAATAGTTTTGAGCGTAGTCGCAAAGATATCGTAGTTGAAGCTTACTTTCTCACTTTAAAAGGGGAATCGGAGCAGTTTTGACAACATCACGCTTACAAGATCGCATTAAGAAGATTAACACCAATATAGCATTCTTTATAGATAAATATTCATAATATATATATACTTTTGAATAAGATCAATACTCACCCGGTGCTGATGTTGAATAAAATATTCTACCAACCACTATGATTGATTTTAAATAAATTGACAGTCCGAAACGCTCTTGATCCGAGAGAGCTAATTTATATCGTTATTTAACTAGAGCAAATTACAATTTAAATGATTCTCAAGCTTACTTTTGCAGACATTTTTTCTAATGAATATTGTAGAGCTTAATTTACGTAATAAATCTTTCTTTTTATTTGCTTAAACCAAAGCCGGTTTCGATGATAGCATTGTTCGAAGATTTCACAAACGATGTTTAATTCAGGTGCTACTGTCGATTTCATTCAGAAGGCAGCTCATGTTTTTAACCTATATACTTCAGTGAAGCAATATAAATCAAAAAGCATGACAATAAAATTATTTTATATGGAGTAGAAAGTATAGATGCTATCTAATTAGAGTATGTTCGACAGCGTCCATTTGCTATTAGACCGGCTAAAGTTACCAAAGCAGCTTTCGGCTATCTTAATTTGTTGAACAACATTAGCGAGCTGAATCATTAGTCAAAAGAGAAAGGCATCCTTTTAATCTAATCGCATTAAAAGAGGATTTTCAGTTGTCTATATCATCATCGTAAAGCCTTATTAGCTCCAGTTTCAATGTAACAGTGCTATTAAATTATGCCTACATATAGATGAATCTCTAACTGAAGGTGATTCTGATGCGAGTGGATTCGATGAAGAAAATTCAAATAGCGAAAACGATGAAAATGCTTTAAATCTTGGTCGCGCACCTTGATAACAGATAACTGAGGATGACTAGGGAAAAGAAAAATTGGTGGAAGTTAATGACTATGATGTAAAATATTTTGATTTTGAAACACTTGTTGATAACAATGAAATATTCCTTGTTGCACGTATTGTATTGCTGGATTTTCTATGAAATTGTGTGTGAATTAATATTTTTTTCAATGTCTAAGCTAGAAAGATTCGTAATTCAATGTGGGCTCATGGTGCAGATTTTGATTGTCGCTTTATCCTAAAGCACCTATCATATACCTCAAGCAACACAATTATCATTAAACCTGGAGCTAAATTAAAACCGGCTCAGGGTTTTTTATTTTGTCGTGAAGTGGTTGTTAAAGAGACTATGACTTTTATTGCTTGTAAATTTGCAGAGATTCGAAAATGTTTAAATCATTTTATAGCCAGTTTATACTAGCAAAAGTGGGCCTTCCACGTAAATTAGTTTGCAAATATAATCATCTACTACTTTAGCCAACGAGCCCCATAGATTCTTATGAATATAAATGACATAAATTGCTAATGCTACTAAAATCTATGCTTGTGATGATAAGTATGTCAATTGTGAGGCATATGCTAATCATGTTTGCGAACAAGACGTTGATATTTAAAACCTTGTTTGGAGGCATTTAGAAAAAGAAATATTGATCGTTTTGATATTGAAGTGTATCGCTCCAAGTCAATGCCTTCATGAGCATATGCTTCTTATAAATAATGAGGGTTGCTTTGATGATTGTTATGCATTGAATGGAAATATTCTAGGATTTGTTCGCGATGAATTTGTCGGCGGTCGTGTTATCGCTCCAATAACCACGTAGAACATAAGTTTGCTAAGTTTGATGCTGTACCACTCTATTCATCAAAATAATTTGAACTTGATAGATCCTTACGGAAAATACGAATGGCTCCAAAATACAATTCCAAATGATGCTGAGTACTATTTTGCTCGCGTAAACTTTGAGTAGTTGGTAAGAAGCGACACTTTCCATTGGTGAACTTCTGTCAAAATGGAGCTAGTATCTTCGCAAATAATATTATTGGAAAGACAACGATTGTTGGTAAACAAACTCTTTAAGATTTTATTGAATTCTAAGACGTTAAAAAATATTATGGAAAGTGTTTATTAGAAGGCAGGGATTCAATAATCGAATTGTATTGCCAATCCAATCCTTATTTGAGGAGCGACGAAGTTCAAAGAAAGAAGTCAATTCACTTCAAAACGGTATCAAATTATAAATGAATACAGCGTATGGTATACTAACTCGAAACTCAATGTTAAGCAAAAGCTTTTGGTAGGTGATGAAAAAATGATTTTTGAATATGCTAACAAAAATATACAAAAGATGATCTCCGGAACATCAAATACAGAGAATCTTGCATTGTTTGAAGATTTTCAGTTCATTTCAGCCTAGCTCGTCTAGGAGTACAAGTAATGGAGAGTAGTAAACATGTTACGATTTGAGTGATGTGTTTAGTAGAAGATATTGATGCTAAGAAATGATACTAGGTCATAGACTCTATGCACACCGATTTCAATTTTGTCAGTAGACTTGCAGATGCTTTTAGGCGAAAGCATAACAAAGAGTTAATTGGGAAGCAAATGGGACAGTTTCACGTCAATGTTACACTTTAAGAATCGGATGAAAATACTATGCTAAAGAAGCTAACTTTCTTGAAAAACAGGGTAATTTTGCATCTACTTACTTGCGATGGTAATGATGTAGAAGGAATGCATATTCGTAAAAAAGTATTCCAAGTAAACAACGTAAATAAGACACTTATGAATATGATATGAAATTCTTTGATGATGAGAACTAGAATTTGATTTGAGTGATGTATGTCAAAACAAAATTAAGAGTAAAACTCAACGTGTAACTTCACGGATGAATTTCAGTCGGAAAGTTTACTTTAAACTGTATAATATGGACTCTCTACTTACTCAACTCTAATTGAATGCAAGAACGGGATTAAGAGCTATTAAGGTATACAATAAAGCAAAGGCATTTGATAAAAGTACATCATTAAAACAAGTCAAACAATGGTACACAACACAAAGTAGCATTCAATAACATTCTAACATTCTACACAAAAAAGAAGTACCCCGAAGTCAAATCACAAGCAACATTCCCGACAAATTGCAAATGGATCTTGCGTACCGAAAAAAGCAGCCTACTTTGTTACCAGCTGAAAACAACAGCCGTATTGGATACGCTAAATTATTTAAAAAGTCAGCAAGCAGCTACGGCTCTAAAAGCTGTTGATCAATTCATTTCGAGCATAACGGCATGGATGCCGGATAATAAAGTTGAATCCGCAAATAGTCTAATTGTAAGTTCTTTGATAAAAATTCAATTACCTAAGTTAATCTTAATCCAGAAGATCATATATTGCTTAGAAAGAAAGATCGTTATATCAGAACAGCAAAGGCAAGACTAACAAAGATGCTGAATACTATGGGAACGAAGAAACTGACACAAAACCTCTTAAATGAGGCTATCTTTAACTACAACGTACCACTCCTTCATCAATTTAAGCTACCTAAAATGAAATGGAAGGAAGGGTAACATTTGGCACAGAAAATAAGTGCTTAAACAAGTATACCCAGACGTCTCAACTGGTTTTATTGTACACTATCGTTCGGATCTGAAGCCATTTGAAGAAGAAGGCGCGAGATTTTTAAAAGCTGTGCTCGAAGTTATTTGATTAAATGGATTAAGGATGCGTATTAAATTAGAGAACAATCATCTCCTATACAAACCATTTATCAACTTGAAAATTGTAAAAGCGGAGATAGCTGATACACTAACAGAGATCAATGCTGTGTTTTAAGTGGACAAGACCCTGGATCACAAGAAGCAACGCAACGGCAATCACAAATATCTAGTTAAATGGAAAGGATATGCTGACAGTGATAACATCTGGAAATCAAAAGACAATCTCAGATTAATTAATAAGAACAGGATATCAAATTTTAAAAAATCAAATCCAGAAATTAATATCAATAGTGTATTTATCACAAAAAAATACGCAATGCATCAAAGAAGCAAAAATGGTGATTACTACTGCACTCAGCACTTTACCACCATCCAAAAAAAAGTGTACATAAATGAACAATCTATAATGCATATAAGGAACGTAATTCTGTCTGAGGATAATAGAATACTACAAAAATATAAATATCAAATTAGCGCGATTAATCGATTTCGACCTAATGGAAAACCACTGATTCAGATTAATCTTAATGTAGAATTTACGTTTTTGATTGCTGGTAGATGAAACCAATCTCCCTTGGAAGAAATATTCATTGTTTCGTTTGATAATATCTAAAAAATATCGGAAACTTCTCAATAATAGAAACAATTTGTGTCATCCACAGACGAGAAGACACTGGAGTTACATTTAAAGGCAAAAACTTCCTCTGTTTTTCGCATTGAGCTTAGTTTAACCATCTTAGCTTTCATCTCGAGCGATTCCTTTTCTTAGACACCAACACTAGTAAGATTTTTTTTCTTCACCTTGAACAGTATTAATTAAACTAGGCTGCCCAGCATTGGATCTAAGAGCCTGAGCGCCTTTATCAACAACACCAGATATAAGTAGTTTAGATACAGATCAAACTTTTTTTTTCAAGCAAGGCTATGCCTTTTCCTTGATTTAACTCCATAGCGACCGTCCATTCATTTAGGCCCCCGCCCCAAAAGAGCGTCTCCGTCCATATCTAACAAAGCAGCGATTATACCTGTGGAAACGCAATGGATACTCCTTTACCAGCTTGAGCAACCTCTTTCCATTTCTTAGCGTTTTTAGGATGAAGAGCGAACTATTTGAAAACCATTTTACTTGAAAAGCAAAGAACGCTGCTTTCAATGTCTAAAAGAACCTTTTTTGAAGCACCCGTAAGATCGTCACAATTGACCTAAGCGTAAAAGCTCAAGTTTGCATAAAGTATCTAAATTTGAGGAACTAAAGGAATCCATTTTATAAGGGAGAAAAGGCTAAAATGCAAATGTCTTGTTTTTTTTTTATTTTTCAATCTTCCAATATCCACTATTGTTATGATTGATTTTGTTGCGGTAGACTTTACATCACAGTTTTGTTGTAATACAATTCTATTTAGAGTATTTAATAATCTATCTTGATTGATGTGAGCAGCTGGTGTAAGAGAGTTGCCACTAAGCTTAGGATACCGCACTTTTATAACTTTTCGAATTTATCATATGTTAAGCACAAACTAAAAGCTCGTCGAATCATTTCCATTTTTCTAAACGAGGATTATCATTACATAAACCACGAGCACCTTGAAGTTTATCAAATTCATGTTTTGAGAACCTCGACATTTCTTTTGACACCCATACCTTGCCGCTCATGGAGTCAAAAAAGTGAGCTCTTTGGAATCGTCTTGGATTGACAAACTTGAATTTGATGGCCCCAGATAAAATGCGAGCATCGTAAGTATATATCAATAATATAGTTTAGCGCTTAAAGCCGATTGACGTTTATATCAACGCAATTTATAATAGACGGACCGATTGCCTTCTGTCTCTTACTCATTACTGCTGCATATTACCGGTTGGTACTGCTTGAATAATCGCTGTTGTCATCGGTGCAGTTGCTTGTATTCATATCGCTGTCATTGTAAATGATACTTGTTACCATATTGTTGTCTTGGCTGGTACTGCTCGTAATCCTATTGTTGGCGTTGTTGGTGTTACTTGTATTCCAATCGTCGTCGTGGGAGGTACATTTTGGTCTTTTGTAAGTATAAAATATGTCGAACGATGATGATAAA
This sequence comes from Plasmopara muralis, assembly GCA_003676415.1. Lineage (NCBI taxonomy): Eukaryota > Oomycota > Peronosporomycetes > Peronosporales > Peronosporaceae > Plasmopara > Plasmopara muralis. The sequence goes on along the minus strand of RCHQ01000031.1, from coordinate 105,688 downwards.
AGGATGATCTGCAAAAGGGATTTAACATTAAAAACATTAAATCTGTAGTCCATTGGGCTAGTTTGTATATAACATTCTTGATGTTTTCTATTTGTAGCTCTTGTAAGATTTCATCAGCAAGCTTTTTTTATTAGTTTTATAATCTCTGGCCGCGCGGCTGTGCTCAGTGTTCCAATCATCAATCCAGAATTCGACAGCAAGGTTAAGGCTTCAAAGATGTGATTTTTGATTGCGCAGTGGAGCTAAGTGTTGGGTGAAGCACTGTCGTTGGTCCGTCACTTGGTAGTCGTGAACCCATGATGGAGTATGAACATTCTGGAATCAGACAGGCAAAGCTTCTCAAACGTTATGAAAGCCGCATGGGCGATAGCAGTGTGATCAATATACTTGCCAATTTACCGTCTACTTATCACTTAGTGTTCAGCTGACAGCACCAGAGACTGTAATGAAAGACAATTCTCCAATAGATGTAATGTTTGGCTGTCTGTGTAAATTCAGGTAATTGAGATGCCGAACTAATGTTAATATCTGAGATATCTCTATCCGTATTCACCCCTAATGCTTTACTTTCGATTGCAGCTCATGGTGTAATATTGTCAAGACATTGTTATCAACTGAGTGATAGCAAGATGCCATTTCGATAAATTTCTCGAAACATACAGATCCGAAGTGAAAATTGCATTGTTTCGCTTGTAAACATGCAAGTCTCCAATACTAATAGTTTGATAGTCAATGGAGCCAATATAGTTTAATGTATTGTACAACGATAATTTATAATTTAGAGAGTGTATTTTATTCTGTTATACATAGGATAATTTTAGCTTTTTATTATGAGTGCGATTCCTGATTTTTGCGGTATACTCCCTAAAGTAATTAAGAAGAAAATTTTCGGAGTAAATGATAAACTTGATATCCAGAAGCCCTTCCGAACAATAGTTTTTAGGTCCAAGCTTCTCTGGTAAAACAAATAGCTTTTCGTATTCTTAATACTTCGATAGTCATTTACATTTTATAGCTCGCATCCCTGATCAAGAGTTATACGATTACATCGAAAGAGAAACTACAAGGTTTTGTATTGTTGTATGGTCCCGATGCTTCTTTAATCTTCATTTAATGAGTTCTTCACTCGAGGAACATACAAAGCAACTTCAACAGTTCTCATAGCTCATAGCTGTTTAGAATGATGCACGTAGTTATTCTTAAAGCAATTCAAATTGCGATCTCCAGCTGATTTAACAGAAATCAATATACCCGGAGTAAATGACGATGATATTTGTAGGAAATACCAACAAGTGACATCTGAAAAGGGGCAGATGTTGTTTATAGACTCTGTCAAGCAACAAATTCGGAAGAACTTCAATGGTGAAGTTTTCAAGTAATTTTTCTCGTCAAATATACATACGGACTACAGACTATAATGACGAGCACTATCACTTTTCTTCGTAATAACATTGTTTCCAATCGCTTGGATAATACCTTTGGATCAGACTTTGCGGGATCGAGCGTGAATTTGAAAACTCAAGAATTTGCTCTGTCGAGTTGCAGTTCGGTATTAACGGGAGTTTGTATGGCAACAACACGTTCAGCGTTTTGGTCCCAACCGCAGCAACCTATGAAATTGTTATTATTACGCTTCCAAAGTGTTACCATTCGTTGAAAGATATATCAAACTACATCAAGTTTGGATTAGTTAGTATTGGTCCATATATAATTGATTCTCGGAGTAATAACGTTGTATATGTCGCGATGAAAGAAAACACAACAAGCTATTCCTGCAAAATTACATGCTTAGCAACAAAACCTTCTGTACCAAGTCGATATTCTCGCCCATCGACTGGTTTATACTTGTTAAGTGGAACAGGATTATCAATTAATACTACTACACCTCAAAACACTGTTCTACCAACGGATTTTCAAGTGTGATTGAATTTAGTCAAGCAACGTACCCGTCGACCATTTAAACAACAAATTAAGTTGTTTTTAGCAATACTACCCACAAGTTATTCCCATCACACGTATCAAATTCGTTTTAATCTCATTTAAAATCGGATTAGCACACCTCCTAGTATTCTGACTTCGATCAGTCCCCAAGGGACATCAATTAGCCAGTTGATCTCACTTCAGCCACCTGAATATCATTGACTCTCGAATAATGATGAAGCATACAGCAATACTGCTCCAAGTATTGTTTATCAGGATTTTAACAATGTGAGATTGAAGACGCCAAATTGTTACTTATGCTATCAATTTGTGACAAGAGATCAGACTTCGATCTTATATAAAATCAATAATGTTTCCAGATCATAATTTACTTCGAAATCGGAAAGATACTGTAAAAAAACTCGCCGATAAAAGTTTACAAGAGCTACTTGCACGATGAGCTACCGATTTGAAAAAAACTATAGACCTTTCTGGACTATCTAAGACCACGAAGTAGAACCCTTCCACGACGACGATTGGAATACAAGCAACACCAACGACGACAACAACAGGATTACAATGAAGTTCCGGTCATGACTACAACAGCATTCAAGTAACACCAACAATGACAGCGATGAGAATACAGTTAACTCCACCAATGACGATATTGAGTATGCAATCGGTACCTACCATGACTATAATGGATAGTCAATACGACCTCGAGGATAATAAAGAAGACTTCTTAAGTGATCCTGACGACAAATGACAATGGAAGTCAAGTTGAAGTCAATGCTTCTAGTTTTCAAAGAAATGCATGAGAAAAAAGAATTGATCAACACACCATCAATCCAACAGTTATCAAAAGAAAGATAATCCGATTATACTTCAGTTAAAAGCGTATATATTGTAACGGATGGAAATATATTTAATTCAAATAACGATTAGTTTGCAAACAGAGCACTAAACTTATTTCACTCTATTAGCAGTTAGGTATGGGTAATCAAAAGGGAGGTCGAGGTATTTTAAAACACGAAATAAAAAAATGTATGGGCGAGCTTTTTGATTGTGTTTAATATAAGGTGAAGTCGAAAATTGTAAGAGTGCGGTATCCTAAGCTTAAAGAAAACTCTATCAAACCAGCTGCTGACATCAATCAAGAGGGATTATTGAAAGCTCTAAACAACCTTGTGTCACAACGAAAACGTGATGTAAAGCCTACCGCATTATAACAAATCATAACGACAATGAACGGAGGTAGATTGAAAAAAAAAGACATTTGCATTATAGCCTTATCACCCTTTACTTTTTATCAAGTCCTTCAATTCTTGAAATTCAGATATTATATCGGTCAATTGTAATAAGATCACGAATGCTAAAATAGAAGTTTTAAAGACATTGAAAGTATCGTTCACTGCTTCTTAAGTAAAATGCTCTTAAAAAAAGTTCGCTTTACGTCCTGAAAACGCTAAGAAAATGCAAAGAGGCTGCGTTCAAGCTGGTAAAGGAGTATCAATTGTGCTTTAAATCGGTGAAATCGCTGCTTTGTTAAATATGGTCGGAGATGCTTTCCGGGGCCTGGAATTAGTGGGCGGTCGCTATGGAGTTGGACCAAGGATAAAGTATGGCCGTGGTTGTAAGAAAATGTTTGACCTGGATTTATTCCACTTGCATCTGGCGTTGTTGATCAAGGTGCTCAAGCTCTTGGCGGCTATGCTGGGAGCCTTTTCAGAAAATGCTACTCGAGGTGAACTAAAGAATCTTACTGGTGGTGGTGATTTAGAGAGGGATCGCCTGAGATGAAAGCAAAAATGGTTAAACTACGCTCAATGCGAAAAAAGAGGATTTTTTGTCTTAAACTGTTAATTCCAGTATCTACTCGTATATGGATGACATCCATCACAGAAACGTTCTCGATATTTTTCAGATCTATTCAAACGGAATATTGAATACCGCTTCAAAGCGAGATTCGTTTCGTCTATCAGCAATAAGATGCTTGTATTCCATATAAGGATTAATTTGACTCAGTTGCTGTTTGATGAGGTCGGCTTCGGTTATCGTTCAATTCTAGAGATCATCTTATGGATACTTTTGTTGGTATATTCAGGCATCTTTTTCATCACTAACCAAAACCGTTTGCTTGACAATTGGCTTTGAATTTGTTTACAATACGCAAAATCATTCTAATATACACCTTCCACAACTGAAACTTTAACGTCCTGGAATCAAATAATGACTTTAAGCGCTTGTTTACTAACAATCCTTGTCTTTCCATTAATATCATTTGTGAAATTTATAGCCTTATTTTCATAAAAGCTCTTTCTTACCAATCAACACGCGAACAATATAGCAATCAGCATTTGAAATTGTTTTATGCAACCATTTAGGTGTTCCTCTAATATATTTATCGAGTTCAGATTGTCTTGATAATAACAGAGAAACAGCATCACTTTTTACAAGCTTTTGCGCCAAAAAAGACGACCAGACATTGCGTTTGCCGAAGGAACTTGGGGTTTGAAGGTCATCTGGTAACATTCTCACCCGCTTCCTTGGCTGAGTAAGAGGTTCTTCAGTTGGATCCACCTTCAACACGTGAACAGAGACCTTTTTCGCCTTGATATCCTCCTTTGTGACTTAAAACTGAACATACTTTCCCGATAAGCCAATCCAATTGAACGGGGGTTCCGCAACGTCCAATGACTCGAAACCATTCGTCCCATGAACACCTTCCTCCAACTACTTTTGAGTCAACCACGCGTCGCCCTTCCTGGCGAGGAACAATTGCCGCTTATCAACATCGACCGCCTTTAGATCGTTTGGCTTCTTCGCTTTGATCGCGTCCTTCAAGTGGTCCACAGACTCGCTCGCATCGATCGTTACGGAAAACACGTTTCCCCTCACTCCAACGAGCGCGCAGAGCAGCGTCACCATGATTTCTACCAGTGAGGGACGTTCTCTCAATTATTTATTAGTTAATCAATGGTGCAACTCATCATTGTGTTTTTGAATTTCATGTATAAATAAGAGTCTATTTTGTTAAATTTGAGTTCACTCGAGAGGTTTTTAAGAAGGTGGAAACGTACTGATTAAAAGAACGAACGTATCAACACGAGAGTACTGCATCGCTACAGTACTACAAAAACAGCAACTTTGGCAAGAGATGCATTTTAGGATGGCATGCAATCCGTACGCTTTTTAGGGCCCGACGAAATCCAGCAACCGTTTTGATTTGAGGCAACTGGTGAGGATTTTTTTGTCTGCTCTGGATTGAGCGACAACGATGCGAGCGCCTGGGTCTGTTTGCTGCAGAGTTTGTCAGGCGATGGAAACAGTACTCTCCCGCCTTGTGCTGCCCTATTCAGCTCGCTATCCAGTACCAAGCACTTACAGTCGGTGGTTGGGTCAAACAATGCTTGCTTTTGCACTAGCAAGATCGATGCACGAAGCATGCGCATCGTCGCAGAGCTGCGTCGAGTACTTCACATAAACAAGTCACCGAAGGCGTAAAAGCTTCATCAGCTCTTTGAAGGTGCAATGTATATGAATATTGAAATGTTGAGGGTTATCATCTTACAAAGATCCCTGGTTGGTTAAGTAAATCAACGCTCAACATTCAAATTGATGTTTTTTTTGCCCTGTGTTTTGGTAATTGAGGAATGCTATCAAAAGTATTGTGTAGGAAGGTTAACGAAAACTGTAGCGTTTCTATCCGAAATACTGGTTATGTAGAAAATGTCAAATGAGTGATCTATATGAGACCATAACTTTTAAAGACTTCCAAAAAAGTAATTTTGAAATGGATGTTTCAACCTTTTTTTTTGCTAATATAGATTGAAGATACACCAATTCTTTATCATTGAATCGATTCTATGATCTCAACTTCATTATCTCCAGTTTTTTATAGTGTCCGATTATATTCATGATTAGATTAACGGAGCGAAACTCCTGTAGTCAAGTCGTAAGCATTTCCGATTAAGTGAGGTTGATTGTATTGTATGCTATAAACATACAACAGACTTCATAACCCACGATAGTCGTCATATGTGCGTTCATATTGTTTATTATTATATGCAATGGAACCCAGAAATTTTTTTGCCGACCCCAAACCCATTAAATCAAAGTATACATTGTTATGGACGCACACCCAATGGCCTGCACCTTCGTCAAATTGAAGTTATACAATTTAGCTTCCGCTGCCCAATGGAGCTTTAATTTTTTTGAGATCTAATATACCATCAGCTATATTTGCAAGTTGTTGTAATTAATAAGCGGTTGATTCACTCAATTCATATAATTACAAAATTACTACGCAATGCTTGTTTATGTAGCTCAATAAAACAAAAGCATTAACATTCGATTTTAATAATAAGCGACAGTACGCGATTATCAATTTGTTTTTATTCAATTCTACAGCAAAATCTAAATCAGTTCTCAGTCTCAGCAAAAACAAATGTATTGTAAATGACAACAACGGTTCGTATCAACATCATCGATGCGACATCAAAACTAATTGGCCCGACTGGCTATGGCAGTCTTTAAGTGAAGCGCTGAGACGCTGTACGGCCACAGATAACTACTCTCTATCATTCAAGACGCGTACAGACGCAATAGAGCCACAACTAAGCGTATAATAACTCCTCTAGCGTGCTGAGATGATGTGCGACGACAAACACGTCTTTATTTATTCCAAGACGTGCACAGATGCAATGAGGATGCAACATAGCGAAAAATCACTCTATAAAAGCGCTGCGACGATGTACGACCTAGTTACGTCCACAGCTGCAATAAGACCACAACTAAAGCGTAGATTTACTTCATTTTAGCGCTGGACGCTGTACGGCCACAGACATGTACTTTCTATCATTTAAGACGTGCACAGACGCAATCAAGCCGCAACAAATCATACAATTACTCTCCTAGAGCTTGAGATGCTGAACGATAACAGATATGTCCTTTTCATCCTTCAAGACGAGCACAAGGGCAATAGAGACACAACAAGGCGTATAATCACCCACTTTAAGCGCTAAGACGTTTTTCGACCGTAAATACATCCTTTCAACTTATCTAAACGTTCACAGGCGCAATAGGATCACAACTAGGCACATATTTACTTTATTAAGCGCTGAGACGCTGTACGACCATAGATGCGTCCTATGTATCTTTTGAGACGTGCACATATGCAATAGGGCCACGACCAAGCGCATTTTAACTTTAATTCAGCGCTGAGACGCTATACGACAACAGATACGTCTTTTCTATCATTCTAGACGTGTCTGGACGCAATAGAGCCTAAATAAAGCGTGTAGTTTATTCATTAAAGTGCTGACACACTGTACAGCCACAGATACGTCCTTACAATCTATCTAGACTTGAACAGACGCAATCGAGCCACAACTAAGCGCATAATCACTCTTTTGAAGCGCTGGGATGATGTGCAACGACAGATACGTTCTTTCTATCTTTCAATACGTGCACAGATGCAATAGAGACACAACAAAGCGTAACTTTACTCTCTTTATGCACTGAGACGCTGTACGGCCATAGATACGTCCCTTTAATTTATCTTGACCTTCACAGCCGCAAAAAAGCCACAACTAAGCGTATCTTCACTCCATGTAAGCGCTAAGACGCTGTACGGCCACAGATACGTCCTTTTAATCATTAAAGACGTGCACAGACGCAATTGAGCCGCAACTAAGCGTATAATTACTCTTCTGTAGCGCTGAGATGCTGACGACCACAGATATGTCTTTTATATCTTTCAAGACGAGCACGAGGGCAATAGAGACATATAACCACCCACTTAAAGCGCTGAGACGTTGTACGACCATGCACTACAATATGTACACCCGGACATGTTGCTAAACAACACATGCTTCCTTGAATTGGGCGCTTGTAAAATTATAATTGCGTTTATAAGCTGATTCTTAACATGAATTAATTGCTAATTTTTGCCCGGCTTTCCAAAACAGAGAGTAGGTGCTGAGGGCAAATTTTCAGCACTATTTCCTAACTTCTTTACGATGAAAGTATAAAAAAAATTGCACTAGATTCGTGGCTTTCGTTGCATAATTCCTCATGAATGCTTGAGATAACCTCTGTGCTCAAGTTCTCGTCTCGACGAGGAGTTTGATGGTTAGTCTTTGGACACCGCATCTGAACAAAATATAGAGTTTACTATTATCAAAGCTGAAAAGCTGCGCACGATGCCAATAAGACTAATTCAGAACATCTTTGTCAACTACGAAGAATATATCTGTCTTGTCAAGAGGGATTTATCTTTCACTTAGTCAAGAGAAATTCATTTTTTTAAAATCCAGAACTTATTGTGGTTTCTCAAAAATACAAGCGAGCGGACAAGTATGTGAGGCCTGCCACGTGTGGCTTTCTTAGCCCCGACTTTTCTTTGAATTTATAGCAGTTCGTGTATACTGGTGCGATTAGCACTTATTTCAGCCTACGAAAGAAATAGCAAGGCTGCTTATGGATCCTATATTTCATACTGATCGGCACTATAGACTGCAATGTCCGATTATTAACTATCCGAAAGATCATCTTCTTCTTCATTTGACCGTTGTTCAGAAAGTGAGTACATCGCACACGTGCGTCAGAACCCAGCGGTGGGTGTGTCACATAATTCCTCGCCTACTTCATTATTACTATCATGGGCTTCACCGGTAATCGAAATCATCACCCGCAAAGACGTTCCGAGTCGATATTTTGCCTAAAAACTTTTACTTATCTATCTTTTCAGATGAGATCCGTCTGACATTAAGATTAGCATTAACTCCCAGCTGATGGTGTTGTCTTGACGATGTCGACATTAATTTGAAGCTTCTTAGCAGCCTAGCGAGCGAAGAGCCACCTCATTTTGTGATTGTTGACCACCAAGCGAGGGAAAACGATAGACCCGCACTTCCTGCCGCGATGCAGTGGGAGGCTCTTTCAGAGCCTTCCTTACTTGTGTAACTGATGGGTGCAACATCTGAGGCTTTCCAGGCGCAGCCTTGAGTGCTGAGGCCGAAGGTGATGCAAACACTCCATGTCAAAGCCAAAGCAACCTTTTTTCGGAAGTTACTTGGTCCTTTCAGAATGGCCCAGCCCCTGCTTGCTCATCGTTATGACTTTCATGTATTTGAATAACACTCTAATGGATGAAGTTTAAGGAGGCCCGTTGAACTTTTGCGGCTTTATCGGGTTTTATACCTGTTTGCATCCTAAAAGAGGAGATGAAGTTTGTTGCTGCCTTTTCCACAAAGCCTAAGCTGTTACAGCCAAAAAATTGGTTTTGTCAGGGTCAAAGTCGCATCCAGTCAACGGGTTTTTCTTTCTCCAATTAAGTTTACTACCCGGAATGCACACGTTCGACGAGGCAAAGTACTGCAGTATCTAGGGTCGTTGCCACACGATGAGCGCAACAAAGTGTTCAAAAACGCCGCGGATCAACTGAACGATTCAAATCAAGAGCGCACTCAAAAGGGGCTCATTGACCGATTTCAAAGAAGCCGAGCCCAATTTGTGCTACCAGGCGGGTATTTTGCCAAGGATACGTCGGACACGACGCACGTGACCTTTGCCTTCGACACGGATTCCAAACCACACGAAATCCCTCGAATCGTTGAAACCGGTACTGATTCAGGAGCTCTTGATTGGCACAACTCATCGCGGTCGGTACCTTTGCGGTTGGGTGGCCATCAATGATGCGTTTTTTCGTTTCGCATCAACCACGCTATTACTAGAAGATGTCACGGGTCACATCGTAGAACTTGCAGTGTATGGATTAGTGGATCCCGATCTTCCATGTCATGAAAAACAGCGGCTTGTGGCCAGTTGGTTTCGAAAAGGAGATCCGATCGTGGTGGTTAAACCGTACTATAAAGTACGTCAGGACATGTCGGAGGGCATTCGTATTGAACATCCAAATGAAGTAATGTCATGGAAGCGAGCACCTCGAGATTTTGCGACGTGGAAGACACTTGGCAATGCGTTCTTTACTGTGGTGAACGCCAGGAACCAAGGACGCGGGGCGCTGGCGTGTTATGACCGAGCAATCGCAACCGTAGCAATGGACGTGAAGCAAATGGCAGTATTGTTCACGAACCTTGCCACGTGTCGATTTAAGACAAAAGAATCTCATGCAGCAATGCAGTTTGCAGGCGCTGCGGTGCATCTTGATCCAGAGTATAGCAAGGCATGGTATCGACTTACAGCTTCTTTGGTTGAGATTGCTAGCACTCAGGAGGACAAACGACATTATTTCCACATTGCTCAGTCTGTGGTGGTACAGGCCAGTTGTACCAAACTTGTCGACGAAAGATAGACATTTGTTGGAGAATGTGCTGAACAAGGAGATTTCGATTTTGAAAAAAAAGTCGCGGTTCCAATCGTACATTGAGTGGTGTGCGGAGGTCGAAGCGGCAACTTGTTTCGTGGCCACTACGCTAGAAGCTAACGAGCTGGGGGAAGATACGGATACGTTTCGAAAAAGAGGATGCGATTTCTTTCGACAAGGGGCTTTTCAAACTGCAGAAAAGTGTTTCGAGAAAGGAGTGCAGCACTTCTCTCGTGCTCACGGGATGTGTCGCTTGTACTAAACAACATTGCTGCAGTGCACTTGACACTGCATCACGAGACTTCCAACGTGCCAAATATAAGTCTGGCAACGCGCGATACTTTTATTGATACAGCCGAGAATCAGCTTCCTTGTTTAGAGCTCGCAATCTTGAATTGCACTGTTGCGGGAATCATTGATCTGCTGAATGCCACGGCATGGGAACGTCGAGCAAGATGTTTGCAATAGCTTGGCTTTCCTCCAACCACGTGCATTGGTGAGTTGAATGCCATTCAAATCAACGTCGTATCAAAGGCTGATTTCTTACCGGCAAATCGAAAGCGAGTCGAGGAATTCAAGACTCGCATCGCAGCTGAAATGGAGCGACAATCAAAGCAGACAATACGTCGAAAGACGATGCATCAAGTATCCACAGTATCGACGATTGAACAGCGCAAACAGCGCGATGCCCAGCGTTGTGATACGGTTGCTTCTGCGGATTTCAAAGAAAAATCCAAGAATTGCTTCTCAACGCTGGATGACAAAGGGGACGAATCGATTGATCAGTACATTACGCGAATGGAAACGTTTGAAAACATGATGCGTCTTGAACTTTCCGCCTCCACTAGCTCTTCACGGAAACAAATGAAACCATTTCCACGCGAAATACAACTGTTTATCAAGTCTACGCCGCCCAATATTGCGCTTGAATTTCCAAGAGCACGCGGTTGTCCCGAAGGAGTAGACCCGATTATTGCAAACAAAGTTCTGAAGCGTGCCTACTTGGATGCGAGTGCAAGTCCGTGGCTGAGAGCACTGAGTATCCGGACCGGCGCTTTTAACAAGGTCATCAGCTGTGGTGATTTGATCAAGCGATGGAATGGAACGGCTGCCTTGGAGATTCTTCGAGCAAAAGGAAGAAAAGTAGCCTTTGGTGATGTCATTGATCCGCGTGCCCACCAGAGTGAAGCTCTTCCTAAATACGATGCCCGAATCCGATCAAACTTTGCCAATCCAAATCGAGCCGAAGTCTATTTCTTTGGGACGACGCACGTTGCGATTGGATTTAACGACTTGAGTAGCTTGGTTTGTGCCACTTTACAACCAAGTGCGGATTGTGAAGGTCCCTTGCGTTTTGTTGGTTTTGAAATGAGTGAGTTTGCCGTTGCAAAGTGCAAAGTGCTTGCTCATATGCTTGGCTCGCAAGATTGTTCGATATGGAGTGGCTTGGAGGTTTGGCTCTCGTCAACATGGAGTTTAACATTGAGTTTAAAGTCAGTGCTGACGTCACTTGATGAATAGCAAGAGAATGGCAAGGTGATGTCGTAACTAAAGTATTGGGCCAGTGCCGACCCGATCTCTGCAGCCAGAGCGCGGTCGGAATTTTTCCTCAACATGGTGCGATACAATTCAAAAGTCTTGCTTGCAACTGCGAGTTTTAAGCGCGAGATTGATCGACTTGATTTGACAGCGTACTTGCTCACTGGCGAACTTCGAGCATCTACTATGGTCTTAAAGATAATGGAAAATGAGACTTTAGACACAAATTCTCAAGTATCGTTCTCTGGCAAATCTAGAGCGAAAAAGAATCGACGCAAGAAGAAAACGAACGAGCAAAAAGCTGCCAGGTCTGGTAGCAAATCGCACTTGGTTGGTAGCTTGACGACGTGGAATGTCTCGTTCGGTGCTCCTCCACTTGAAGAAGATGTTGCGCTCAATATTGTCGAGTTTGTCCAACAAGAAAAGAAGCCAACCACTGACATTGACAAACTCTCGATTGTAAACTTGTTTGTGCTTCATATTGCACGCAAACTGCGTCATCTACGTGCGTTGATACTGGCAAACAAATTAACAATCGAGGTGCTGTATGGTGTTGTCAAGGCAATTCGTGGAAATCCAGCGACTAAGCATGAAAATCAACGGCTTTTGTCTTGTATTGCAGAATTGCGTCCGTATACAATTTCGTGGTCGAATGTGTTGGATTATTTCGTCCCGGCAGATTTTCACGATCTTGCTCGTCGGTGCTCAATTTATGGAGATTGCATGCACTATGGCTACAGTATGAATCGGTCGACGCAAGTGTTGGGGGCGTCTATTCTTGATTACGGTCCAAACGAATGCAAACTGTTGGTTGATACGATATTGGATACGGCGCTTGGATTTTCAAAAAATTCGGATGTGCCGGCAGAATCTGCTTTTGCAATCAATTATGGTCATGTATTTAAAATGATGGAGCTCGATAAGATACTGACTTGGCCTTTTCGTGATAACATTATTAATGGCACGGACTACATTCTTGCGCACGTTTACAAGCAACACTGGATCAATCACTTTTTAAAAATGGGTCAATTATCTTCGACGGCAGCGCATCGATTGGGTTCAATTTGTACAAGATTAAACAGTGGATTACAAAAAGGTTCGATGAATTTAGCCCCGCCGAGTCCCCTCTATCGCACGTCATTGACTCTGTATCTCAGCTGGTGCTATGATTCATCACTTCGTCTGCGAGGCGCGAATGATCCGTTTGAAGACAGCTGCAACCAACAAGGAGATGATGTCTACAATGATGCAGCAAATGAGTGGAAAGGATCGGCATGAATTGTTGCAGAGCTTGTGCAATCCATTCAATTGAGTACAGTGAAGGTAGACTCATTTTTTTTCCGAGTAATTAATTTGCTATTTTTGCTGCGATTTTTTTTATTGTAAAGTGCCGTTCGAACCGGTATCATAACCTGACCTTTTACGCGACATTTTTTTAAAAGCAGGTAGTGATAGTCGAACCACGACCTAATTAATACAGCTATAGTTGATACGTTAAAAAAAATTGAAAAACGACGAGCCAGGTATGGGACATTGCCGATTACTTTGTGGGTAATATTACTTCCGAAGGTGGTCGGACAGCGTCTCAGCGCTTAAATGAAGTGGAAATACGATTAGTTGTGGCCATATTGCGTCTGCGAAAGTCTAGATAGATTGAAAGGATGTACCTGTGACCGTACAGTGTCTCAGCGCTAAGGGAGAGTGATTATACGGTCTGTTGTATTTCTATTGCATTTGCACGTCTTAAAAATAGAGAGGACTTATCTGTCGTCGCACATCATCTCAGCGCTCCATAAGAGTGATTATACACTTAGTTGCGGCTCGATTGCGTTTGTGCACGTCTTGGGTGATAACAAGTACGTCTTAAAAGACAGAAAGGACATACCTGTGGTCGTCAGCATCTCAGCACTCTAAAAGAGTAATTATACGCTTTGTTGCGGCTCGATTGCGTCTTTTTACGTCTTAAATGATTGAAAGGACGCGTCTGTTGCCGTACAGCGTCTTAGCACTTCAATAAAGAAAATATACGCTTTATTTAGGCTATATTGCGTCCAGGCACGTCTAGAAGGATAAAAAGGACGTAACTGTGGTCGTACAGCGTCTCAGCGCTTACATGAAGTGAATATACGCTTAGTTGTGACTCTATTATGGCTGTGAGCGTTTTGAAAGCTTGGAAGGACGTATTTATGGTCGTACAGCGTCTCAGCGCATAAAGAGAGTAATTTTTCGCTTTGTTGTGTCTCTATTGCATCTGTGCTCGTCTCGAATAATTGAAAGGACTTATCTTTCGTCGCACATCATTTCAGCGCATCAGAAGAGTGATTATATCTACGTTGTTGCTGATTGTATCTGTTCATGTCTAAAAAGATGAAAAGGATGTAATTGTGGCTGTATATTGCGTCAGCGCTTCAATGAAGTAAATATACGCGTAGATGTGGCTCTATTGCGTTCGGGCACGTCTAGAATGATAAGAAAGACATATCTTTTGTCGTTCAGCGTCATATCGCTATAATAAACTTTAAATGCGCTTAATTGTGGCCCTATTGTATATGTGTGCACGTCTCAAACGATAGAAAAGACGTATTTGTGGATATGGATAGTCATATTAGTCGTAAGTTCAACGGTCAATACTTTTTCACCTTTAGTAAAAGGGCGGTGGGATCATCCCTTATGATTACTAAAGTGAATTCACACCACTGTAATCGTTCCTTATGTAGTAACGGAGAAACATTTGTCTGCCTCAGCTCTTAATGGCACTCTAAATAGTTTTTGCGGTTGGAGTGAAAGCTGGTGGATGGAGCAATTCAAATAAATAATCGGTTGAAAATAACGCTAGAAGTGTCTTACGAGCAATGGCTATAAAAGGTGTTGGAACGATGTACGAGCTCAAACTGAATGGTGTGATTAAGGTTGATTAAAAAACGGAACAGACTGCTATCTTGCTCCAGATGATGTAGTCACAGAGTGGTAGTAATCCTACCGCTTTAACACAAGGAAATGGTGTATTAAATTATTCAGTTAAGGCTGCCACGACTGTAGCTATTGATTAAATTACATAAACAACTCCATCTGTTAGAAGGTCTAGTTTGGAATACACAACAGACTGATACATCTGGTGCAACTGGAGCAACGATTACACCAGTAAATCTTCTTGGTCGGTCGACAAGGCGAAGTGGTGCAATTATTTCTAAGGGGAAAAACGTACTGGTGGATAAGTAGCTGAAGGTTTTACTACCGCAGAAAAATTTGCCGGTACGTGGTATTTTTTTTCATGTCAAAGGTCTGTTTAGTTGATCTCAATCCCATCTTTAAGGAATTGGAGTTTGTTGCGAACGCTATAATCAAATTAACGATGACGTTCAATACCAACTGGTGATTTGAAGAGCTTTTCCTCTTTCTTACTCAACGGTTGCTCGACGGTTCCGGTAATGGTATCAAGTGCGGCCCCAAATAGTTCAAGAACTTACAGCTGGTGGAGCTGGCTCACTTCGAGTAGCTTTCGGCCATATATCTTTGTTATATAGGTCTCTATTTCTGATCAAATCTCCCCATTTACAACGACTCATCTATAGCTTTCTTTTCAAGAGCTAAACCTGTTAACGAAGTCAATTACCTTGATTGCCTCGCACAGTAGCTCAAATCAAAAGCAGGTACTGGTCCACAAAACTCACAGCAAAATGCTCCGTCTAGCTTTAGATGAAGTTCAAGCTTAGAAATATTACCTAGAGTGATCCGATTCCATTCAGTGAAAAAAGCAGTGGTCATTTCGTAAACGCAACGAATATTGAATAATTCGAATTTCCTTTTGACAGTGCTCCATGGACTTGTCAGAAAGGAGCAAGCATTCGGAATTTCGAAGTCATGGTTGGCAACGAAATTGTTGCATGATGACTCGTCTGATACGAAGTCAAGAAGCTCGGAGCTGTTGATCGGGCTTCATCGCATTATTAGAAATGGATTGTTTGATTCCTACGAGTTGGATATTTGTCGTCGTGTTCTAGTTGCAGCCCGCTCTCTGTTAACGAATCCAGATGTGCCACAATACATCCTTGTCACCGGCACCGATACTTGCAGTCAAGGAATGCGTTGTTTAATTTTCGTCGTAAACGGTTGTTCCATCTGTAATGATCGTTTGACCGGTGAAGTGATTGAATATATATAGATTAGTCAGCCGGCAAAAAATCCATTTTTTGCTGACAAAACTTACTTCTGGTTATTTGTCCGAAGGCAAAGGAGCTCGGCTTCGAGCCAAGGTCTCTTGAGCGTCGCTCAATTATGCTTTATCTTCAATTCAAGTCGTTTCACACGAGTGAGTATTATTTTAATCATGACGAAGTTGATCGCTGTAATTTTACTATAGTCGACGTTTATTTGATATCCTTAAATGCCATCTTCATCCGCTTTGTCAAATCAATATTGAGAATTGCTTCATCCGATCCTTTATATGTAATTATAAAAGTTTAGCTCATAAAATTTGTCGCAATAATTAGTCTCTACTTGGTCGATAATGTCTTTGCATCTCTGATCTGATGTACAAAACACTGAATTAGACCACCAAACACTGCAACGACAAATACCGTAACGGGGCCCAATTGACCTTTAATGTATGTTGTAGATATCCCAGTAGAATATTGGAATCCATTAGAGTATTGGAAAAAATTTCAGTCACATGCAAAGCAGTACGCAGTACTTGGTGATATTTTTACACCTCTTGAATTTGTGTCAAGAATCATCTTAGTCGACTTATTGACTCCGAATCGAACGTCATTATTAGCCAAAGTGTCATCCGTATAGCTTTTGTACTTTTTGCGCTTGTTCCCGAATCAATTTCAATACAAAAATCGGTTAGTAAAACATTGTTTGATTGCAAAGCTATTACTTTCTGGTAGGAACAATCAACATAATTTGCTGTTCTAATACAACTTATAGCAGCAACTGCAGTAGCTTTGATTGCAAATGTTCCAGTTGATAACATGTTTCACTTACATTAAAGTAGCTGATCTTGTTAAGAATACTAAGTTAACAGCAGCTGCATTATACTGACGATTAGTATTCACTGTGGATTAAATATTTAAATCAAAAGCGCTTGCAACAGCAATATTTTAGCGTCTGATGATGCAGCGTTAATTTTACCAAGATTGCTTAAATTTTGATTTGGATCAACTACTCAAGCTTTACTAACTTCAACTGTGCCAGGGATAGTATCAACATAATTTAATCCAGTTGCTGTTGCTGTAACTAATGTACCACCTAAATGTAATCCCGTACTTCTAAGAAAGAACGTCAAACCATGACGCCGAAGAATGATGTTATCAGGATCGTCACGGCATGATGTAATAAGATGACGTCATTGATCGGCTGTAGAAAAGCTAAAGAAGACATGCTCTGAAGGAAGCATTGTAAACAAAAAATACGTCACAACATGACGTCGATGCACGATGCCGTTAGGTTATGACATTTTTCAGCCCATTATGGCTTAAGAAGATGTAGCTTAAAGGTAGCATTGCCATAAAAACGACGTCACTATAGTTTATCACAGCATGACTTCACGAGATGACGCCATTGATAAGCATCAATAAGGCTTGAGAAGACGTAACTAGAGAGTCCATTGTAATAAGAAAATTTGACTGGATTTGCGTTATCTATACAAGTTAGTTGGCGACTACTAATGCTGCCTATGTACTATTAGTTAAATTATTATTACGTAAATCGATATCACCACTGATACTATTAAAGCTAATTTGATAACGAGATGTTGATGCAGTATAAGTTACTGATATTGGATTAAAATCCATCTGTAACAGTTAATAGAGATGTTTCCATTACCAACCATGACTTGGAAATCCCGAATGCTTGGTCCTTGCTGACGAGTCCAAGGAGAACTGTCAAACGGGGATTAGATTTGTTGAATACTCGTTGCGTTTTCGAAATGACTACTGCATGCTTCACTGAATGGAATCAGAGCAATGTATTTCATATTCATGAACTTAATTTAAAGCTAAATGGAGCTTTTAATTGAAAATTTTGCTTACCAGTACCTCCTGCTTTTGATTTAAATTACTGTGCATAGCAATCGAGGTAATTGCCTTTGTTAACAGATTTAGCAACAATATAACTTAGATTGGGAATATCGTGTGAAGGAATTTATAGACGAGTAGTTGTAAATGGGGAGATTTGACCAGAAGTAGAGACCTATGTAATAAAGACTTGAGGCCAAAAGCTACTCGAAGTGAGCCAGCTCCACCAGCTGTAAGTTCTTGAACTATTTGGGGCCGCACTTGATACCATTACCGGAACCGTCGAGCAACCGTTCGGTAAGATAGAGGATAAGTTCTTTACATCACCAGTTGAAGCTGTGATATCAACAAAACCGGTATTGAACGTCATCGTTAATTTGATTTGAGCGTTCGCAACAAACTCCAATTCTTTAAAAATGGGATGGAGATCAACTAAAACAACCTTTAACAGATAATAAGTACCACGTAACAGCAACTTCTTCTGTGGAAGTAGAAACTCCAGCTACTTATCCACTAGTACCTTTTTGCCCCTTAGAAATAATTGCACCACTTCGCCTTGTCGGCCGACCAAGAGGATTTGCTGGCACCAAATGTACCAGTCTGTTGTGATATCCAAATTGGAGCTTATATAGTCCGTTATTGAAAGCCGGAGTTATTGATAATTTTACCAGTAGGGTTGACATATTGGATATAAAATAACTCTGGTGTTAAAGCGATAGATTTGCTACTACTTTGTGGGAGATATAGACTGACTACATTATCAGGAGCAAGATAGCAGTCTATGCCGTTCCTAAATCAAGCATCATCACACCATTCACCATTCACTATGAGCTCGTTAACCGTTCAAATAAATTTTATAGTCATTGCTCGTAATGACACTTCTAGCGTTAAATGCAACACCTCAACTTGCACAAATTAAATATTCATTTAAATCAATTGGGGCGCGGAAGTACATTTATAAATCACTCGTTATTTCAATATCTACCGGTTCATACAGCTAGTATCTTCGGTATCGGATAGAAACATAATATCCACGCTTTTTTTCTATATACATAAATATAATTCATATCTGCAGCACCTTGGCAAAACCACAATTATAGGTTGCACCACTTGATTAGCTGAAATACAGATAGAGAGAACGTCCACTAAAATGGTAAAGCTGTTTTGCGCGGTGGTCGGGGAGAAGGGAAGCGCATTTCCAATGGATATCGGCACATGTCAGTCTTTGGGGAAGCTGAAGAAGGTCATCAAAACGGAAAATGAGACGACAACCCGTGTGATGCACGAAAATTGCAGCTGTTCCTCGCCAGGAAGGGCTACGCATGGTTGACCCAAAAGCAGGTGGAGAAAGGCTTTAATGAGTTGAATGATTTCGAGACATTGGACGTTGCGGGGGCCCCGCTTAATTTGGTTGGCTTATTGGAGGAAGACGTTCAATTTAAAGTCACAAAGGAGAATATCAAGGCAAAAAAATTCCCTGTTCACGTGTTGGTGGTGCTTCCGACTGAAGAGCCTCTTACTTAAACAAGGAAGCGAGTGAAAATGTTACCAGTTGACCTTCAAACCCTTAATTCCTTTGGCAAACGCAATGTCTGGTCATCTTTTTTGGCGCAAGATTATCGCATTGTTTGCGATCGAGTTGTACGTCCTGGAGACGTCCCTCCCTTGACGTTGCTCGATGCCATCTTTAGTGAGTTTGTGGGCGGATGTCAAGGGAAGATTGAAACAACTGCTGAAGACACGACATTCGCAGAAAACATTGCAAACGCGATGCGACAATGTTACCCGCTTCAAGCACCTCGAGCGATGGATTTCCGTGAGCTTTTTCAGTCGTATCTTGGCTTCGCTATTCATCGTCAGAACGATTACAAATCTCAAAATGACGGTTCAATTAGATTCGTGAAGAGAGGATTGCTGTGCATGAACTTGGAAGTCAAGGTGGAACGGGGAAAAGGTGACTCTGGAATGCAAAGCATTGGCTACTACGTTCACTAACCGGAGTTTAAAACATACTCGGAAAATTTGAAATTCCGGCATTGCTGGTGGAATTGGAAGGCCCGTGGCTGGGAGTATCGGCCATGCTGAACATCAAAGGAAAGGTTGTTCATGAGCATTTGTCGCCTCAACTTTCGTTGGCTGCATCAAACCATTGTATTACTTTGCCTGGCGTCATTAAAACGTGCTATCCTCGCCTTGTGTAATTTCTATGCTCAAGATAAATTCAGCAAGGTTCCTGATACTTGTCTGCCATTTGGTTGCACACCCAATTATGTGCGTATCAGGAGAGACGTGTATGCAAATGGCCACTGAAGACTCGTCAAGATTGTGGGAGGACGCTATGGGGACATCGTGCACCCCTTCTGCGCAGCTAAAGGAAATGCACCACCTTTGTTGAGCTGTGAGCTGGCTTGTCCTAATGGTATTTGGTGGCGTGTTGAAATGGAAGAATGGGAGCTGAAGAGTATTACGGAAGCCACCATTCCTGACGATGCCCAAAGCCAATTAAAGTTGCTTCTCGATGAGTTGCGTGCAAAGAATTTTGTCTATGGAGATTTACGGCCACCCAATGTGTTTCTCCATGGCTCGCAAGAGAAGATTGCTCTGATTGATTTTGACTGGGCGGGTGTTGCTGGTGTCGACGTTTATCCTTATGGGATGAATCCGGAATTAATTGGCCTGAAGGCGCACTTGGAGGAGCCAAGTTAGATTCAGCTCATGATTTGGAATGGCTCCATCGAATGTTTCCATAGTTTTGGAGTAGATCTCCGCACAATTGTCCAAGCAACGCAGTAATCGGTGAAGATCTATGGCCTGTGCTCAATTCTTATTGTTGCCACTTAACTTGAAGTTGGAAATTCTTACTGCTGATGGTCGAGGACGTGTGATCGATCGACAGCCGTGATCTGCGATTCAAGGCCTGTGGATCGATTGCGTTTGAGAAACACCTGTGGTTGAAAGCAGAAGTTCAATGGTGCGAGAACGCTGGATCGACTGTGTTTGAGAAGCAGTTGTAGTGATAGCTGTGGATCAACGGTGCGACAACGGTGGATCGATTGTGTTTGAGAAATTGCTGTAGCTGATAGCAGTGGATCAACGGTGCGAGAACAGTGGATCGACCCAACAATGTGATAAGACAGCTAATTATAGCTTGTCTAAACCGATACTAACGAGATGGTAGCGATTTGCCTCTAACCTTATTTCTTCTTGACCAACATATTGATCCTTCATATCTAGTTTGTTTGAATAACCTGTAAGATCTAATAACCTGCATATATTAAAGCTACCGACCAGGCGCTAGGACTAAGCTGTCACAATGGCGGGATGCTGGTAGTAATTCATCCCATATTGGGACCGGGTTCCGTACCCCTTATTCCACGATGGGGTCCCCACCCAACCCTTTTATTACCCAATCGGGCGCGAGTTGGTTGGACAGTCATACACTCGGGTGCGATGGCTCGTCCATTTTAGTGACCTTACTCCGGCTGCCTAAATTCGGAATCGAACCAGGTACATCCCGGTCCTAGGTCAATTCGCTAACCGTTCGAGCCACAAGGTCGGATTTTGATGACCTGCAGACAAAACGAGCATCGCTCTAATATCGGAATTCAGAGAAAAAACTTATAATTCTTTTCCACTTTTGTCTCTCATTTGGTCCAGCTTTTCTTTCAATAATGGGCATTTATTCTTAGTATATTCATTCTGACACATCCGAAGATTAGATATATTTTCAAAAGTTTACTTCACGCATTCTCCATCTTGAAACTTCCCTTGTAAAGTTGGTTCATATATGAGTCTTCATATTGTTGATTGTACAATCATCAACAGTATGACGCATCTTGCTAAAAGACTTCATCAAGAGATTTTCCTTTATATTTTCTGAAGTCTAAAATTTCTGACATGATAATATGGTATGTATGTACATGTTAATACTAAAAATAGAGAAAAATAATTTTACGTTCTGCATTTTTGTGATTTGTCTAACAAAGAGTGACCTATGTAATTTAAAAAAGAGATTTGCATTTATTGCAACTTATTGGCTCTTCTCACTGGGTACCTTTGATGCTTTTGAGTGAAAGTAATGATACTCTCAGAGCGTCCGATAGCTTCAATTGGAGTTTTTGGGTGGTTTGTAAACTCAAGTATTTTCTACCTATCTATACGCTAGGATGGGGCTTGGCAAAAAGAGTTTTTTATGCTTCTATTGCGGTAGAATTGGGGTTAACAAGAGTATATGATGTGTGTTTAGGTTAGGGTGAAAATGGCGCTTTAACAAGGTTAACTCCAACTTGCTTTCAAAAGTCTTTGTGTCTTAGCTCGTTTATGCTGAAAAGTGTAAGGTAAGTTGATGTGTATTCGATAGCCCTGCACCGATATTACTAAGTTGCAATAATAAGCAGCTGATGGCGAAGTCGCAAGCGTCTCAATTGATTCTTGAAGTCTTTGTCTCGTTCGCCAAGGCAGAACGGGAGCCTACTAAAAAACTTCGATGCTTTAAATGCATCGGTGTTCTTAACCCAACTTGTATGTGTCGCTGCAGCGCTGTGTATCTTCTAGCCCAGTTCCGTCCGACCGACATTTTAATGATGATTTACCGTTGACATGAGCAAGTGAGTATGTAACAATTGAAACAGCGCTTTCTCGATTGTAGTGGTAAATAAGGCGGTTATATACGACACACATCACATCCAGAACGCAATAGTATTTGATTGTCGCATCCGTGACCAGCTTTGCTATTTTTTAGAGAGTGAAACTGGTGGAAACAGGTCCAAAAGTGTACCTTATATCTTGGAAGACCCGAAGCACAATGCCTGAGTTACCACCAGCAATTAACGAGCGAACGATAAGTTCGAAACTTCTGGACTTTTAAAGTCCTTTGGTACCGTAAGGCCATGAATAATGGCCAGCATTCAAGCCACGATTTAAGTTACCTGGCTTGTCTCACAATTTCCATATCCTGATCACTGCTACTTAAAAAACTAACCGCTTAGCTTTGGCATCTTTGTATGGGTATGGAGAGACGCACTTAGTTGTCTAGATTGACATTCGTTCGGTAAATCTGATGTATCAATTCGCCAATAGAGCTTAAACTTTGCTGTTATGGCCCAGCTCAATGACTGGACTGGCAGGGCTTGTATGTAACGTAAAAGCTGTGTTTTGCAAAGCAAAAGAATCTTTTTGCCTTTGGTTGGCATGAGTAGAGAGTACTCATCGACATCCGCAAAGGTCCATATCCACTTCACTCAGCGGCCTTGTTTAACAGTCGCTTTGACCTATTTACAAGATATCTCGAGTCCGAAAATATTATTTGGACTGTACACGTGGTAAATTTTGGCAAGTAACACTTTAATGGGCAGAATAGATCCGTTCGACAGTCCTTCACTTGGTCGACCGGAACGAGATGACTCGCTTGTGACTATTTTCATCCCGTTCCGATAACGCGCAGCTGATGGCATTGGTAAAAGTGCCGCACGACACTAACTTATCCGTCGATGGTAGAAAAGCGCCTGTAGAGGGATTTCTTTGGTGTTGTTAATCGCGTTCTAGTGCTGGCGTTAACAACGCGATAAAGATAAGACAAGGCTATAAGAAATGTATAGCTAGTATTTTACTTGTATAACAAGCGTCCACAAATTATTTTGGCAACGTAGCGCATGCCAAGACAAATTCAAATCACTTTCTCCTGGTCTGCACGAAAATTCTTGGCTGCTTGCGAAGCAGCAAAAGCCTTTCATCTCCTTTGCGGCGAAGGCTCATTCGTCATATTGTTGTAGATTTAATGCTGGCCATAACTTGAAGAATGTTCAATTAGCTGTTCTGAGCCGTTAAAACCGACTGATACTCCTAAGACCGATTTTTGGCGAATATACTATCAAAGTATGCCTAATCAAAAGGTTATTATGAATGAAACAGCTGTGTGACTAGACGATTAACTATAGCTGAAGCTCTTGATAGCCCTTGTGGCATCACTAAGCTGTTGGATAGCATGATGCGAGCCGTACAAAGTTGTACATGCGACTTCCTCATTTTAATTTATAGCCAGCAAGTTAAAATGCGAAGACGTACAATTCGTATGGAAGCCACATCAGTGCACTATATAAGGTGCAACCGGGCATGTTGAGCAACGCACTTCTTCGTGGAATAGGCGTAGCATTGTTCGAAAAATTGGAAACATGAGCTCGTCACCGTTATTTATTCAGCTTTGGGCAAAGTGAATCATTGATGGGTTCTAAGACTCCGACTCCAGCGCCATATTCTTCTATCGAAAAAGGCGTCATTGGTTTACACTTTCTCGTTGCAGTGGTCATTGATTGCGACATTCTGGTATGTTCGCCAATAAATAATAGAATAAATCTTTATAATTTTCTAGAAACTCCCGGCCTAAGTGCACATTTTGCTGTTTATTAGGCTATTCTAAGACATCTTATTCCAGATAACAATAGTCGTATCCTTTATACGAATACTCATCTAAAAAGACACCATGAATGTACTTCAATTATAAATTTATAAATATTCTGGAGTTTTATAATTGACAGATCGCATTGATGCCTAGAACTCGTTATCTCACAATTAAATATGGGTAATTCAGCCTTGACAACAGCGCTATTTGTGGTGCCGTTCGTCGTGATCTTGAAGCGCTGCATAGCTGATGGCTCGCTGTGTTCCCTGCACCCTCTGCTTAATGATGTGGCAATGTATCCAGGTACGCTGCGCCACGAAATAGATTCGATAACTTTCGTATTTTTTACCCATTGCAATGATGATCTCATTTCAAGCGCTACAAGTCACCCTATTACAAAGTCGTGAAGAAGAGCAAGCAAAACGGTGCAGTGCGCTTTGTTTTGCATCAAAATTGTCCAAGACTTAACAAAATTATGACTTGACTTGCGTCAGTATCTGGCTGCCTAAGCTCCATCTGCTTTCAAATGTGTCTGATGGAGTGTTGGTGAGTTCTGAAGGATTGGTCGTGTTTATTGCCAAGCGTGTCACTAAACACGAGTACTCGAAAACGCCACAATCGTAGGTGGCTCTAGTATCAGCGATATTTTTTTTGCTCAACATGTTCCAAGGATTGCTGCTGACATTTGAAGGCACGAAGGCCAATTGGCAGTGAACCGACAAAACGCATGCACCTACGGGCATGTTAATATGCCTTGGCAGTGTAGTCACCATGCTTTACGGTCTGCACACGAACTCTAGGAAATCCATACTTTTCTTCTCAAAACTACAAATATAACTCACTATGCTCATCATCGCAGCGCACGAGACACTATTGGTTAAAGCACTGTGCTGCAGCGTCAAGCGCACCTACACGCTGTCAATATTTCCACTCAATGTTCATACAACGTAGCAAGAATAGTAAATAATGTTCACGGATTCATACAAAAACTCTCAATTGTAAGCTTATGTCTTCACAGCATTAATTTACATCAATTTATTCGATGGTCGATGAGCTGGACGTGCTCGTGCTTAGCGACCTTGGTGGTTCCCCCTTGGCCACCATTCTATTCAGGTGCTCTACTGCCCCGTCATTGTTTGCTTTGCATCCGGCTGCCAAAGTCATTGCCTTTTTGTTTCGTTTTCTGCTGGGTATTTATGCAATGTTTGAGCGTAAGACCATAGCAGAGTACAAAACTTGGTTTGGTGACTTGATTCTAAAGTACTATGAGGGTGACGTCTCGATGCTCTTGCTGGGCGAGCATCCTGATGTTCAAATTGCCCATCACAGCGCACGTACTAGCGGTGTTCCTACTGAGTATCAATGGTGCTGCAGCCTATATGACTAAGAATGCGTACGGCAAGAACCACTTCACATCATCGCACTCGTGGCTCGCAGGCGTTACGGTTTCAATAACCATGCTAAACATGGTAGGGGAAACAAAAAGTATTTAATGATGCAATTCGCCAGATAGTGCTTGGTGATGCTCATGTTTAGGGCCTCACTACAACTTTTACCGGTGCGAATACGAGCTGTCAATAGAAAAAAGTGGGCCATAGCATCGAAGGAGCTGTGGCAATTTTGAGCGAAGGTGTGTCCTCTATGTTCTCAACGCTTATATGTCGAAAGTGACCAAATCTGTCACCAGGGGTCAGTGTCATTCTTGGCGCTTACAGCGGCAACTGAGGTAACTTGCATCTTGGAGAGAATCTGAAATTCAAAAGGGACTAATTGTGACGTAATCGTCGTCACCGGCGGCTCTGCCGGTAACGACATTTGCGCCATATAATAAAAATATTCCCAAAATACATATGCATTAGTACTATCCATAGGAATTGGCGATTATACATTCTCCGACCAGAAGACAGTTCCAGATATCCTATAATCATTGGTGGCTGAGAGCCACCAGTCAGACTGTAGCAAGAAATTAAGTCGTAAGAGCTCTTCATTAAATTTTACTTTTAAATTTGCTTTAAGCAACAAATGCTCCCGATCACATGCATGATTTCGAGAGTTTTCTCGGTATTCAGCCTCTTCCACGACTTCACTTTGCCCACGCCTCAGCCCTACCCTCGTCCGACGACCGACTTCATTCAGCTTTCTTCGCGACTGTGTCACACAAATCCTGTGGTGGCTACCTACGTACTACTACTTTTTAGATTGTGATGAGCTGCTTTATACCGGCAACGGTCGAAGAGCCCAATTAAGTGGTGGGCGTGCATACATTGTAGAGCCCAAATCGTTGTTCCTGAATGGCGACGATACCTCAAAGTTCCCACACGTATTACTAAAGAAAAGATCTGTATGAAAGAAAGTACACCTTGTCATTGCTAGCACAGTATTTGCAGCTTTCGACTTAGTCTCAGCAAACTCGTCCATAACGTTGGCTGTCGCTGCAATTTCCGCTTTAGATACCGAGTCTAATCGTCTGCGTCTTTCAATGCCTGACATCACATATGCATCGAACACACACGTATACGACGGCAAATTAAGTCTGGCCGGGTATATGCTTCCAAAATTAATCGTGAGCTACGTGGCTTCCTCCACTCGAAATCGAGTGGACTAGCAAATCTCACAGACCCGCGAATCTGATGGCCCCGCTTGATCACGTACGATGTGAACTCAAAGCGAAAGACAGCTTCGTACGCTTCGTCTGGCGCGATCTTACGTCAATCGACACACTTAAACGAACAGACGGTGGAGTTTGCGCGAATGGTCTAGTGTATTGGTTTCAACGAGGTTCCCGTTATGTATGTAACACCGGGACGCTTGTTCTCATTTGGAACCGGGGCCGTGAAGTCAACGCCTTTGAGGCAAGCAACAAAAAAGAACATGAGATCAATCCACCGGAAAGAAAAGATGCAACTAGTGATCTCTGTTAGCGCTAAACTAGACGCGAAAAACGTCAAATACTGGTCAGCCAAAAGTGTGCGGTCGTGGTAATAATTTTGACGTAAACCAAAAAGATGGTCTGGCTTACTTCAGCGCGAAACTGCATTCAGCGTGGGCTTTGGTTTGACATTTGGCTAACCTTGCCCACCTCTGCTCTTAGTTCTGACTGAACCTTTTATCAGTGTCAATATAAAGATCGCATCTCGCAGATACGGTAATGGTCAAGAAATCGACTCTTTCATCGATCGTGCGCCATCGTAAAGTAGTGCACAGCCAGCTTCTCGTCGATCTACATAATTCTGCGACGGTTTGCATACATGTGGAAGAATCGACTCACTTCGTCCAAATGGTAGAAGCCTTTTTGTTTTGACTGAGAAAATGGATCGGCGCTATCTACACCAGCGTGACTCCGGGGTCCAAGCGTGAGACGATGGCAAGTGGCATCCTTGCAAATGGCTTCAAGCATTCCCTTCAGTAGTTCTTACAGTAGCGAAGCCGTGTCAGCCGTCAAATACTGAAACAACAAAATACTTGAGCGAGCCACACCCATGCCAAAGAAACCAGCCGATGTGTGTATAGCAACAACCGAAGCAGCAATTGCAGCGAGGTGATTGATGGCATCCGATTGTTCTATAAACACTCCAATTGAAGCGAATCGATCATCTCGGCAATAAACGTGCCGTAATTCTCGGGATAAATCCGGGTTTGTCATGCATGTGCTGACGAATGTAATAGTCCAATTTTGCATCATCGTCAAACTAGCAAAAAATTTCACCTCTGAAATGTTTAAGGTTTGAGGTCAAAGGTGCGGTTCGTAGCGTTCGCGAACGAAACCCAGTCATCTGATGCTTTTTTGTTCTTTACACCCCCGGGACCATTGCAGCCCAGTAAGGTGTCTACTAAAAGTTCGGATGTATATATGATCTTATTTCGGAAGAGAGCGTACAATAGCAAGTCTATCGTAAGACTTAGGAAGTCAAAGCTGGCTCTGCGAGGAGTGTTGTGTAATAATAAGCATCATCCAGAAATCGAGGCTAGTTTAGAGTAGAATGCAAGCTATTTAGTCACTACTTATAAGTTAAAGCAATCAACTTAATGTCACGAATCAGCTTGACGGCATTGCTCTCATAATGATCTCCTGGCGTATCAGCTGACGTTCCTTTTGAAAATTTCACATTAACGAACGAGGTCTATATCTTCTACGTAAAAGTATTTTTTCCGATTCGCATGCTGGAACTATTAGATTTTGCACTTGCTATCACTGTCAACAATTGTCGTACACCGTGGCGCTCTCACCGGCCTGTTTGGTGTCTGGGATACAAGACATCATGAACGAGGGCTATTGTAGCACTGCTTATACTAATAATTGGTAAAATACGAGTTGTCGGGTTGTATGTACTGATCGTGGATTCGACGTTACTTAAGCTTCATACGACGAATGCACGGCAGCAGTTTCGATGCCATCGTAAGAAGACAAGGCCTTATTCATGTGTCATTTCGTTCGCATCACATAAGATTGATGTCGACATGGTATGAAAACAAGAGGCAACACCAATAACGTTTTCGTCTATCATCGCATGGAGGCAGTAATGCAGTTTCGCATAAAAGTATGTCGTCTGTTTATACTCTGTGACACGCGATAAAAGGCACCTCCTTTGTGATGCGAATATTGCGAACATGGTGTGCCAAAAACGTGGTAGTGCATGACGGCAAGCTGAAAAGGACCTGCTCTCCGTTAAGTCGACACTTTTCTAATTGTCTCTGTTTTGTAAGCCGCATTTCCTAACCCGACAGATGAATACTTGGACACTTTAGAGGAATGCATTCGCTATCAATTCTAACGATTACTCCGAACTATAAGTTACGACACAGTGTGTTATTTAACATGTTGGATGCACAAGAAATACTTGCCACTCGTGCTGATGATATCTAATAATTCAGTCTCCCGCCACGACTTCACATGCTAAGCCAGCGCCTTCTGTAGCAACACCGACACTACTGGATCGGAACCATTCTTGGACACGCTAAATCGTTGCAGTCGCTCGTTCCGGGCGAATTAGCAATCTTTTTCGAAATGTCGTCCCTTTTCCTACGAACTGCAACACTGGGCGGATCCGATTCCGACTCAGTGACATCAGAGTCCGACTTCAGTGAATCCACCAGCATTCGCGGACGACGGCTTCGAGTTTGACGCTGGCGCTTGCCTCCCCCCTTTTTATTTAAACCCGAAAACATGTAAACACGTCGTAAATTATAGAGAGCCTCCTCCGTCCGACTTCGCTCTTCCGGTGTCACTTCAACATTACGCACATATGTCGAACTCCCTAGCTTTTTTGGGATTGGAATTGCCGCGATCGACTCGCTGGCAAGCTTTTTCGAGATCCGCATAGGATTGCAGCACAATCGCGACGACAGAAATGCTCGAAGCGTAGTGCCCTCTGCAACATCCAGCATACCTTTAAAAAAGGAATCAATCAGTGCTGCTGCGTACACTTCTTCGTCATGTGACCACGGACCACTGCGCCGGAATAGGCGCACGGGGCTAACACTTGGCGTACTGGTTAAAGTGGCTGTTCCACAGCTAGATAAACTGGCAGTACTGGATTTGCGCTCCCGTTCTACTGGTGTGGCAACGGGAGAAGGCAAATTCTTATGCACGTCTTCGTAAGCTAGCCGTAGCTCCGTGATGCGACTTTCCACTTCGAAACATTCCTCAGAAACGTCATTGTCATTTGGATTGTCCAAAGATGGGCTGGCCGTTTTCACCATACGTCGCGCATATGTAATGATACCGACGCTATCAGGAAACTGGCGCTCTCCCATGCGCGGAGGTGCGAGTTTCATTGACAATTGCTTGGGCGTGCAGCCGAGTTGTTGGCAAAGATAGGTCACGAGCTTAGTACCATCAGGAATGTCCAAAGATCCAGCTATAAAATACTCAAAGATTGTGGTGACAAACTCTTCTTCTTCAGGCGACTCGAATCCTGTGCGAATGATCGTGGGCTTGCAGCGCTTGGACTTCAAGTTGTAATGAGTAGACTTCCTTTTTTGACTAAGCACCTCTTTGCAAGCTCGCAGCGCACCAAGCTCCTCTGCTTCATCATCTTCATCCTCCTCTCTGTCTACCTTGGACGGTTGGTAACCACTCTTGTCGTCGCCATCGCGGATGTTTGACGCTCCAGAGCTAAAGTTAGCAGCCTGAAGTGCTGCCAACACGCACTCAGCTTCGCGTCGTACGGAATCACTCGGCATGGGATTGGCGGGAACATATACCGAAGCGCCAACTTTTTTCGAAAGCTTCTTCCCCGCCAGCGACTCTGTTCCTAGTTTCATCGAGACGCGGCGGCGGTTGCAGCACAATTTTTCGGCTAGAAACCTGCGTAGCGTCACGCCCTTGGGCAAATCCAACAGCCCTTTTAAGAAGAACGACACAAGTGCTGCGGCGTACTCTTCTTCGGCACGAGACCACACGCCACTGCGAACACAATGCAGGTTGTCGCCTTCTATGGGCGACAATGCCTTTGGACTGCTACGCTTGATAAGCGCATCCGCTTGGACGAGCAAGTCAAGCTTGGACATGGTGTCTTCCTTCCACGCCACAAGAGGGCCATTATGCTCCTGGTTTGGACTCGTTGTAAGGCTCTCTCTTGGTATTGCTTCATCGCTCAACCGATCCGGTTTGTCTTCTTGATGCTCTTGCACCTCGTGCTCATGTCGATTATAGTCCGTCACCTTGACGTCGTTTCTACTATGTGCATTGTTGACCTGCGACACGACCGATGGCTGTTGAAAGTCCTGAAGGATCGCCACGGCGCACTGGAGTTCATCTGTACTCCATTCGCGGTTCGGCTCGCAAGGAGCGATCGGCGACACTCGCTTCTCTTCCTCGACGGCGGGACTAAGGATCATGGAGAGATCCATTCTCTCTCTCTCGTCTCTTTCTCGGCTTACCAAAGTGAGGGCCAGAGCAACCCACCAACCACAGCGACCTGCCCCCTCTCTGATGGCGACACTGCGACTTCCACACAGCAGGTACATGTAGAGCTGTTCGTGCGTGTGTCGCGTCATGACTTCACTGTAACTTTGTATCGAGTTGCATCTGAGTGCAACCTCATACAAAACCCAAGTAGTTCGAGAAAAGGCGGTGTCACTAGTGACAAAATTACCAGAAATGTCTCTTTGCACGAAAAGAGTGAAGCAAGGCCTTGCATCAGCAGCATGTGGCGTTCAAGGCAACAGTAACTCGTATATAGGGGTTTTGCTCTGATTGCAGGCAAAGTATTCAGCGCCAATGCCTTTTTGCTCTATCTTTTTCAAAAACTGATCGACACAGAATAGCCGCGATGGAACCTTGTCAGTCTGTAGATTGCATAAATTAAAGCAGAGTTCTATACCTCGAACTATAAAAGTACACGTATAAAACTTGTTAATTCAAACGAGATTTGAGGCCTCTGTAACATTCAACTGTAACTGCACATCCACTAGAAAATGCGCGCTGGCTCGTTGCTCTGAATGAGTTTGTTATTGGGAAAGAAATAAAACAGGTATGCCCGAGCTGTTATATCGAGCGAAGAATTTTCAGTACTTAAATACTTAAACCATGTATACAAATTGAGAGGTGCATTTGGCGACAAAGATGGTGTTTTCCTGGTTGATCTTTTCGTCGAGCCATAAAGTATCTGCATTCTTTATCGTCGTTATTCTAGTTGATGCAATTTTAATTGTAACTGGTTTGCATTTTGATGCAAGCACCTCGCAATGACGAGTCGCAAGGTATTACTTAAGCTCTTTAAGGACCCTATGGCCGGTCAGCGTGACCTTGGTTGCACCATGTATTGACAAGACTGGATGCAGTAGCTGTGCGGCGAGGGGTTGCGTTCAAATGGTAAACTGGGTCAATACGTTAGAAAACCTGCACGGCATTTAATTTGAGGTAACGGTACCAAAAACCGTTGACAGGAAGCCTTCTCCCACTTAACAACGCGAAAAATTTGCGAAAATTTCATTTCAAGTAACACGCCATTCATTCTCTCGTTGTCAGTCCAGGACAGGAAAAATCTCGTCTACACCCATCCTGATACTACGTTCACGCATATTTCAATGCAGGAATAGTATACGAGATGCGGGTGACACCGGCTCGCGGCTCGACGTCTTTTTCAGTCAAAATCTTTATGATCTCCCCATTAGTGCACACCAATCAATTAGTCGTAGATTGCGCTATAAGTTTTGTTTGCGTCGCTGATTTTTTTTTCGAAATCGGCCAAGATGTTGTAAACAAAAGCTTGCTTACAATCTTTAGCTCTTCGTGTTGTACATAAAGCGGTACCATGTTTAACGGACAAACAAGACGATTAGGTATTACAAATATAGTAAAGTCAGTGGTATCGCTCATGCAAAAAATGTTAGGTAATGTAAAACATTGCAAAATGCATGGTGAATTAACTTAATATCGAATGCATGTCAGCTGCGACACTGCCTAAGCACTCTGTCGTACTTTAAACTTGCAGATCATATCAAAGTTAATTGATTCCTAAAATCGCTTCGAGATGCAAATAGAATGGGTTGCCCGCTAAATTGTAAATAGCCGAGTCTTTGCTCATTCTACGTCAATTGCCAAAAATCTTAATTCGAGCTTGGTATCGATTTCGAGACTTATAAATTGAGGATGCTAAGCGATGAATAAAGAGATGCTCGGTAAATATGAAAGCGTCGTAATTAATGACGCAATGGCATTTCGAAGACCAAATTTAAACGTAGGATAAAGCGATAGTGTTACCACCGTGAAAGTTTTGGATCACTGTAAGCTATAGTGGGTTGGCAGCCGAAATATCTAGCTCTAAATACTGTGGATTAGTGTACACAAGATTCTCGCCTCCATCGCTAGCTTTTTCAGCATACACTATCGGTCAGACAGCAGCACGATGTCTTACGCGTTGGTAGTGTAAATGTAGATGGCTCCGATCGTATCGCTCGTAAATATTTGATAACGCGTCAACAATCTCGACAAGGCTGCGAAGACAGGGATCTTGGTAACGGTAATATCTGCATGCCGGTTTTAGCTACAATTGGAGCCTAGTAAAGCCCCTTTTGCACGTACAGCGCCCATTCTTCCTATCATAGATTCCGTTAGAACCTGGTGGTCTGTGCTAGCAAAGTAAACGCATTACGTCAAATGGCATAGCACGACAAAAACGTGCCAAGAGTAACGTAAATGTAGTATCGCTTACTTGGGGAGATCTGACAAGTTAGAGTGCTTTTTATTTGCACAATGCTGCATATACTTTATATGCGCTGGATATCTCCAGTCTCAAGATTAAAAATTCTCGGCGCCATGGGCTTTAGAGTGCTTGGGTGCCCGATGTTTTATTTTCTGTACTTGCCGATCTTGACTGCAGCAGCTTGCAATTCGGTGCGTAGCCATGAGTAAATCCATATGTCTTATTCGTCAAGCCTACCTAAACAGTGTAAGTGGTGCATCGAATGCAGTACTATTACCGACGTGAGCGAGACGTCAACCGGACCTACTCACGCCGCTTACGTGGACTTGAATGCACCAGCAGGAAACCTGATAACTGCTAATATATGGCCAATTTTTAAGCGTTCCCTAACTCATTTACTTGTGACACTGAGTATTGCCGGTGCAACAGACAAATCGCGCTGCATATTCTAAATCCATCTAATCGTACATTTGATTGGAAATAATTTCAGTTGCAACTTTATCACAAATCAGATTACTTTTGATAATCATATTTCCGCTCAGCACAACTTTTTAATATTACGAACATGTCTTGCTTTAAAGTAAAATTTACAGACTTCTTTCAGTCAAAATTAAAGTTTTTCAGAAATATTGGCCAAACCTCGATGTCGCGTGTGGATCAACAGTATCGCAGCGCTCGCTCCATTTACTGGAGGTAGAGGCGAAGACAATGCTTCAGCATTGTAGACCGCATTGGGCGCTCGTATACGTAGCGTCATTCGCGATTGGCAATCAGTAGACGCAAATCTTAAGTTGGCAAACTGCAACGCCGATAACCTTGCCCGTCTTTTGCCGAGTCATGCACTGGGTGCCGCAGTTTTGGGACTTCCAGCCTTTCTGAGTAAGTCCTCGAATCTCGAGCGCTCGCGAGTAAGTCTCTCGACTCGCACCTCTTTGACGCACTTCGTACCTTAAATCAAGTTCTCATTGCCAAAAGTTATGTCAGTGTTGTTTTATTATGTGGTGTCAACGCTCCGGCATTAACCTGATCCGGGGCATAACAAGTGCACTATTTTTGAAATTGTAATTTAGGCATGGACTTTGTTCACTTCGGTATCCTTCGAAATGCCTATGATTACCAATCAGACACCGAGAGTGTCTGCCGTGCACTAGTCACTGTAGTTTCAAGACTCTTAGCCAGTTTTAATTCCAATCAACTGGCTTTATGTAACTGCTCGTTGCATAAGCTAGAGGGCGGTACCACTGACGACAATAGGCATCTTTACCGAGACATGCAATAGGTGCCACAACTCCAAGATTTCCAGACCATGTCCGACCAGCTTTCAAATTTAAGGCGCATAGTAGCATTGCTCCGTGAGCAAGTCGATCGATTGAAAGAGAGGTTGTGACATTACGTGCCACACGACCTGTGTTTTTTTCTGAAAGGTTTGCATGGCATGTGTGACGATCATGGCCTTTGTGTGAGTTTAGTAGAGTTTCTCTTCCGAAACTGGCAATTCTTGTTAGAAACACTGCACCCAGTAAGACGCCTGCTTATAATTTTCACGGACAATCATTAAAACACGAAGGAAACGTCATTTACGTATCCTTTTCTACATAGATGTATGCTAATTATTGGAATAGCTCAGATTTGAAATGCAGGGACCATCTTTTTAATCCCTTTGAAGATATCTCATTGCCATAGCTTGGCAATGTTACGCACACACGGGACCAGTGTAGCGTCCCGTAGCAGCTTATATAACCTTTATTTCTTTTTCACATTTATATGTCCCTTAGGTGCATCAAACCTCTACTCCCTTAGTTACCAAGAATAATCACTGTGAAGGCTTCGAAAGAGTTGCTACTCATTTGCTTTTCTATATGTAGCCTGCATCTTTATCAGACGCAATATTGTTTAAGTCAAGATACGTTTTGTTAAAAAGTCAAAATATTGGGTTCGATGGCACTCAAGTGGCTACAGTTTGTGATATACAAACGCAGCGACTTCAATTCCATGCGAAGTAGATTGAGGTGTTAGCGCTGTATGTAACAGGGTGACACAGTACCTTATAGAAAGAAGGCGAGCAGATAAATATTTTGTGTTCTGGCCAGCTACTCTTTTCTATCTACGGGATTTAAAGATTGTAGTGTGAAAAAAAATGCTATCAAAGACATATGATAATTGTGTGTACCGGTCTGAACTATGATTTCTGATAAGGGGTTTAGCTTACTGCTAAGATCTCTAATCTCTTTTCGAAACGTCAATGTACATACCATTATAAACTCGTAGAGAGGTTTTCGTGCACCAAAAGTCACCATTTGTACAAAACAAGTCTAGCGTAAAGCCAGCCACTCAACACAAAACTGGGCATTCTGTTATATCTCGTTACATACTCGTCCACTTAGGTTTGGATTACATTTAAAACAAGAGGATTGATTGTTATCAAACACTCGTATACTCTTACACAAAATTTCATTTCTGTC
Source organism: Plasmopara muralis (assembly GCA_003676415.1). Taxonomy (NCBI): domain Eukaryota; phylum Oomycota; class Peronosporomycetes; order Peronosporales; family Peronosporaceae; genus Plasmopara; species Plasmopara muralis. The sequence goes on along the minus strand of RCHQ01000031.1, from coordinate 69,875 downwards.
ATGACAACAGCCAAACAGGCAGCAAAGAGGAGTGCCAGTCGGTCAGATTAATCCGCGATTACGAATTTAGCCTTCGAATAGGTTGCTTTGGTTTCCAGATGTGTCTCTTGCACTAGGACTACAGTCTGTGCTGGAGGCTTCACCTACCAAAAGGCTATGCCTATGACAAGTAGTAAATTCGCAACAAAGGCTGTGCTCAGCACAGCGGAACGCTCGGTTTCTGCTTCTAGCTGCTTCATGGTTTTAGCAAGATAAATGATGAAAAGCGCCGCAGACGCTCTGGCGAATTCTAAGCTGAGGGCAAGGCTACCAAAGTGGCTTTATTTTTTTAAATGTATGGCTGAAGAGCTCGTGAGAATCGTCTGCCACGCAAATAGCCTCTCCAGTGCAGACAATGATTCCAAGGTAATTTAAGGGGCCACAACTTGACCTGAAATTTCTTTGCTGATAGTAGCACTAATATTGGGTACCAGAAAGAGCATGTTGAGAGTAAAGAGCAGCCCCAGTTCATGATTCAACGTGATCCAGTGTCTACAGAGATCAACGCAATGGCTTATGGGTGTAGTGACTAACCACCGCCAGGTGCCTTACACAGGCCTTTGTCTTGTCAGACATTTTCTTTTCTGTTGGACGGCATATCTAACGGAGAAAACAGACATATTACCAGGTCATGGCGCCGAGTAGTAAGATCATATGCCTTTCGCCGCGAGTGGCGATAGTAGTACTGGCGGAGTGGTGTCTATGGCAAGTGGAGAAGCCACTCATCGCGAAACCTGTATGAAATTATTGCTCCAGTGATACCTTACAGTGGCTAAGCGCATGGGTTCGGTTTCACATGAAATTTCGCTTAAAACGTTACTTCACGTTAAAACGCTTAAAAGGTAAGCTTCGGTAAGGAAACCCTTGGCTGCTCTTTAGTGCTACTACCACCTCACTTTCTTTGGATAACCTAATCTAGAATTAGATGACTTTTCGGGACGTTACGTGACGGCAACATTCATCAGAATCCAGATGTGAACAAGAAACATAGCTCTTGTTACATTTGCCATTGTGTAGATGACTTCGATTACCAAATTTACCTAAAAATGTCGTGAAGGTTGTCGTCTTTGGACTTTTCCTTTTCTTTGGTATTAAATCTTAATCAACAAGGGCATCCTAGGTCGGGTCTTGGTCTCTTGAATCATAAACTTCTCGATCTTAACGCGCAAAGCATTTTGCACGGCCAGCGCTTGTGACAACATTGCCGACACCGATTGAGATGCGCCCTGCTATTTTGATAACATTGCCGCTTATTAAAGGCCTTGGTAGGTGAAGAGCCAGGCGAATATTTGTTGGACGTCCCGCAATACCCACCGCCCTTAAGCGGAGACCTAAGCAGAAGGATAGGAGTGCCTTTTTTATTACGATGAATTAGAAAATATTCCGCAGTATTCCTTGTCTGAGCGGCACTCTGGCAGGTGTAGTTTTTGTTTCAGACATGGCATTTTTGGTAGACACATCCTTTTTTGCAAGCGCAGATTTAGGCATACAGATCAATGATTCGGCGGACCGACAGCCTTCTTTGTTGCCCATTTGGTTATCGTTACGACTTGCATGAAACTTTGAGTCAAAGTCAAAGAGTATTGGATCACACTCACCTCGCTCATCGAATCTGATCCAAGTATTAGTGAGGAAGAATGCAACGGGTCGTCACATAGAGCTTTGTGGTAACAGCTAGCATCCCGTCAATGAAGCGGTTTGCATAATGAGCTAAATTACAGACTTGCTTATAAAGAATCATAGGTTTGTCCAAACATGATGTTGCTTTAGTTTTGAAGTGCACGTCAATGATCGTTTTTTTTACTCGCCTCCTCTGTGCAAGGTGCTCGATAATTTTGTCACCACAAAAGTCGTGTACTATAAGTTACTACTACCAATACGTTCTAATGCGTTAGACACGTGTTCAAAGATAATCTGAAAATCCTCGATGAACCCCGGTGCCGTCCGTGGCTGTGATGAGGATGCGGTGCTCATAGAAACCTACTTTAACCATTTTCATAACCGAAGCAGCTGAAACCACTTGTAGAGCCTTTTCATTTTTAGGCAGCACTCACGTGACCTTCGATGCGCGTTTTCATCTCGGACTTAGGCTCGTCTCTTTCGACGGAGTTGGCACGCATTTGTCAAGATGCCGGTCTTGAAGTCATCGGTACGACCTCCCAAGAAGGGACATTTGATGAAGTTGCGCTAAAACGCCATCCACAAAGTAATTTCGTTGATGACGTCGACGAAGCGGTCAAACAATCCGTCGCTGTACAAAGCGTGGAAGGAGCTTGGCGCTCACTTATGCATCAAGCCGACGTTGTTATCGTCACTTCACTTGTGTCCAACCCAAAGTTGGCAATAGAAATGCTGGAGGCCTTTGGGAACCGTGATACAATCACGGATGACAATGAAAAGGAAGGCGAGGAAAATGTTAAACGCTTTATTGCTGTGTCTTCCGTGCTCTCGTGGAGCAAGAATTCACCGTATGCAGCGACGGGGGACGGGTCTGGACATACTGAGGACGACTTTAAGACACGACGCCCAGCGCCAATATTTGCAGAACTTAAAACTGCCGAGACTCAAATTTTAAGTGCACATGAGACAGCAAAATTTGAGACCTGCATTGTTGGAGCCGGACTAATATACGGCGGTGCTCAGTCTCAATTGCAGTTGATTTTTCGCGAGGCTTGGCTGCATCCGGATCAGCCACTTTTAGTGCCAAGTCTTGCCACGCAAGCTCAAAGTACTAGTCAAGGTCGCAACTTTTTGCCCATGATTAGTCTTTACGATCTGGCACTGCTACTTTTTCGATTAATAGCCTCACCGTCACCGCCTCCAAAAAAGTATATGCTTGCAGTGGACAAGACTAGTGCTGGTACAAGCCTGCGTGACGTATGCCGCGGTGTCAGCATATTGCTGGGATCAGGACGTCTACGTGATCATGATGACTCTACTAGTGCTATCGACGCTGAAGCTAATGCTCTGATCTTGTATGAAGACGAGAAACTTGTGACTCCGCTTCAACTGCATTTGTGTTTCGATACTTCCGCTGGAGCAATGCATGCGTTGGTGGCACCTGAAGAGTGGCATCACTATGCAACGGGTTTACTAGGACATTTGGAATTCTTTGTTCGGGATTTCATTGAATGTATGGATTTGCGTCCTTTGCGCACCGTCATCCTCGGAGCACCTCGAGTTGGTAAAACATTGCTTAGTCAAAAGCTGGCTAAAGACTATTATTTACCATATTTGTCTCCAACGTCCCTTTTGCACGAGCTATTTACTTTTGAGGATGATGCAACGCATTCGCTTTCTCGTGAGGCGAGCCAACATAATATAGAGGAGATACGTGGATACCAAGAGACGCAAAAGCTGCGTGAAGAGCTGCAACAGTGGGCTCCGACTCGCCAAAACATTGTTGAGCTCCCAGAGAAGGATTTAATAACATTGATACGCTGGAAACTTCGTAGTGCAGCATGCCGTAACCAAGGTTACGTGCTTGATGGACTGCCAACTTCGTCGGCTCAGGCTTGCCAAATATTTTTCGACGAGGTTGAGAGCGCCAATAATGTTGGTGACGTAGGAGATTTGAGTGAGGTTGAAGAGAGTGGAAGCAGGAACGTAGTTGACGAAGCACACGGTAGTAGCGAAACGAATGAAGAAAAAGATGTTGAAGAAAATATTGTCATCCCCGATGTGGATTTCAACGCTCTACTAGCGTCTCTCAAGCCTCGACAGCGCGTTGAAGCCCCAAATCGAGTGATAGTGCTACGGGCTTCTCGTACAATGTTAGAAATGCGCGCGCAAGGATTATCAGAGGCTGAAGCCGAGCGGACTAGAAACACCAAAGACGCATTCACTCGGCGTTTTGACGAGTTTGAGGTCAATATTGAAGCAATCGAGGAATTTTTCGAGAAATCGCCGCCGCACGCTGACACAAACGAGTCCAAGTCAAACATGACAACAACAGACGGTGTGGAAGTTTTAGAACTTTCTTTTCGGGACGAAAACGAGTATTGTGTTGAAGCCTCGTTGGCTAAACCCGTCCAGCGCTACATGGAACAAGGAGGTCGCGCGCCTTGTAATTTCCATCCCACACCGGCAGAAGTGCGCGAGCAGCAACGTGTGGCGGAACAACAAAGTCTTGAAGCAGAGATTCGCGCTGCGCAACGCATGCGTGAGCTGGAAGCACAGGATGAAGCAATGGAGCAGGTAAAACTGGCACGAGAGCGTGCACGACTTGAACTTGTGCAACGTGAAGAGGCCGAGCTTCTTGAAATGCGAGCTAAACCTTTGAGGGAGTACCTTATGTGTACAGTGTTGCCAGCACTTACTCAAGGAATGCTGGAAGTTGTGCAGGTGCAACCCTCGGATCCCGTTGATTACCTGGCAGAGTTTCTCTTCCGCAAAGGCCAAGAGCTAGATGCTGAGACTAGTTAAAACTTTCGAGAGGTGTCTGTAGCTTGCATTAAATACATGTTCTCAGTTTACGGACGAATAAATAGTATCAATTGACGTCCTCGTATGGCCGCCGTTCACGAAGGTACGTATTTAAATCCGCTCGTCGAAAACTCTGTCGGCTTTTTCCGGTATATCGGTCATCGCGATTGCCGCTGTATTTTTCATACACTGGCAAATTAGTCCTAGGTCGCGATCGTGATCGAGATGGTGCATTACCAAAGTCACGACTGTGTTGCTGCTGACCAGAATTATATTGCGCAAAAGTCGATCCCTTCGGGTGGCAAGCATTATCCGAGTAGTGAGCTCGTCTTTCTCGTGACCTTACCTTGTGTTGTACCATCTCGCACCGTCTAATTGAAGACTTTAAGCGCGGTGTGCCACTATTGCTGTCGCCTTCGTCAAAGCTACCCACATGATTACGGGGCTCCGATTTTACGTGGCTCTTGACTCTACGATACGTCTCATTTTCTACTCTTCTCACTTCTCCATCTTCACACTTGCTGCTGTCTTGGTCAATATATAATGATCGATAAGGTAGCATTCGTGACCGCCTTTCTGCCGCCACGTCCACATCGCTATAAGCGGTGTTAGCAGTGTAGTAGTTGCTCCCATCGGAATTCGCACGATTACCTGTCGCTGGTAGATGATGGGTACTGAGTTCCGACGTTCCTTTGGTATCATTTTGCCTGTAAAACGATCTATCCCTTGAGCGGGATCGACTTCTACGCTCTAATAATGCACGCGATCGCTTAGTCTCGGTCCAAGATGATCCGCATCGACTCTCGTCCCTACTGCTTGGCACCAAGAGCTGACAACGATCGTATCGCGAGGACTGATATTCGTTTCTTGCTGATAAGTCAAAGTCGTGCCGCCGCGACGAAAAACTGCGCGCATTGCCACTTTGCGAATACAGAGGTGATGGATTTGGAGTATTACGATCATTAGAGTTAGAGCGACATGGTGTACGCAGGAATTGCGACTCGGTAGATGAAGAGGAGCTAACTTGGATTCTCGCACCAGCTTTCAATTCCCGTCGAATTTCCAAAGGTTGCCCAAGGTCGTCACAGAAGACTCGTGATGCTCGCTCTGCGACCTCGCGGTTGTAGTAGTGCAGAAACACTGTACCCAGCTCGTTTTTCATAAGTTTTTGCCAATTATCGCGAGGGATATCGCACCGTGGGATCGACTTGTCAAGCGTGTATCGTTGACTCAATGCTGCAGCAAACGACTCACGATCCCGGTCTTGATTAAAGCGAATCCCCGTTGACTTGCGCTCAAAACGCGCATTTCGAACAATGAGCGTTATCCACCCGCGCAAAATTTGTGGAACGAAAGCCGTGCCATACAGTTTCCGTTGATAAAACTCTCTGTCCTCGAGCCGTTTGAAAGATAATTCCTCGTAGCAGTTTATTTCTCGCGATATACATTGTGCGATTTCATTACTCGATTTTGCCTTGGGAACCATGCGTGAGACTCCAAAGAACGAAGACGTGTACGATTTCTGGTCTGAGGCCATTTCACGTTTTGTAGCACAGCAAGTACGAGGGATAAGATCGGGTAACGTAGTCCCATCTTCATCAAACACTTCGTATCCCATCATCTGTGAAACTAAAGCCTTACTGCTCATTCGATTGGATTTAGGAGCCGACAACTCTGCTGATGCCATAAAAATGGAATTGCGCTTTCTTGACAAACGCATTAGTGCTCGGTCTTGAAGTGAAAACGGAGCTTTACTCACTGGCACTGAGTTTTTGGCCCGCCTTCGTTGCAAACGTGGAGATTCTTCCTTTGTAACGTTCGAACCCAATTTAGGAGACGCCGACGGCAAATAAGTGACGGCCATACATGCTTTCGTGGATCGCTTGCCATAACCATTTGTTGGAACTGCTGCTGTGTCGTCTTGTTCCAAAAACGCGTTTGTCTTGCCAGCGGCGTCAGTCTGGTCAAGTCGTCTTTTAGGGATTACAAATGATATCGTGCTAGAAGACACACCCGAGTTGCCATCCTTCGGCAATTTTCTCGGGATGGGCGTCGCGTCATGAAGCAGCACTTCGTCGACAGGTTTCTTTTCTTTGTCGCTTGCCATCGACGTTGCATCACAAACAGGTAATCCAATTTGATTCTCTTGCTTAACGGGAAAATGCACGACATTAATTGCAACCTCAGGTTGAACAAGTGGTGCAGTGTTGACCTGATTTTCAACTCCGGAAGCAGCCCGGTCAATTTTTTCTGCTTTGGCTGCGTTTGCATCCTCAATCTTTTCGAGAAACATGCTCTCCATCTTATCGCACTTAATGGCACCATAATCAACCTTCGCCTTGATTCCAATCGTCACTCGTGCAAAAGATTCTTCACTTATGGCAGAAATCTTCGTATTTACCGACTCAGCGTGCACAGCGACCGTGACTGTTGTGGCCGCAGAAGGCGAATCTAATGTGGAGTCACATTCGGGCGAATTTACGGGTGTAGACGTCGCCAAAACCTTCATTTTGTCATCGTCTTGGAGTCCTTGTCCAGAAGCTGAGCATAGAGCAATAGAACGACACTTCACTTTCAATTCGACATCGCCAACAGATTTGACCAAGTCTGAATCATTTTTAATAGCTAACGCTGACGTAACTGTCTGCTTTGATTCGTCTTGTACAGGGGTGCGTGATTTAGTCGTCACAATACTTCCTCCATGGTCCTCATCGTCCTTCGAGCGAAATAGTGGTCGCTGCTGAACATCTAGTTCGTTCTCAGCATCAGCTTCTGCACCAGCAGATACTCGTCGGCCGACTTGTACCACACGCATACAATTCCTTCTCTTGTCTTCAATCGTTCGAGTCATTTGCTGTCGTTTAGGGCTAAAATTGACCATTTGGTCAACCTTGCCGGTGGCCACGTGCAAAGCGCGCAGTTTCTGTATCGGTTGTCTTCTTAGAGTTGCCGCTTTCACTTTTGCTGTAGCTGCAGGCGACTTTGTTCGTTTCAAGTCTTGATGCCCTTCCTCTGTCGACCGTTTGCCAAGGACTCTCCCAACCTTCTTAATTCGTCGCTTATTTCTATTTCTAGACTCATCAATTTGTTCAAACGAAGCGTCATCGCTGCCATCGGCATGATGCCATCGCAGTCGCGTCTCCTTCTTACGCCCTCGGGCTTTCTTCTCTTCTGCCTTCTTTTGCTTCTTGCTTACCTTTCTAGGTGATGGATTTGTTGAGGAGTCAGAAGAGTCATCATCTTCCAACAAGCCTTGCAAACGCTTTAGCCAAGGCAGCCCTTTGGTCGATAGCGACACATCAGAATCCGCTTCGGCCATGTTTTGTCGTAAGTTAGACTAAGCTAACTTTGTGTGTCAAACGTAAACAGTATGTACTACGTAAACTACGTAAAGATGAAGTGTAAATCATTTTTACTGTGCTATCGGTCCAACAAAAGCAGACGTAGACTATCGCAATAATATGCCAATCTGGTCAATGCCCTGTATTGTGGGATTTAGTAACGATGGCACTTTGCGAGGTGGTTCATTAATACAACAAGTTACCATGTTTTCTTACTCAATGAAGCAAAGAGACTATGCTAGACTAACTCGCTCCGTCCACGACTTCTTCGAGACTGCAATATGTTTGTGTGAGACACCAGTAGCAAAAAGGAAGAATAAAAACACACATACCAGAGCCAGCATGAGCTCCTGTTCATGCTGTTGCAGCTGCTGCACCTGCTGCCGCAATTGCCTTATCTCACTGCTCGAACTAATTGTATCCTGTGGCACGCGCTGCTCTTGCTTTTTCTGATCTCGAAGAAGCAGATTATCATTTTGAAGCTCAGTAAGGCGTTTCTTGGCTGCTGCAGCCCAATTTTCCAATTTTCTATAATCATACTGAAGCGTCTGGAGCTGATTCCGCCGTGACAATGATTCGGGAGATACCGCTAATTTTAATTCACCTTGAGACATTGTAGTTGGAAGCATTTGAGAGGTGGATGGTGTATTTATTAGACTAGGTTGTCGTCGATTTTGGTCAGTTGACGACTTCGACGTCGGATTTTCAAATTCTAGCCGGAGACGAAGCGCCTGGTTTTCATTGCGAAGTGATTGGTTTTCATGTCGTAATGTGCTCAGTTGTAGTTCAATAGGATCCACTTGAACAACTGGCTTGTTGCGTATATTTTTGGCTCTAGTAGCGTAGTTCAGAGTACTTAGCGTGTCTTCCAAAGCAGCGGTAGATGGAGACACGCAGGCAATCATCAGTGTCAAACTTTGGCCTCCAAGCGAATCCATTAGCAGTTTAGTTAGCTTGCTGTCACGATACGGGATAAAACAGCCACTACTCGAGGCACCTCCTTGGAAACCTTGTCCTTGTATTGATTTGCCGGCAGACAGTGCAGCCAATGCAGAGATCACCTTTCCTAGAGTAAGTAGACTGCGATTGATATTGCTAGTTTCTTCGGCAGAACTCGAATTTGTCTCTCTTAGCCGTTCACTACCTGCCAGATCCACAAAGCAAATCTTCCCATATCGAGTGACATCATTGCTAGCTCCAGTGTCGCAATTGAGCGTTTCAGTTCTATCCACGTGGATAGTAAGTAGCGAGTGACTGCGACTAGAGTCGGCATTCATACTGTGTGACGCCACGTGACGATTTCGATGACCTTCGTTAACAACAGCTAACGCATCCGAGAGCGAATCGCAACGTACGACAAGTAGATCCTGCACGTAGAAACCGGCTAATGCGTTCCACCGCACATTCAGCGCCCCTGAACCTGGATTGAGCAAATCGAGCACTTGCTCATTGTAGATTTCACAAAACGAAGCACGAACGACGGTTTTGACGCCGGTGGGTGCTTGCTCTAAAAGAGCAAAGAGATGTCCTAGCGCTCGAGGAATGAGGCCATCTGAAAGCAGTGTATTGCTGTCGGATATTCCTAGTTGCTCACTTCGTTCTTTCGCGCCTGTACCTTGCTCCTCGAGACCCGACATGCTGTAAGTTTTGCCTGATCCAGTTTGACCATAAGCAAAGACAGTGGCAAGATATCCTTCCACGACAGACTCAAGCAGCGGAATCACTCCACACTCTTGAAAAAATTGCATTTGGGAGAGCTCACCCGATGCGCATAAATCAAAGCTAAAGCTGCGAACGAGCTCACAAGCCGATCCCGAGCGATTATTGTTGCTGTTTTTCGCGAAGGAGACTACCTGAAGTGTCGTTGAATCGTTGGGTGATAGTCGAAAAGGCGAATGATCTCCTCTTGCAAGCTCTAATGCGTTCATAGGTCGACACCGGATCACCACGCGCACAGTGTCTGCACGTCTCTTTGACTCAATACCGTTTTGTTCCTTCTCTCGGCTCAACGACAGGCTAGGCATATCCACCTCAGTAAGTCGTCGCGAACTTTTGTAGTTGCGTGGTAAGAAGCCATCAGGTGGTTGCTGCACCGTCGGTAATTTTTGTGGTACTACAGCACCAGGCGATCGGAGACGACGATATCGTCGCGGTGGCGCAGCGGGTACCATGTGCTACAAATATATCAGCACCATGACGTGTATACAATCCGTATACCATCCGTAGTAAACCTAAACTCTCCATTTACCGGAGAATACGTCTCTCACTTGACACGCGGCAATTCTCGATCGGCCCCCACGCGATAATTTACAAGAATGATGCCGCGTCATCTGTTCCTGACGCTGTTTCTAGTGCTAGCGTTTCGTGTCACTCACGCCACACGCACTGCTGTCGTGTTGGAATCTCCGGAGCTTCAAAAAACGCACTCGCAATTTTTTAAGCAACTCGAAGGTGCGACATCGTGGTGACAATTAGCATTTTCAATTGCATTTGCTCATTATTGTGGAAATTTTGTTCTTACACATGGTGTATGTGCATTACCTTAGATCGTGGCCATGAGCTGGTCTTTTTTACTGGCGAGGAGAAGCAGCCGCTTGAGCTGAACCACTTTGGAGAGCGCATGTACGAGAACCTGGTGCTGCTCACGCCTCAGAAGGCGCTAGGCTCTTTGCGCAAATCAAACCTATTGCAATTTGTTGAGCAGGGTGGCAATGTGCTTTTGGCAGCCGGCAAAAAGATCACCAAGGTGCAGCGCGAGTTTGCTCTTGAGTGTGGCGTCGAGTTTGAAAAGAAGGGGAACGTTGTGGTGGATCACGTCAATCCCATTGAGGATCATGATGACATTTTCAACTCGGTAATAGCTGCGAAAGACTTTGTTGCTTCAGACCGTGTGGTCGGATCGCTGGCTACTAAGCCTATGCCTGTCGCCTTTTCTGGTGTTGGCATGTCGCTCGAGCCAACCAATGTTCTGGCCTTCCACGTGCTCATGGCCCCAGCCACAGCGTACTCGGCCAACCCGGTGAAACCCATTACCGAAAAAATCGTGTCAAGCGATCTTTTGTTTGGCAACCAAATTGGCCTTGTCACTGCCGTCCAAAGTCGCAACAACGCCCGTCTTGTCTTTGCCGGCTCGCTCGACCTTTTTTGTAACAAATATCTTGACAACAAGTCTTTTGCCAACGCCGACTTCACCGATGCCGTTACCAAGTGGGGTTTTCAAGAGAGTGGTGTGCTGCGCATGACGAACGTAAGGCACCACCGTGCAGACGGCTCGCGACCAGCCAAAATGCTAAGCGATGCGAATCGTGGTGACCAGCCGATTACGCTGTACCCCGACGCTGAGGTGGCGCGTGATTCGCTGGTGTATCGTGTGAAAGACAACCTTACGTACTCACTGGATCTGCACGAGCTCAAAAACGGAAAGTGGGTGCCATATAAGGCAAACGATGTCCAGCTCGAGTTTGTCATGCTCGACCCGCATGTACGCACGACATTAAGTCACGACAATCAGGGTCATTTTTCGGCAACTTTTGAGTCGCCTGATGTATATGGAATTTTTCTTTTCCGTGTGATGTACCGCCGTCTCGGTCTTTCCACGATTTATACAACTACTCAAGTTTCTTTGCGGCCGTTCAAGCACGACGAGTACGAGCGCTTTATTCCTGCGGCGTATCCGTATTATGCTTCTGCCTTCTCAATGATGGGCGGCGTGTTCTTGTTCAGCGTGTACTTCTTGTTTTACGATGGACAGAAGTAAAGGAGCAATGGTAAACGAATACGATCAATGGTACCTGAGACGTTACATATCCTGTGATTGTGGTGGGATTACTTTAGGATTACAGCATAGATGATTATGCGAGTCAAAACATTAATTGGCGGCTTAATTATGTTGTAAATCTTTCTTTGCAGTAAAGTGTGAAACTCTTTAATTTGTGGCTTTCTTCGTAATTTTTTAGCCAGCGAATTAAAAAAATTGAGCTTATACAAAGTATCACACTGCGCGCGTGGTGGTATCATTATTATAGATATAGACTTTTAAGGTAGGTGGGAGGTCCCTCTTATCTGATTGTGAAATCATATAGAATATTTGTCCACGTTGCTTAATCAAATTCTTTACCGATGCTTTTGCCCAGTATTACCTGCATGATCACACAATTGTAAAATAATTTATGGACTAAAAGTCCACAACAGCTTCAGCGACGAACCTTATCACCCGGTTTGACAGTGAATTGAAAAGACTTGGGAGCCTCAAAGACCAACACGACGGTAGATCCCAACTGTAATATACACGCGACGACAATGAGCGAGAATAAGGTCCAAAAAACAATCAAGCGGGCATAACCTTAAACTGTGCCATCTCCTCGCCACGTATTGCATCCATCTTTGCACCGTACTTCTTATCGAGACACTGACCGAAAAGTTGGTCCTGCGCAGCAGTGTTGGTTCTAAACTCCGGCTCCTTCGTCAGAACAATGGAACCCACGTTTAGGGCGCCAACAGCAGTAAGTGAAAAAAAACCGTGCTTCCATTTTCCTATAAGTGCAACGCGCTCATTTTCAACGAAAAGACTTGGGATCAGCCGTGCAGCAACATGATTGACTGGAAAGAGATTTCCAGGAAAGTGTCGCCGCTCCTCTACCCGCCAGTCAATCGGTGCGTGAATTCGATGGTAGTCACCTGGGGCTAAATACATTACGCAGTAAAACACAAGCTTGCCTTTGGAGGCAGGCGTCCTTTTAGTGAAGAAAGAGGGAAGAACACCAAGAAATTCATCAAGTCGGTAGCGCGCGCCCTTGATTTGCTCAAGTGTCGGCACATTGTTTGAGTCGTTCACGATTCCTGTCGAGGACACTGTGCCATCGACTGGACTAACAAGATGACTAGGGGCTGGATCAAATGAGCGAGCGCTTTGCTTTAATGGACGTGAAAAAAATTCGCCGAGGTTTGCGTACTCTTCCAGCTCAAACATCATCTCGTCTAACTTGCAGTTAAAAACGGCAGTCCACGCCTTGTAGACAGGCTTGCGCATCCACCGAGGCCTATTAATCAGCCGTTACAGCATAAAAATTCATAAGACCTTTTACAAATAGCATCAACAAGTCGCTACTGTGTACAATTCTTTGTCGTGCACTTGGCCCCAGAGGCGGCTGGCGGCCCGGCTCGGAAAAAGCTTCAACGACTGCATTTGCCGTTCCGTAGCCATCGTTTGTTCAATTGATGTATTTTTGCCAGGAAGTCGACGTAATGCCGATGCGGGATGCGTCTTGCGCTCCTCATCTGTCGGGTGAGTCAGATGCTGCCACTGCAGAAAACCGATAAGTGCAAAGCCCATCGTAGCTGGAATTTTCCAACTGCCCGCAAAGATGCTGGTTGAGTTGTAGTCATCATTCTCGTATCCCTTCTCTTGGCGTTTGTGAGAAAAAGGTCGACGGGTGCTGGCGCAGCGCCGGACATTGCGAAACATGATGGTGGCAGTAAGTACTCAATCGATTTATCAGTTTAATTTTTTATTTGAACCAATTAACAAGATTAGTCATTCGACTGCTAAGATATTAAATTTGTATTGTTATTGTATCTGCGTAGTCAAAATGTCAGCCTTAGAAAAGTGTCAGGCACTCATTCATTAAAAGGTTCGCAATAATGGCAAGGAAAACACTTTATCGCCATCTTGTAATGCGCTACTGGCTAGTCCTTTGAGGACAACCCAACACCATATAATTGCAACGCGATCTGCTGCTTGTCGAGCGAAGAGTATGCTGGAATGTGGCTTTAATTGTTCGAAAAAAATAAAACCTTTGTAGACGACTTAATTATCTGCATGGACGAATTCAAGAAAGAATCGGTGAAATTGTGACCAATTTCTGATGGATTCACAAGCTCAGTAAAGTCTGCTACGCACCAAAAGTGGTACACAATAAGATCTCAAACGAGCGGCTAATCGCAAAGTGATGCTCTTCTCACATAAAATTGGTGCTGACGAAGAGCGACGAGGTGCATTTTTAAGCATAGCGCGCTTGTGGTAAAGCTCAAGTCGGAAGCCGCGAATAGTGCGAAGTTGAGTTTAGTGGACACGAGTACGAACAAAGCCTCTCCAGTCATCATACCGAATACGTGGATGGGCTTCTATTCATTTTGATCACTTGAGGACATGACATTAAAAATGTAGATTGAAAGCGAAAGTTCTGCATAGTTTGTGCCGATCCCGAGCGGAAAAGCTGACCAAAGACACCGGGAGGCATGCACCGATCAAATAGTTATCTATAGTGACCTGAGAGTCCCATGACCGCCAAGGTGACTACTACATAGTTTAATTCGTGGACGAAATACGAACAATTGCAAGAGCTCTATGATGGAAATGAGGGACCTGACTATGAAGAAGTTGATTCTTCACCATACGCTAAATCGTATGATAATTGTGCATAAAACGATGTGTTTTCAGAGCTCGAAAAAAATACTTTATACCAGGACTCTACTAAGGCTAGAGAAAAAATGTTTGTATATATAAGAACTACACCTTAGTACATCTATGTCATCGCAGGTTTTGACACGATTTTGGCGTGGAAAATAATCGAAGCTTCGTCGCTTTAGCCCTACTCTACATTCCCAATGCGTTTGCCCAGGACTACCTGCGATATGCAGACATAATTTTTATTAAAATTGAAAAGGCCGACGGCAAACGTCATTTACTCACCTTGTCACCCGGTTTGATGGTAAATTGAAACGACTCAGGGGCCTCGAAGACCAGTACGACTGTAGACCCTAGCTGTGCACCATTAATAAGCATAGAGCAACTTCTGCAAATAAACATGTAATCATACCTTGAACCGTGCCATTTCTTCTCCACGAGTTGTGTTTACCTTGCTGCTGTAATTAGATACAAGGCACTGACCGACCAGTGCATCTTGTTCATGAGTGTTGGTCTGAAAGTCCGGCTCCATTGTAAGGACAATGGACCCCACGTTCAGGGCGCCAACAGCAGTTAAAGAGAAAAAACCATGCTCCCATTCACCCAAAAGCGCTACACGCTCATTCTCTAGATACAAGTCTGGAATTCGGTGAGCTGCCATATAGTTAACGGGAAATAGAGTTCCCGGAAAGTGACGACGCGTTTGGACTCGCCAGTCGACCGGAGCGTGAACGCGATGATAATCGCCTGGAGCTAGATACAAAACGCAATAACACACTTGTTTCCCCTTAGCGACGGGCATCTTTGCAGTAAAGAAGGGTGGGAGGCCGCCGAGGAACTCATCAAGTCGGTAGCTTGAGCCCTTAATTTGTTCAAGCGTTGGCACGATGGTTGAAGAATTCACGAACCCGACGGAGGCTACCGCACCATCCACTGGGCTGGCGAGATGACGAGGATCAGGGTCAAACGGACGAAGTCCCTCCTTTAACGGGCGCGAGAAAAATTCGCCGAGATTTTCGTAGTCTTTCAGCGGGTACTTCATTTCATCTAAGTTGCAATTATAGACGGCGGCCCACGACTTGTAAATAGGGTTGCGCATCCAACGTGGCCTGTCAAAGTCCAGGTAAACATAAGAGCATGTACTTCTACATTAAATAAACTCTAATGAATTTTGTTCTTACAATTTTTTGCTGTTCATCTTCCCCCACAGTCGACTAGCGGCTCGGTACGGAAGGAGTTTAAGCGACTGCAGCTGGTCCTCTGAGGCCATTCTGTCCGTTGACGCGTGCATCCCGACTGACGTGTGCGTATCCGAAAGTCGACGCAGTCCTGATCCGTTGTACGGCTTGTCCGTCATGTAATTTAGCTGCTGCCACTGAAGGAGGCCGATGAGCGTGAGACCGATGAGCGCAAAGCCCATGGCGACTGAGAGCTTCCAGTTTCCGGCAAAGATGCCAATTAGATTCTTCGTGCCGGGACAGAAATGCTTTTGAAACTGTGACTTTGAAAGGTTGCTACGGCATGCAGAGTGGCGTTGCTCGGGGCTGCTCGAAACCATCGTCAGCGACTTGCGGCGCCTTTGTTTATTGTTTGTTTTTTATTATTGAAATAAATGTCTAGCCTTTTTTTTTGTCTTTTACCTCCTCATCCGAAAGATTTGGTGCTGGATAACATCAATACTAAAATGCAAGAGATTGATGCCCATCAGCCGCTGCGCTCCTGTGTGTAAATAGGTTTTATTGCATAGAATCGGTCCAGCACACACAAACACTGCACGACCCTGCACCCCGTGCAAGTTTGCTGCGGCTTTGCGACCTCGTCTTCTCTTCAGACACAGGGTCAAGTACCTTGCAAGCATCTGGATGGAATTGTGGAAAATTAAGACTTACGACTTATTTTGTGACATGATGCTTGTCGCTTGGATATATTACAGCAGTATTATTTGTTCTGACCAGCCTGTAGTGTGTACCACCAGTGACCACCAAAGACACCAAAGACACCAAAAGATTTAGTGTCCTAAATTTAAATTCACCCTTATTGGCAGAAATTTTATAGTTGCCGTCAATCAATAAGTCTAAGAATTAATATAGGCACTTCTGATGATTTTCAGATCGTCGCGCGAAACGTTATAGACGAACAGAAGCGAAGGCCAGTCTGTCTCATTATGCCATCGCTGAAGCTGCCAGCGCTCTTACTCGACTCGGCAGCGGGAAGTCCAGCTTCCGGCCGAGGCTAAGCCCCTAGTCACCGCGGAAGTCCAAAGAAAATCGACGAACGTATTGAGCGTACCATCATTCGTCCAGCTTCATTGAATGACTTATACGCTGCCAAAGTCAAGGAGGAGATCGAGGTCAAGCATTGTGCTATGCACACGCAGCGTGGACTGGCCCAAGTACATGAAGCGTCCAGCAACTCCGATGCCTATCGTGCGCAACAAAACAAGTGATAGTTCAGTGGGCGTCGACCATGGAGCTCATAAATGTCAATGAGTGACGCAACGTGGTGTTCTCTGATGAGAAAAGTAACACTTCTCAGACGACATACGCTACGGCTGGAAGTGTTGCGACTCTGCAGAAGAACTCAAGCGCTCATTTTTGAAGGCATGGAAGCAAATCGGTGATACAAACCTTGATATACTCGTTCAGTCGAAGCGTAAACATACATGAAGTTGCATAAGTGCCGGTAGCAACTGCCAAGCAAAACTGTATTTTTCCTCCCGATAGTAATTTAAGTCCTAAAATTGTAAGTAAGTGTTCGTATTAAATATATAACGCCTGTTCGACTTCTACAACAAAGAGAGCGGCAAACGAAGCGCCTTGTGAATCTGGTGCGAAATATACTACAATAATAAAGTAGACTTTTGTGATTAAACTGCAGCTCAAAATTAAATTTTAGAAAAATCTGAAACTTAAAATTTCTGAGGATGGCACCAATCTCTTCGTCAACCTCGTCTTCCAAACTTTTTCGTGCTAGTCTCACAGCATTTACATTGGGGGTTCCGATAACGACTATCCCTTCACCTCCAAAAAGTAGTACAAATTGGTTTGCTTGTGCAAATAAGAGAACAGTCACGTGAGCTCTGTATCTATTTGATATGGAAGAGCGGTAGCGAAATCGGGCAGCAAGATCCCGCGCCTTTCACCCTGTAAATCGTAAGAAGCATAAGAAATAAGAGTCCTACCGTGAATACATGGGAAATAAGTGTGGTGAACTACTGTCCGTACACGCAAGTGTACGAGGCAAACAAACGCGTCGACAGATGATTGCGGTCGACCAAAATGGGTTGACTGAAGCAAGAAAAACTCAAAAAAAGAAGTCAGTTTCGGTTCAACTACGGTAATGGTCACTCCTAAAGTCTGAATGGACCCGGCTGTAAACTTTAATAACGCGGAGTCATTTTTGGTTTTTGACATCGATTAGTATGACTTTATTTAAGCATACCATGGCTAGAAATGCACAAGCTCTGAATGGATTGGCGGAGCGAGGCCATAAATTGTTTTCACCCTTTAGCTTCTATCTAAAAATATTCGCTTATGTCACACATAGGATGTGACAGAGCTCCACAGGTATGAAACATAGTATCACCAACTGTAAGTAACAAAGTTTCACAAGCGAAAGTCTTAGGTACTCAAACTCAGTGGTCAAGATAGGACCACAAGTGGGTAGCACAGTACTATTTAGAGTTCCGCATGAAAAGAATGGGTATGGGTTAAGAAAGTGTTACGAGCGACTCCGCAGCTAACAATTATTGACGATTGAATTGGTCGCTGCGTTACGGCAGGCGCACGCCGATTGAAGGCACCGCCATAGGTGTTAAAGCTCTGAACATTGAAGAATTTGAAGCGGTCAAGACCGAGGTAAAAGCGCCTCGGGGGTGATAATTCCAACAAAGGAATGCTATGTAGAGGATATTAGAGCCCTACTTTTGGACAAAAACGTCATGAATGACGCTCATTGGTGCGCCTTCGCTTAAAATTTCTGTCGAGCATCTGATCTCCGGTATGCTCTTTCAGAGAGGTGCTCAGATGTGGTGGTTTGTAGATCATCTACCCGATGGAGATGCGAGAAATGAGTTTGTCTCTTCGTCAGTCACAAAGTCCAGTGTTATCAGGTATTTACTAATCGCCACGACAGGAGTATGAGCTCACTGATGCCTTTTACTCGAAAATGCACTCTATGGCATGCTGTGGAGTAAAAGAGGATTTTTCTGCACTAATTATTGTCTCAAAGTTATCCTGTAAGTGGCAGCTAAGATAAGTTAAACAGTGCTCCGGCATCTTACCAATTACCCATTGCAATAAAAGACAAGTTGCTAAACAACAACTTGTCGGGCGTACGCTGTACATTGCACCGGTTTGGTGAATGGCTACTACCTAGTCTAAGACGTAGAGTGCTTTACATCGTGACAGCCATCGGTACGCGTAGCGTCACTATTTATTGAGAACACACGGACAATCAAACACCTCAGTTACGCTTAACCATTTTATTAGTATCACGTACTTTTGCCTTGGCATACTCGAATGATATATAAATTCACAGTCATCTGTAGGAACTTGATTGTTGTGACACAATTTGAGTCAAGTGATTAGGGCTAATTAGCTTCACGCCAACATCGAAAAATGTTTTTCGAGGCAGAAAGCTGAAAGCACCTCGGAAGCAGACATGAAGCTCTATCAGACTTCGTAAAAGACAAAAGTCGTTTTGGCTTGGTCTATGCCACACTATCAGACTGTTTATCGGAAGCGATAAAGTCAAGCTAACTATTTGTCCAAGTACAGTGCTTGCTATGCGGATCTTGCAAAGAATCGGTAATTGTAAGTCTACCTCAAGTATCTCAATGAGGAACAAAATGCTTGTCATTTTTCTTGGAACATGATTTTTGCGTTCATCACAAACTTGACAATGTAAATGTGCTTTCCAACGCACTTTCGCGCATGACAGGTTATGAGCTTGTCGATAGCAGTCATCAGTATACAAAACGGATGCCAATATAGAACCTTTATTGAGATTCTTTATCGCAGACAAAGATGTCAAAGTCGAGTGGATGGATGACCACTCGATCGCGATTGTGGCTGCATGGGTTTAGATGGGCAGACGGTTTGTTTCACTATCGAATACTTACAGCAGATTCAGTCCAAGCCGTTGTTTCGACCGACAAGGACATACGTTTCGGCTCACGCATCATATTGGTGGTCCCGCAGGCAATAGTGGAAGGCCGAGTATGCGAGACTTTATGAGACTTGTCAGAGGGTCAACTCGTGGTTCACACCTCGAATCGTTCGCAAAAGCCGATGGACTCTTTGAAGTTCACAAGCCGATATTTTTGTCGTGTTAAAGTGGAAATTAATGGTAACATGTCCATCAAAGTGCTCGCAAACTCGCTGTACACGTAGGTGCATTTGGCACTTCCTTAAGCCAATATACCTGAGAAAGGCTGTAAATGGATGTGGAGCATGTATATATTGGCTTTCTGGATTCAGTAATGTCGACTAGGAATCCGCAGTATATCGATGCGTTTTGGCAAACGTTGTTCGAGTTAATTGGTGTTGTTAGTAGCGGACAAATGGTCAGATGGCATAGGCCAAGCGACACATCGAGCGATTGTGCGGTGAGGCACCAAGATTGCGAGTCGGTAAGTCATCGACGGCTAAATCTGCTCTCAAAAATGTGTTGGTGCATCTGCAAACAATTTACCCTATGAAAGTCAGTCAGATTAAAATAAATGTAATAGCGCGACCAAATGCGCGTACCTCTAGAATCGCAAAAATATCTTATATAAAGCTTCGATATGTATTGTAAAAAGTGATGGCTTGTACTCCGTTTAGAAATGCTGTCACTATCTAGGTTCAATCTGAAAACCCTTTCCTGGTAAAAGGAATTATTTTACAGAATATCACAGTTTAATGCTTAATTTTATGGGACAAATTGGTTTGTGTCCGTGAGCGTAGTGTACAATTTGCTAATTTCGTCAGTCGGATGCAAAATATTTAATCAGGCGCTGGGAGCGCAAGTTTCATTCGTGGGTATGATGTTACTCCTGCAACAGCTCAAAATACCGCGATTAGGGTTGCTTCTGGATCTGAATTGCAACGGACTCCGGGCCGTCGCGTCACAGTCGATTTAATGGCTTCCTCGACGCGAAATAGACGTGCTAACTCACGAGAATAAATTCTGCCTTTCAATTTCACACTTCACATTGATAAGTCGCTGGACTTGGTGGTCATGATGTGCTAGAGGAAGCAAGGCAACCGCGGCCGTATGTCCTTTAATTCATGCGCTTGAGATTGCTTCCGGGGCCCGGTCTACTGAGCTCAACGTAATCTATGAGGCTCCGAAGAGAACATGGACTTAATTATACATGCGAAATATGAGTCGCACAATCAAATCGACGGCCGCGCGTCTCAACACGAGCTGTATAGACTGCTTCAAGAAGTACTTTACATCTTCAGTAAGTTCACCACGTATCAGGCACACAGATGTATTAGCACAGTCTTATGGCCAATAAATCTTTGATCTTTTCTAGCCGCCGTATGACCACTCCTTGTGTCCCTACCATAGAAGTCGAGCTCAAAGAGGTTGTTATATCCTTAAGAGACTACACTTAGAATTTGGATGCAGCAACAGTGTCTTCAAAAGGGCGATGATGTACGTTGACCTAAGTCGCTTCAAGACCGTATAGGGGTCGGTGAAACGATACCGACCTTATGTTTTTATAAATAGTATTCTTTTAGTGTGCAATAAAAAAATTGTTATGCAAAATCTAAAGCTCTCCTTGATAAGTACATTATAATTTATTTTAGTTTATTAGGCGGATGGAATCGCATATCTGCACTTTTGAAAATAGCAAACCAACTTTTTGCGAAGTCAGATAATTATTTCCTAAAGAAATTAGGTGGACAGAGGAAAAACAAGCCTCGTATCGAGATCAGTTTTGTTTTAAATCCTTCGCCGCTTACCTTAAACATTTTTCTTGATCTATTGAAACTTTAGAGTGTTTTATCTGTTTATAATTAGAATGCAAGCTCGTAGATGCGGGAACCGCTATGTCAAACGCGAAATCAACCACTGATAAGGTCTCGCTCCACAGATAAAAGATTAGTGCACATGCTGTGTAGTGTGACTTTAAACACACGATTTCCTTTCCATCCGATTATCTGAGTTAGGGTGGTGTTCTTTCACATAGCCCCAAAACTCTATTGATGTTTGCTCCCACATACACTGGCTGGAAGAGGCTCTATATGCACCATCTTGCTTAATTGACATACGAGCACTACGATACCAGTTCTGCCATTAGCCCCCAGTAAGCCTTGAATATAAGGCTATGCTCTTTTGATAGCCTACCGGTAATAGAAAGCACTATAAAGAAGCTGATGTGTGATCTGCGAGCTTGACCCTCCACAGATCCACGGTTACTAGGCCATCTACTCGTGCATGGTGGACTACCGATAAATTTTAAAACCGAATAAATTAAAAAAAATTGTGCGTGTTGTTTATAAGTTAATCGTGCTTTAGATTTTTGTCGCTTGGAATAGCGAATCGAGCTAAGTCTGCTAAATCTACAATTCTGTAATGCAGATCGTCTAGTGGTGCAGCTGCAATTGCTGTCGAGGGGTTGACCATTCGTTTTCGGCATCTTCGCCTGCGAAAAAGTAACCCTATCGGCTCTTTCTGACAAAAGAATTTGTCAATGTATTCTAAACTCCGGCAATAAATACGCTCCACGTTACTTGTCCCAGCAATTGGCGAGATGACTGTCATTCTTCGTAAGATCTAACCTTTGCCTGAAAAGAAGCCTAGAATCTTAGTGTAACTGCCATCGCGCATTTGTACAGGACAGATTATGTGTTCCCATATACTTATTGGCCAGTAATTAGTCATCATATGCGATAGATCCGCGCAAATGCTTAGCACTTCCTGGATTGGAGTGAGATGCCTCGATCATCTCCGCTGTCATTCAGCTAAAGTAACACTCAACCGATCACGTTGTTGGAAGCGTCGAGAGCGATGCAAAATTTCTTTGTTCTATCAGACAGAGCCCATACAGCCTATTGAGGCTCTCTTATTTCATTAAATCTGGAAAACCAGCTCCACTTAGTGTTATCTATCAAATTATCGGTAGAGAGACTCGCATAGCCAGTACCGTACTCACGCAAACAGATTTCTAGCCTCTCGTCGTTTTTAGCCTAAATGAGCTTTCAGGAATTTAAAAATTTCCTTCGAAATTGTTTTTGTCGAAGTTTGTCTGAGTTTATGCCCATAACGGTCGAAACAATTGCAAAAATTTGACGGTTTAAACCACATCCGCGTTTTGTAGCCCTTGTGGCATCATTAATCACTAACATACCATGCTGTTAGGCATACCAACCGATCAATAATAAGAAAGTTTACGGCTGCTTTGTGGGCAGCAATCTTACCAATCCCGTATATCATATAACGCGCACCCGGACAAATTTCAAATCTCACGTGAGCTGGTATTTGTGCAGATAACGTAGCACTTTTCAGTCGATTATCGAACACAAAATGTCGGTGACGAGCGCGAGGCTTCGATATCACGCGCTATTCCACTATTTGTCATATCGACGAAAAAGACATTAATGAGCATACAACTCTTGTGGCCGTAACTATCGCCTGCTTCTTACCTCACTGTTCTATATAGTGGAAGCTCAATCTCAGGACTTCGAAATCCATATCAGAGCACTCCAATGAAAAAGAGTCGACCGGATATTTTAAATCCTTAGTAATGTTTGCCTTAAGGCGCAATGTTTGCTGCCCAAAATAATGAATCAAGTCATCACAAATGATGTATTAAGATCGTAGAATGAGACACCACCTTTACAATATCCCGAAATTAGCTTATTCACAAGCTTATTCATTTTGAGCTCATTATAGTCTAGTACTTCTGACGTCTCTATTATTGCCTTTAATGAAGTGTATCTGTTGTGACACACCGATCAACTTTTCCTGGTCAATAATCTTGATACTCTGGATCTATTTTTCAGCTACGAGGTCGTCCTGACGCTCTTTTGTCTATATCATATAGCATCTCCATTGCCTTTCTCGGTAATATAGCCTTCTTACGTGTTACCCACAGTGGCGTCAGGACGTATGCTACCCGCTCGCATAACTTTGTCACCTGGTCTTGGTGGTGTTATGTTGTCCACTGTAATCATGCAATACTCGATCTGTCTTGCGGACCTATGTTAATCGCTTGCGAAATGTTTACTTGTAGTCAATGGCACACCAGTGAAACTTTGTTGTTTACGTTTAAACACTCTTTTACCATTTACGGCTTGCGTTGCTACCAGGACAACTTGGGCACCCGCTCACAAAAGGTTTTTGAGGACGGACAAGTTCGTTCCTCCAGACCTTTTATATTTACGACATGTGTACATTTGTTCAAGCTCCCGCAATGTACTGATACAGACAGCAGGAATGAGAACGTGTCTTATCAAAGCAGAACCGGGTGGTTGGCAATTATGGCCTTATCTCGTCAATCAATCCAGGACACGCGCTTTTCCGCCACAGGACGCCCAAAATCAGCTTTCATTGTTCTTGTCATGAACAAGAAGCGGAGGATGTAGCGGGTCTCTATATAGTCAATCTTTGATGCTGAAAGATGTTTTCTCGCTTATGCGGAGTCATAAAACGATGTTGTCTTCGAATTCCCGATATGCAGGGTGGAATACCTCGTTAAAATCTATAGTTGTAGGTGTCGAAAAGAGGAGAGAAAAAAAAGTTTGTCATTTCATTAAATATCACTTTGGAACGGCTTGGTTCCCCCCGCTCGCCGTTTTGTGCATAACCCTTAGCTTATATATATGTGCGCGCTCTAATTTTGTCCGCGTGATGCTGCAATATGCAATTTATACGATCTTATCAACGTGCGGCGAGACTGACTTGTTACTTTACCTTTAATTAGCAGAAATATGCATGAGCTAAAAATCGAGCTCCGTTGCGATCAATGCTTGCTTGTTGGGGTAAGGCTACTTCTCCTGCTTCAGAGTCACTACCTTAGCAGCAGAAGATCATAAAGCGGTTCTGGTGTCTTTAAATGGCAATATGCATAGGTCAAGACGAAAATAAGAGCTATATGTAGAAATACAGCCCAAGTCGTAACTTTTTATCCGTCATATGGAAGAGTCTGCTCGCAAAGACCTTTTAGCTACGCAAGACAACAAGGTTGTTTTCTCTTCCCCTTGTACCAAGACAACTTCAGTCGGCTAGATAGAAAGTTATTACAAAATGTTGGAGGTTATTGTTTGCGGTCGCAATGATGGTGACAAACTGTATTTCACGCTTTTGGTACCCATGAAATGAGAGAAGATTATCCTTGGTAGACATTCAGTTTCACCTCTTGACTGAAACTGAGATGACTTAAACGTTTCAGCTCAGTGAATCCATGCACAAGCTGCGTGGACGTAAGATCGAAACTGCCGGAATTTTCCCATACACATGTATAATCTGTACTTTTGGACCAAAAGGTGTTTCAAGTAACATGATCGAAGAGTCTACGCCATACAAAGGTAATTCAAAGGACACTGACAAAAGTTTATATTTCCTCGATCACATTTTGTGCATATAGTAAATTCCAATTAAACACTATAACTAAATTGCCTAGACAAAAACTAAATACATAAGTAAAATGTTCACTCGAAACCTGAAGAGGGTATAGTTCGTTGAAGACAATCATTGAACCCGATCTCACTTTAATGTAAACTTCTTGGGAGTCGATGCTTGGTCACGTTTGGTTGAGTCTATTGGGGGCTTGTTGGATGGATGGTTGGTTGTCGTATTGGGGAGATTCTAGCAGTGTCAATCAGGTTCGGTAGATACCTTCACTGACGTATAGAGTGACTGAGGGTTTTAAATTAAAGATCCTGACAGTAGCTCTTAACGCGGAGTGTCACTATCGTCTCGAATCGAGATTGGATGTCGATCACGTTGGCCGAAAGCTCATAGATGTGAAACGCTCCGACGCATCCACAAATTACACTACGTAATATGTAGAATATAAAATATAAACTGTTGCCGTATTAAGACTTGGCCGACGGTGTAGAGTCAAAATTGAGCCATGGTATTGACCCCCATTCGAGCTTGGCCGAGAATAATCGTTAAAAGAAAGCGAGCGGATCTTTTTTTGTGTTAACCGCAAAACTACGGTACAAAGATGTGGAGCAGTTCCAAGAACTCCGCAGCCATTGTGGCTCAAACACTGAAATCCTTGGAGATACTGAAGACGGTGGACGGGATATAGCATGTCGTGTTGAAGCCCGGAGAATAGATCTAAGTAAACTGGCAGCATGTGCTTCCCACTTTGAAGTCTTGGCTTCACATTGGTGAGGGCGGACCTCTATTCACACCTAAGCAGGATAGCAAGAGTCCGGATTTTGGTGGCTAGACACCGCGTTTCAAATAGAATCAAGCTAAGCTCGGCCTTTTCATATGTTTCAACAGCTTATACATAAAATGCCATGTGGTATTCGATCGCTTGGATTGGCCCAATCGGGTATTTATTGAGTGAGCTTTACAGATTACTAGCCTTGTCCAAAAAATTGGAGCTGGAGCGCACACTGCAAACATGTCTTGGACCAAGTTGGCTAAAAAAATGCGGTAGCTTCTGTGCCGTCAACAGTGAGTCACAAAGCTAGTACCGATCGATACGACGGAGGAAACCCTTGTCGACCAGAAGGAATACAAAACTAATGGCACTGAGGTTCCCTGCCACGATATAATCCATAACGTCCACTATCGGTGTTGTGATTTTGTTGAGCTTGACTTGCCTTTGTCCGAGAGCGGGTATGTTACACGAAGTGTCAATAGATACCCGACGTTGCCCAGCGAGTAGACTGGTGGAGATTGCGCAGTCTGGTCTGGTAGTCACTGGTACGTTCGGTATATCAAAGCCCTTCTCCTAGGTGGTCGAAAAGGCGAACGATTGGGGCCGCCCAAGAAAAAATTATCCTTCCTGTGGGCGTTGTGCCAGCTAAGATCACTTTGCAAAGCATGTGTAGAAGCAGCCTGGTGTAAGAACCAAACCGCCTTCGTGAGAGGAAGAAGCTACGAGGTCTTGGATAGAGCGTTGGAATCCTATAACTGACAGGAGAAGTGCGAGATGAGCTCTATGGGCTGGTTTCGAAATTTAAACAAACCGAACCGAACTATGTATGGGAAGACGGCATAGAAGAAGCCCAGAGACAATTTGCGTGGATACTAAAGGCTTGCCGGCATCAGATATGTTCTGCATTGCAAGTCTTAATATAATTATTCACCATGGAATTTAATTGCTACTACAATTTTCTTCTTATGTACAGTGTAAACTACTCTGAATTTTACATGTTGTATACTGCGTTGCTTGAGAGGAGAAGCCGCTGCAATGCTATGCCACCATCCGTGGCGTTCGGGCAGAACATATAAGTAATTATATAAGTGGGTGACTTTAAGTATAGCGCAGATTGATCGAGAAAATGATATAGAACACGATGGCGAGTTATATTGACGAATACGAAAGCTTGAAGCAAAAGAACTTTTTTATGGTATTGACCACACGTAATTGTTGTAATCGTAGCGAAAGCAAGAACAAAAATATTAATGCAAATAAACTTGCAAACGTGCTAAAAACTTGTAAGCTGACTGCGTCTCCATTTCGTTGGCAGTCTTAACACCACAGGTTACTTACCCAATTTCGACCTGACACTTAAACGTATCAATGAGCGACAACAACAGGTGCATGAACGTGTGCTGCAAACGGCTGGGATTTCTTGAGCACTTCTTGATTCTTCAATACGTGAAAGCGATATTTAATAGCGTTTTCCGGAAGATGGGGCCACTTTTTCAGCAGAATATTACCCAATACATCCTCCTGTTTTAATGGGTAAATGAGGAGTCTGACAATAATGTCGGCTTGGTCGACTGGATTCTGAACGCTTTTGGCAACATTTTCCGCTAGATTTTCCACCTTGATCAATTCGACCATTTCAGCCAAATTTGCTGGAGTGGACTTCGCGACCCTGATGCCTAACATCGTGCAAATACGAACCAGAAATTGATTCGCGGCAACACTCTCCAGATGCATTTCCTTCAATTCGAGCTCGAGAGTAATTCGTAGCCCTGCCATTGAATTACGGCCGATCCTCTCTTCATCAGCCCCATTGGTTGTCCTCAATCGTCTTTAGGCAGATTCGTCGCTTTGAATGTGGTCCAAGGAGCGACCTAAAGGCGAAAGATGCGCCGTCACGGCGTTAGTGGCTACAGGCTCTGTGGTCCAAGCGAGAGCGACAGCTCCGGCAAACAGCTTAGTCAAATAGAAGCGCATGGAGGTGTGTTGATCTGAAAGAAATGAAAAGTGAGAAAGAAAGGAACAATAATCTAAAGTGCAACTCATATAGATTTTGATACGCAGCCACTAGAAATTCTGTTCTTGTTTTCCGGATTGATCATGGATTGCAAAGCTCACCTGATCCGACTTTTTGAATCTGCTTTCGAGATATTACCCTTTTGTATGTGAGTGGTACGCTGCAGGTACGGTGCAATCATCGAATCCGGCTCACTAGTACCTTCTTGACAGATTTGTTATCAACTGAGATGCGCAACATAAGCCGTCTTTTAAGGAACTCTCATACAGCGTATTGTCTTATTCTGGCTGAATATTGATTGGCCAGCTCTCAATATAAAAGGATGCGCTCCGAAGCCACCTTTTCCTCAAAAATTTGGGCTATATGTCTGAATCATGACGCAGTCGTGATCATCATTTCCATGGCTATCCTTACCAGCATATTCATCTTTATAAGCCTGTGTTTTTCGGCGTATTGGTGCTTCTATATATTAATGCACCGTTAAGGCACAGACTGTAGCGTTTTGTGTAAAAGACTATAGAGATGTAGATGCTCGCGAGACCACTTTTTTATGAGAAGAGGGCATTTAGCTTCCTAGGTATTGGGGACGGTACTTCCATAGGGCTAGCTTCTTGTTCTTTAAGGGCAGCATGAAAATGCTTGCCTTCATAGCAGGCGTAAGGGGCAGTGATAAGTGGATGTAATGAAAAGCCGTCATTCTACTCGCATTGCTTGATAATCTTCAATTAGTAAAATGACTTAACGCATAGCCCCTTTAGCGTGGAAATTGCGTCCAGGTCTTCACCTCACAGGATGCAAGTAATTAATGATAATATGAAGCCACTTTACAGAGCAATATTGACAATCATCACGTTGCGTCGATTTGTGCATATCGCTCACCAAAGCAATGTACATTTTCTAGGCTATGACAACACAAACGAGCATCTAGCGTTGTAAGCCCACCTTCGGTAATTGTAATTGATCAATAGACCAAAATTTAGAGCAAGTCATCGCTTTCACAATGAATGACATTAATTTAAATCAAAAGAGATAAGAAACATTATTCGCAATTAGCACCTTAGAGCAAAGCCATTTAGTGACGAGCTAAATCATCTCTTAACGACGAGTTGCATCTGTGTTAGTCTTACTTAAATACAGTAGCGAACAAGCTGGAGATAGTAGTCGCCCACGGCTAATATTTATCTTCAGAAGTGTGGCGAGCGAGCCCTAGCGCATTTTGACCCACATCGTTTAAGTTTACCATATCATTTTAGCTTATCTTTAAATGTAATATTATAAATATAAATTTTGAGATGGTCTTTGCCCCAAATCGACAAAATGCCCAGAAGTTCCGAGAGCAATTTCGTCCACGCCCTACTCTTGAAAGGGGAAACTTGACATAAAGATGCCATTGCTGGGATTCGTCTTGCCAAAAGAGGTGCTACTAACTCACTCATGTGCCATAATGCGTTTCGGCCACCACACTTTTCGTAGTTGTTGAGATAAATTGTTTTTTGTTATTGTCGACCTGTCCCCGAAAAAAGACGTGAAAGTTTCTTATAACGATAACGGTACTTCCCTTAAATTATAGAAGCGTGGAAGACCGCCTTGTGTGATCCTATTATGGGTTTAATTTGGACTAAAAGCTAACCTCGACTACTTTCCAACCTGATTAGTAGTCTTTTTCTCGACTTGGTAAATACATTTAAACTACTGTTTTCGTGCATGAAAGATCTCGAGGTGGGCAGCCTCCTGCGTTTCTAATTTTGCGCCCACGTATATTTTAATGCTACTTGCGCTTGCGGCTGCGTGTATGCTAGGAATACCAGCAGCCTGCAACCATTGCCGACTTTGTGGCGGACGTGTGTGTCGACCCCGCCCTTGGACTCTCTCGCGATGACGCTGTCAAGCGCAGATCACTCTTTGGTGCTAACCGTGTGACCCCACCTGTAAATTGTCCGTCGTGGGTCTGCTGTTTGCTGCCGTGTCTCATGCGCACGTCCTCTATGCAAGCGTATCAAATGGCGCTACCTCGTGAGGTGACTGTGCGTCGTCAACTAGTTGCACAGGGCCAGTCGGCTTCTCGACGGATGCGGATGGATGTGATAAGTCTTGTGTTTGGGGACGTAGTGGAACTTAAGGCCGGGGACGTGGCAGGCGCTGATCTCCGCGTCATTGAGTGCTCGGACGATTGTGCGATTGATCAGACAACGCTTGTAGGCGATGATTGCGAAGATATGGAAGCAAAGCAAGGGACCAGCAGAAAGACCATCACGACTGAGACACCGCCACTGCATCTCCAGCGGGACCCATTGCGCTGTGGTAATATAATTCCCATGGCTGCGGTTGTGCTGCAAGGAACAGCTTTGGCTGTAGTGCTATCGACAGGAGATCACACGTTGTGGGGGCAACTAATCTCGTACCATAAGTGGCCGCGGAGTACTGGAATTCGTCATAGTAGAAAAGAGGGAGATTTAAAAGAGGAAAGAACGAGCTTGATTGTCTAGTTAAAGAAATAGAAATTCCACGCATATACTTTTGCTTTACAAAAGCTGGATGAATACCTTTATTTGCTTTAGTGGCATGAAGTTTTACCTGCGTCTTCCACCAGTGGCAGGGGCCGCTGGAGGACCAGCGGATGGGGCACCTCCATCACCACCAAACAGACTCAAGACGACAATAGGCAGAATAATGTACCACTGCGAAAAGCAAATACAAACGATGTGAGCTGTGCAATTAATTGACATTATTGCCGAAATGAACACTTTTGTACATACGTATTTGCGAAGAAAAGACTGGTTTTCCACTTCGGTCTCTTCTTTATTGTCCTCGTTTTTCACTGGGTCTACACCCTGCGGAGCGCCGTCGCGCTTGACAACGACGTTTTTCGGAGGCCTGGATAAGAAATACACGAATTAATTGGGCATTAAATACGATGCTTTTGATAAAAAATACGTGACTTACATAGGACCAGCTTGCGACTTGAAGATTGTGCCAAATGGGCCAAAGTGCAGGTCCTTGAAGCTGCGGTTTTGATAAAGTGTGCATTCATCCTCATATAAATACGGTGTAAGATACTCGATTGACAAGAGCTTGCCACTATTAGAAAGATGGAAGGCGAGGTCCTCGCGCAAACGCATTGCAACTAGCATACACATGGGCACTGACGTCATGACGTACGGCGAGTCCGGATCGGCCGGGTCTGCCTTTGCACGCACTGTGTAATAATTTCCATGCTTTCGTAGCGTCTCGAACTTCTCCACGTCGTCGACGCTCAGCGCCGGCAGTGAAGAGAACGAGACCGTAGGCTGGGAGAATGACGCGCTGGCCACAATTTCCACGATGCCGCGCGGTGTGAAGAGTCCACCCGCAACTAGCTGGTGCTCTAGCTCAAAATGAATTCGTATCTCGGGTTCTCCAATTGCAAAAGTAATGCGTTCATTCTCACTTTCATCGTCAAATTCCTCTTTGTTCCTGCAGATCAGATATCGAAAGGAGTGTATTAGATCTACAAATACGAAAAAGAGTCGAGCGGGAGAGTAGCCGTGTAGTAAGCAACGTGTATACGATACCCATGCTCATGGTCAGCCGTGGCAATCGTTTTCGCTGAGATCGTCGCAAATACCGCGAATAACAGCGTCCACGTGCGAGTAGTTGACAGCGTCATTTTTGCTTGTCCACAAGATTTCACGAGCATGTCACTACATCGAGGTTCCACATTAAAAAATCCGATTTTGACACTTTCTCGCTGATTTAATGCCCGCGTCTCTGAAACGTGAACCTAGCGCTAGAACTCGAGTCAGTGGCACACCATCACTCACAGCAGAAGAAGTGAGCACCATCGTGCGCAAGCTCAGCTTTAGTGGCGCTGGTATGGATGAGTTGGAAGACGAGGAGCAGCAGGACGGTATTGAAGAGGAGAAGCTTAAACAAAAGCCGCACGAGGGTTTTAAGATTGACGACAACAAAGTGCAGGTTGTGATCCGTCTCCGACCACTTGATGGAGCATTCAATGAGACAGAAAAGGACTGTTTTCATGTGCTGTCGGACGTGACGCTGCTGGTGCAACCGCCTAAAACTTCGCAGGCCTATCGCTCCACAGGCACGGCCACGAATTTCCACTTTTCGCGCATATTTCACCAGGAAACACAACAAAATGAGCTATTTGAGGCCACCACAAGGCCTGTGTTGGACGCAGCTTTTGAGGGCAAGAGTGGTCTCGTTTTTGCGTACGGAGTCACCAACTCTGGCAAAACTTATACAATAAGCGGCTCGAGTAAAGCGCCTGGTGTGCTACCACAGGCGCTGCAGTATGTGATGGATGAGTTGCCGAGGCGCAAAAAAGATGACAAACAGTTGGTAACGCTAGTGACGGCTACGTACCTCGAGATTTACAATGAGAATGTGTATGACTTACTATCGCCCGCAGTTTGGAAAAGAAGAGGATTACGTGTACAAGATTGTGATGGAAAAATACAGGTAAGAGGAGCAGTGAAGAGGCCGGTCAAGACGGTTAAAGAAGGTTTGGAGCTGTTAGAAATGGGCCGAACTCATAAGCAGATGGCCGAGACGAATTGTAATTCGGACTCGAGTCGTAGCCACTGCGTTTTCACGCTTCACTTGTATCATCAAGTGTCACGCTCGTCATCAGAACTTCGTAGCAAGGTTTCAATTGTAGACTTAGCAGGATCCGAACGCGGTGCAAAGAGTGGCGCAAGAGGGCTGCGCATGCAGGAGGCTAGCAAGATTAATGGTTCGTTGATGAACCTAATGCGCTGTTTGGAAACGTTGCGATGGAATCAGCAACACCCTCCGAGTTTGCAAAAAATGGTCCCATTTCGTGAATCTAAGCTGACTCGGCTTTTTCAAGAAAATTTAGTAGGCAACGATCACGGTCCGCTCGTGATGATTGTGGCGGTGAATCCTTCTAGTCACGAATTTGATGAGACTTTGCGCACCTTAAAATATAGCGCTGTAGCACGAGAATTAGTCAAAACACGTACGTCCAATTCTAGAAAAGCTGCCTCTACAGCCACATTTTACGACCTTGATGGTCGACTCAAAAAGAGAAGACGGCAATCAGTAGAACCGCCGGCAATTGCTAACGTGTTGAATTTACCTATGGATTTGGGCGCAAAAGCGACTGTTCCATTACCACCGTCCGCTTTTCAACCAAATCATCGAGTAAGTGTGTGTGCAGATTGTCGACATCGATGGCTTGTAGAATCAAACGAAAAGCCAAAGTTAGCAGAGAAAGGGACCTCACCGATGGAGTCGCAAAGGAAGGTCGCTGAAAGGAAATTGGACTGGGTACGTACTTGTTGTGAGTGTTGTTGTTTGTTTGTTTCACACTTAATGATTAATGACACGTTCAGGCCAAGCTGAAATTAGAGAATAAAGAACTCCGCGAACAAGTTGCACAAATCCAAGCAGAAAAGATGCAGTTAGAAGTGCAAATTCGTGCGGAAATTGGCAGCGAAATGCGCGAGCAGTTGCAGCAAATTCGTGTTCAATATCAAAGTATGCAGCGCCTGCAACGCGAAGATTTACCATCTGCACGCAAAAAGCGCGAGCGTCAACATGCAGAAGAATGTGTAAAACTTCGTTCTCATGTGCAGGAGTTGCGTGAAAAAATAAGAGAATGCGAGGACGAAATGCAGCGTATCCACACGCGCCACCAAGCAGAACTTGACAAATTGCAGCCGAAACTTGTGCCAGTGTTCGTGGAGGATGAAAATGTGTGTACTAGATAAAGTTTGTAAAAGTAGTGTGAATAGAATCGTCTTACAACAAAAAGAGGCTGCACCGTTGTCTTGATGCACTTTTAAGTCCAAACCAGGTAGTTTTAATGTTGATCGATGCGTTCTTACCCTCATTCGGTTCCAGCATCTCCAGCGTATCGGTAATTAACCAACCCGAGACCTTGTAAGCGGAACTTTTCTGAACGAATCGAAATCTTTGTCGATTGATTAAAAGGCAACATAGCAATGAACTTACTATGCCTACCGCTTTTGTAAGTTGCTATAGTAATAGCACACTGCTCTTTTGTCACAAGATCTAAGTTTGTGGATAGTGCCGTTTTTTTGCGGTGCATACAGTCAGCAAGTGTTATAGCTACCTTTGTGCGCTAAATAGCCGATTCGTAGTATCCGAAAATATTCGACAAAATTCAGGTCTTCAATTGGTGCCGTTCAGCACAAGTTTTAACCTCTCGCTGCCTTTGCTACCTCTTAGTATGTTAGACAGACGCATACTCAGGGTAATTTGGAAGCAGCAGCTTTGCGCTTCTCAATCATCACTGCTATAGATCATAGCATGTCTAGTTAAACTCGCCAACTTTGCTTTGTTGCTGGCGCCATGATCGTAGGAGTGAGTGCAGTTGAAAGTGTCTTTATTATGACAATTAGACAAGCGACTTCTTTATATGCAACTATCGAAAGACGTAAATATACATGCCCACACGAAGAAATAATTTGAATTGTCGTGACGGTCCTGGTTTGTAGATGTTTCAAATTTGGGGCGGTAGTGCGAGCAACGAACCTTTTGATATTTCCATATTCCATACGGCATTGTAATACTACACGCTTGTGGCGGACCTTAAACAGTGTACTATGCGCTTTCATAAACGAAACCATGTTGCGTGCACTCTTTATTTGTTTAGTACTGCGTTGAGTGAGAAGATTTCATCTTCGCCTGTATGGACCCTCCGGCGGCAGTAGCGCACGTGTGCACCGAACGTACCGCAAACGCTGTGACTGCTGGTGTAGGTAGGCGGCCATCGTAGATACAACGGTTGCGGTCGGTCGTAGGAGTGAGTGCAAATATACTTTAGGTAGTCGGTGCACCTTCGTCTGACACTATACTTTAACTGGAAGAACATGTAAAGTCAGAAGCTGACAAGTAAGTTTCAAATGATATTGTATCCATACACCTATTTGCATCTGCCTAATAGCAGAAAGGTGATCTATCTTTAAAAAGAGAAAAATCAGAACCTTCTTTTTAATTGAGATGGTAAAGATGTGATCACGCATGATCGATTGCGCGTGGCATTAACACTCGCTTTTCTGGAAAGCTAGGCTAAAAGCTGGGCACCACTCATGCAGTTGCTTCACAAGAGTAGTCTGCGTCCTTGACACACATGATAGAACAGCTAAGAGCAGCGATTTTTCCAGCAAACTTTGACTTAAACTGGCACCCACGAAATTTTGCCTGCAAGCAAGATCTCCACGAATTTAAAAATGACGATCTCCAATACTGGGAAGTCGCTCTCTTGACAAGACATTGTAATCGTTTTCCAGATGGTCTAAGGGTATGACTTGTAGAGCGGAGGCCGCAAAAATTGAAGTGAATACAGCCACAGATAGACCCGCTCCTCCGAAATGCTGTAGATGGGCAATTCCTCATTCTACAAGATCCTAACCCCAGGCCCGCTATTCTCACCTCACTAAAGCAATGCCTACCAAAGCGACATCTGCCATTTTGGCTGCAGTAAGCAATTGCACGTGATTCGTGCAAGTTCTAGAGGGACCCGACTAGATTGTGCTTCATCTTCCTTAAATGTTCAAAGGGTCGTTGATAGAATCTACGCCCTCAGAGCTATAGAGGCGCTTAATATCAAGCGGGGCGTTCTACTAGAACAAAATTAAGTCCTCATGACGGGTGCTTGCTCAATACAAGCTTAGTTGCTCAACCTTCCGAGAGCTTATAGGATTTCGGTCGAGGTATACACACAAGTGTACGAGGCATTTACAACTTATCTTAATTCTGGGTAAACTCTTGTGCGTTGCAAAGTTCTGCGCGCCGGCAAACAATTGCCGTCAATTAATAAAAGGCTGAATGATGATCCAAAGATAGCAGACGAAATAAGTCAGCTTCCGTCCGACTGGCTGGTAGAAGAACTCCAAAAGTTCGAAGGACCTGGTTAGAAATCTGAAAGTTTTGACAGCACAGAGTCAGACTTGGAAACCGCTATCCTTCGATTGTGCATATTTTATGTTATAAAGTCAATTTGGTACCGAATATTGGGCAAAAAAGCCGGCCGGGATGACCAAACCAACTACCATGAAGCTTGCATTTAAATTCAAGGGTGCATTCACTTCAAAGGCTGCACCTAAGATTCGTGTGACACGTCGAAAAAGACTCATCCACTGAAGAGCCGCTCGGGCAAAAAAGGCTATCGCAAAAACCTCGTCTCCGTTACGACGAGTAACACAAAATTATCATTTGTAGATAGCTTCACGACTTACATGTCTGGTTTGACACAATAACTGTCTCACTCCCCCATTAAGCAATCAGATAGAAAAGAAAATTTCGAATGGGTATTATCTGGATGTTTCGCGATATATATCCAAGCCAAGCGCTAAGAACGAGAGCGGGTGTGAAATTACAAATCACTGTGCCTCAGCGTGCGGCCAAAAGATTAAGCATTATTTACAAAACGCTCCTGCTTCGGATCCCAGTTTGTGTCGCTGCCGGGTCAATTGTGATTAAGTGCACTGTTTATTGTAAACTGGAGCTTCCGCTCCACTTTACAATAAACTCACGGAATCTTTACTTTTGCTCTTTAAGGGTTGGTAAGATTTTTTTCGCCATTAGGCCCATGCCTTTTCCAACCGAAACAACTGCTGCGCTCTGTAAGATTTTTTTTAAAATTTCTTAAAATTTTCGTATTGCGATGTCTAATAATATTAAGACGCTGACTTTATGGTCATAAAGATTACGCCAATAATGCCAATTGTGTCGATGTGGCCGAGGAAATAAATGTCCCTGACTGCTTTGTATGCAACCTTGGGTTTGAGTAGACGAAGCAACGTCATTGCTTGTGAACACCAAATGATGTTTAAAAGACAGCACTAGGGTGCTATTTATAGTAGTTAGAAAGCTGAACGTGCTAAGGCCAGAAAAGGGCTTTCATAGTTTGATTACTGGCTATCAGCGGGTTTTCCCTACCATCGACCGGGTAAGTGGTGCAGCTGTCAATAAAACAAGACGACACATGGCAAATGACTTTGCAATATGCAGTGTCAACAAACAATCGAGTTATTACGTGCCGTTTCATATATAGCATCAAGATCAATTTAAATGGTGACGTAGCACGATTTTTTAAGCGTCGGTTGGGAATACATACATTTTTCCGGTAATTTCCATTGATATTTATGCAGCCTGTAGTGGAGATGACGTAGATATTTGCCTCATAAGCGTAAGTTCAGAGCTCTGACGTTTGCCCAATTTCGGGAGCAAGTATTAGTCGTAGATCTGACTCTAATAGTTAGTATCAATCAAAGCTTTATAAAATCCTTGCATTTTCAAAAAATGAGCTGAGCGTTCTCAGACATATTGATACCATCTACGATACCATTTTCATTTCTACCCATATGCATAATGAAGAGGTCAGTGAACCATGTAATGATTTTCTGATAGCTTCTGAACACAACGTCTGTATAGTTGCTCTCCAAAGAGCCTAAATGCTCCTATAGATTGGTGGATTAGCCGCATAATATGCTAGTACAATGGCACACACTGAGTTCATCTTGATACGTGCCGAATTAAAATATTATGTACGACGTAAATGAAAAGTATTCAATTGGAAGATACACGCATGCTATATTGAAATTTGATTTTGTAGAACTGCACAAGTGTTACTTCTTTTCTATCAACTTCTTGTCATGGGTAGACAACCAGTGTGCAGGACAATTGCAGACCAACTGCAATTATCTACGGGTCTTTTGTTCATTGATAACTCGGCTTATAGTTACAAAAATAGCTCATTCTACATATGGGCAAAAACCTTGTGTTATAATCGTCTATCACCAGTCTTTTTCCGGTCATTTATTCTACAAAGGACCACACCTTAATGCAATACACACACCAATAAACGATTGACAGCTGAAGCGATACTTTGAAGGCATTTTTCAGTTTTATTTAATCGAGCTCCCAACTTAACATTGCGCATGTCACAAGACACCTTGATTAATTCACTTAAAAAGCTTTTAAAAAAAATGTAAAAAAACCGTGAATTACGTGCTTATCTCCAGCCCAATCTGCATCCGAATAGCCTGAAGTACACTGCTGACTATAAAAGGGTGCCGAAGGTCAATCTTTAGAAAGTTGAGGGTAGGAGTCATTGCCAACGCAGAATACGCTCACGGAGAGTCGAATTGTAAGCGTGTCCGACAATACCATTCATAAATTGACAATAGTGCGACTTTATATGCACTAGCGCACCGGGATTAGAACAAAATAGGCCATATAAGCGATGGTGCAAGGGAGCATCCTTCGACATAGCGCATTATTAGACGATATTGTTCCGCCGCACGTAATGTCCAACACTGTAATGCGACAAGGTATTCACAATAGATCCAGATGAGCACCCTGTAAGCATTTTAACTCCAAGCGCGTTGATGTGAAATGCCGTTTTGTCTGTGATGTTGCAAAATCTGTCGGTTTCCAGACTCAGCACTACAGCACAAATGTCATGCCAGTAGTTGATCTCATAAATTTATTAAAACAAGTCAAGAATGAGCGCTTGCGTGAGCTCCTAGACGTTGTATTGCTTTTTCGAGCCGTACAAACATTTGCGTTTATAATACCTTAAGTGGAGGTGTTTAGTTAATAGGTGACTTGTCAAGGCTTGTGGCTCCAAATGATCTTTGCTGATATATAATACCTATCTCGCTTTCTAATCAGAAGGTATCACAGCTGTGCAATCTTTTTAAGAAAGGTTATTAAATAGAAGACTTCTTACGGATTTTTTTTTGCTACAGCTGAAATAACCGTCACCAGCTACCCAATCATTCTTTATACTCCACCTGACTTTTTCAAGCTCTGGACGGCTTTAATTATAATGAGGTTTTCTAGTTTTTATTGATTACAGGACGTCTGGACCCAAATTTTTTAGTTCCAAACTATGTAGCCACAGATTTGGCGAATAGTTCCAGTACAAATGAAAATAGCATTCAATGTAAACTAATGGCTTGGTAGCCGATACCGGCCAATCTGCTGGTGACTACAGTCGCTTTAAAGATAGCATGTCGCTCAAATTATAATTTTGGAAACAGTTAAAAAAAACTTGTTCAAGAGGTGTA
Source organism: Plasmopara muralis (assembly GCA_003676415.1). Taxonomy (NCBI): domain Eukaryota; phylum Oomycota; class Peronosporomycetes; order Peronosporales; family Peronosporaceae; genus Plasmopara; species Plasmopara muralis. The sequence goes on along the minus strand of RCHQ01000031.1, from coordinate 31,249 downwards.
TCTCTTCTATCCTGGCTATTGTTGCTGGATAATTAGACATCCCAGTCTCAACGTACTTAATGCTTTTATGGACGCGAAATTCTTTGTTCATTCATTTTGATGGGGTATATGAAGAGAAATGACCCTAAACATTATAAGTCAAATTGACGATAATTGTAATTTTTAGCTGCGTGGGGGTCAATATGTCATTGAAATTATCCGAAGCTAATTTAACTCAGCCAAAAAAATAGTGGTTGATTGAAATGTATGATTAAACCATTCTACTCTAAAAATTAGCCATCTTCAATAGCATAGTGTTCCCTGACACGCGTTAATCTTGCTCAATCGTCTATGATAACTTGTTTATATAGCTTCATCGCTTGCTTCATATTAGTGTCGTGCTACCTAAAATTGTCCGCGTTGGCGAGCATTTCATATGTCCTTATATATTATGGAGATAACGAGGCTTCTATTTCCTTTTAGCAGAGCGTAATGCCAATAAATGGAAACAGTCTGACAATTTTGAGCGATTAATAATTGGTTCAACTCGATGCGCTGATAGAGTTCCACCATATAAAGCTGAAGGGAAAGAAAAAACGTTCAGAAATAGTGATACCGCGACTTAGATGAAACTACTACGCGAGCAAAGCTACATTATAAAGCCGATGAAGATCGAATATAAGCTCGATCTAACGAGCGGCTCGAATGCCACCATAAAACATTTACACACGATACAACAAACTACGTCATATTAAGTACCTTCGATTTTTGGCTGGTCACCATTAAATCGATCGTTTTTTTGTTTGATTAGGTACTAGCTGAACACTATCTATTTAGCTGTCGGTAAATTAATCACGTTTACTGAACTGGTCACGTCTTGTTTACTAACAGTCAATACAATATGCTTTCTACGCGACATTTAGCGTTATCTTCAGCATTGCAGTGAGCCTATTCTCAGGTCAAAAAGTATTACCCGAGGGCATCGTCCATGGCGGTGAGTCATAGGGGATTTAAGTTGATGTACAGTGGCAAAAGTACGGTCTCGTTTTAAGTGGAAAAGATGGACATCTTAAAAGATGCGATCAGTTTTGGATCAAATGCAGCATTCGGCTGAGTCAATTGCCTTCCAATAGCAGCACGCTTATATCGGAATTATATAGCTCACTCGTTTTCTCCAGTATCTCGGAGATGATAGCCTGAGCGATTTCTAAGCAAGCGAAAGAAATACAGTCGAGAAATCTTAATGGCGCGTATGCTGTATCAATAGTGGTTAGCTACAGCACCCTAAAAAATTACAAAACAAAAAAACCTTTCACAAGGACACCAGCCAAAACATTTTCGGTGGATGAAAAGCAATCATTATTGGACAATTATTCTCAATATTGTAGGCACTCGCGAGAGCCTTTCTATCGGCACTATCACTAGCGATAGCTGAAATACCTCGATTCGAGTGAAACGAAGTCAGATTTGTGAGAAAGACATCAAGTCAAGCTCCTCAAATGCTGGATTAATGTCAAATAATTTGAGCTTTAGCATGCGATTTCGCATTGCCATGATAGATTCAGATGTGCCAGCGCCAGCAATAGATATTTGCGTCCCATCTGATTGGCGATGGTAGTGCTTACATATGCAGCACCAGTTGACGGCCATGTTGTAGACGAGAGATTTCCAGCAAGTAAGAAATCAAAAAGAAGACGCTTTGTAAGGCGTAAATCTCTTATGATGAGGCGATCAAAGCTCGCAAAGTGTTACCTTGAATCATTTGTTGAGTCCAGCTATGTCTGGCCACCTTTTTTTTAATAGTTGTATATATAACACCCTCACCTCTCCTTTGAATGTCATAAGTCGTACTAATCACCATGAGGGTTTTTTGTCTAAGTTCAATTCTTTCTATCTGTCATTTCCAGTGCACTATGAAACGTATACCCAGACTCTCTGCTAAGCGCCCTTTGTTGAGCTAAATGCTGCATAAACGCTTGCCAACCTGGTAGAAACTACTTACAACCGAGAAGATGCACTAATGTGCGTACTTTGTAGCAAGTCATCTCTTGTTATAAGCGTACTTGTTAGGGCTTAGGTACCAGGATTGAAGCGTAATGATTCACTAATGATCGTTCTACTCATCTGAAATGAAAGCGCTGCAATTTTGCGCGCCCAGATCAACCACCAACTTTTCTACAACGAGAAAATGCTTGCAGACATCAGTCAGACTGCAGCGACGGCTGAAGTCAATCATTTCCAACGTAAAGTTGATTTACTATCCGAAAGTAAAAGGAAATATTTTCTCTTAATAATTAAAATAACTAAGTTGGGTGTTTAGTATGGTGAATTCCATTTCAGACAGCCGACTGACTCAACTTTGCTACAATACAGCGATGGAATTAGACATATTGAATTCGTCAGTAGTTACAAACGAGCAACGACCATAGATATCACATCGGAGAGGTTCATGTCCACCTCTGTCCGAGAGCACTCAGCAAATGCATCCAAAGGATCTAAGACCATCAGAATACTAATTACTAAGGCTTAAATAAAAATTGAACGACAGCGACGGCTGTAATAGGGACATCTATCAATGAGAACAAGGACCGCAAAGTCTTACCGCATCCCAGTAAAGAAACGCGGTAGTTATGAATTTTTGGCTAAAAACTTGGGAAATTTTTGGTAGCAATTCGCATGTACGGTCTATTCGAAAAAATGTCTGTTAATGCAGCTTGTAGCTCGGCTTAAAGAGTGTTGTTAATGACGTCGAGTCACTCAAATTTGGCTACGCGCAACGATTGTCCGGAAAAGTTGATGTCTCGGTAACAACCAAGTGCAAGCATTGTTCTCGGAATGCGCAAAAGTATGTGTCACGCATTAATTTTCATCTTGTCTGACGGATTCCACACGAAAGAAAGTCGCTGCTTAACAGACCTCCAAGTCTTTGTAAAAGCTTCGACGATTTGCAATGTCGAATTCAACAAACAAATTCGCGGGCTATTAATCGAGTGTGAGAACACTCGGTGTCTGACTGGTATAATCGGGCTACTGAAGCTATAATGCTCATAAAAGCAAGCGTATGATATAAACAAAGCTCTTTATCACCTTAAGCCGGTTTTTACCACTCAAAGCAAGATGCTGCTTTTGAGGGAGAGCCATTTTTGTTCTCGAGCGTGATTTTTGTCTAGAAGTGCGTGAAAGTAATAAATGAATCCGAAGCCTATCAACCGTAGGTAGAATGTAAGCAGATACTGTTTAAATACGAACGTTTGCTGCCAGAAATGACTGCATATTCACCCGATCGACTCCTACTCGTGCCGGCTAGACCTTCCTTAAAAGCTCCATCAGAATAGGGTAGAGGGGAAAGGAGACTTCGGCAATCTCGTTTGCAAAGGCGCACGCCTATCAGTCAAGATCACAGCAAGCTGTACAACTTCATAATTGCAGCTTCAGCAGCGAATACGGTGTGGTTTGATGACACGCGGTTGCTGCCCGTGGTCATCGTGAGCAATAACGCTGAAGGAAAAGCCATGATCAGAGAATCGAAGACTAGATACATCTGGGTGGGCTGTCGCGGGGCCGGCGGATATAAACTCGATGGTATTGTGTCAAATTCGGCAAACAAAACAACAAAAGTTACAACGCGCTTATATACGAAACTGGTTTATGCAGCTATCTAAACAATATTATTGTGCAAATGTTGGATTCAGAAGTTAGTCATTATGAACTTAGACGTAGAAACATTTTGGGGGAAATTTTTTGTCATTCGCTCTTGTATCGTGCCAGCTACATGCACCAAAAATTTAGAAAAATTGTCATAAACTTGCGTGCACATCCCTTCTCAGAGCTCACTTGGACATTGATCCGGCATTTAGTAAGCTGCAAGATGACCAAGGGCTACGTTTTGATGTATCGCAAGATATTATACTTTTTAAAGCTTTTAAACTTCCGATGACATTTGTTCCAAGTTCGATGTATACAATACCCACATATGAGAATAACATTGCGTGATTACAAAACCTTCAGCGAGTGCATTGTGCAAGAGAGACGGTACACTCTCTTGTGCTTTTTCAGACCTTTTATTAACAACATCGGTAAACCCAAAGCTGCCATAAATTATTTGGTACCATAGGTATATGCAGACTGTCATACGCTGCTTCTCTGACAATACTCCGAAACCGTGATTCGGGTCGCTGAAAAATAATTAGAAAGAATTAATATAAAGATTTTTTAGCTGAGAAATACATTTTAATCTATGTACAAAAAACTAAGGTCATAGATATAATTTTATTGTGCGGTTTAGATCTAAAATTAAGGAACAGTTGTAGAAGAGTCTGACCTTAAATACATTAAGTGAACAAACCATATCGACTCAAACTTCATCTTCATGCACGAGCTTGATGGCAATTAGCAAGCGCGATCTACAAAAAAGGCTCGCTTAACTTTTGACGAAGTTTCTCGGAAGTACAAAGAAGTGGGATTGCGTTACCGGCATCGGAACGGTCAGGCTATACTAATTTTACCATTTCCGAATGCTTGCATGGTTTGAAACGTGTATAAATCTACACTTTCGTTGCTACGCTGAGGAAAAATAAAATTTGTGTCCTTTTTGAATGTTATAAAATATCATTTCTAATGAAACACAGGGTACACGGCTTTCACTTTCAAAAGGTATATAGCCTTTATCGGCCGGCAAATAAATGTAGCATCGAATATTGGATGTAGCTGAGTTTTCAACTAGATCAGTGATTGCTTTGAAAATGAATCCATTCGGTCTTTTGCCCTCTTCTACACCGGCAATCTTCTCACCAGTTCTTAGTTAGAAAATATTGCTGTCATATCTGGATGTTGTGCTGTGTTTACAATACTCAACAACGGCGGCGATAGTGATTACCTACAATGTTGATATAAAATATTGCTGTCTCGCTCTGTTTTTCAAGCTTCATTACCATGTGCATCTAGCGTATTATTGTTTTATTTGATTAAATGGCACATAGCACCCAGAATCAACACGGCTTTTGTAATTAATAAGACTTGTGCACTTCAAGCTCAGTGAACCCTGTCCATTGTTCAAAGACAATGAAAGAGAAAGCGCCTTTAGCTCTTAAAAGCACGATGGCATAGCGTCTGCTTTTTCACCGCGAGGTTGCCGTAGGTGTTATGCTCAAAGGGAACGAAAGTTCAGGTTGGTGACTTTATTTTGAAACTTAAAGAAGGCATCGCGAATCAATTTAATTACACTGAAGTGGGATCTCAAACTCCCATAACGTTTTGAGGTGTAATCACCACTTTATTCAACAAGATACTACTAGCATCAATCGTGACAACGACGTCGCGCAAGAATACTCTTCAAGCGGTAGTGACAAGAATATAGAGCTTCAAATTATATGATGTAGGATTTAGGCTTTTGAGCATAAAAAAGAAAAATATACGATGCAGAAGAAGGTTGTCGTTTAAAAGCTGTATGGTTTTACTTGACCCTTTTTGCTTATGCTTCGTGAGTACACGGCTGAAGCAAACATGAGGAGAGCTCAAGATGATCTGGTTACAGCGTCGTCAAACAAAACGAAAGGTGTCCAGCTAAATTTACGACATCACCGAACGACGTCATCTCTTGTAGGTCGACGAATGTAGTGAGGGTAACACCTATAAGCTGATTAGTCAAACCGAACCGCATGTTTGGACCATTTTGATCAGATGAATAGATGATTTAAACGCGGGACCGCACTTCTCTGCGCTAGGATATGAAAAGAAGCTTCAATACATCGATATCTTTCAAATTTGTCTTTACCTCTTCGAGTGCAGTTCACTCTGGTCTCACCTAGTACGCTCACTTCTCCACTTCGCTCAAGCCAAGTACTTCTCATCGTTACAATTGGTAACGAGCTGTCTTTCTGCAATATGACTCGACCAAAGTCTTCATCGATAGCATTTACGAAGACGATTGAGCAATGTAGAGCCGCTACTTGAGTGGGGCGTTCTCGATCCAATTGACGTGAACTTAAGAGAGCCCCGGACCGTCTTAATGGCTCACGGACCCTCATCCCAAGGAAAGCTTCATCAAGATCGGGAAGATCGCATTCGGTCTGATGTTGCTGCACATAAATACCGACTATGATTATAAGGCTGAATGGGAGAGTCGCAGAATTGTACTGAAGACATTGTACGGATGGACGTACACGACTACGCACATCTACCTTAAGCGCAAGCTTTTCAAAATAATGTTTTAAAGGCAAGAATGTGCGGAATCACTGCAACTAGGCTCTCAGCAGCAGAGTTAAGCACAGCAGCATCAGCCTCACGCTTAGGATGAAACATGGTTTGTGCAAATTTCTCAAGAACCGAGAGAACTACGTGCTCAAAATGAAATCCAGAAGCGCTGAGCCGCAATCATAAGACGTCACGAAAGGGCACATGGATGAGAACAGCAACTGTCGCGATGACAAATTGATGACGGTGACGATGAAATTCGCGAACAAGTTGCTCAACACTGCCCAGCTCTTTTGCAAGTGTATGTATCGCGAAATATCTCAGTCTTCGGTGGACAAGTGCTGACACCATGTAGAATGACGACACTAAAGGACCAAGTCGCGATAATATTGGCCGTTGATGTGGGGTTAACTATACTTTGATGCGTAAAGACGACTATTGCTATTACGATCATTTGACATATCCTATCTCGCCCGAACGTGGCATATCAGCGAGCAGAAATAATGCGAAGATGGAAGTAATTTCTTATACCACATTAGTATAGACAAGTTCGAAACAATACAAGACATGAATGAAAGCTTCCGTGGTCAACGGGGCAAGACTGCAATCATGAGTGTCGGGACCATCTTCAGCCTTGTGATCTTGTCCAGCGATAACCAACGTGAGATCGGAACCAAGACCACACATTTAACTCAAGCATGCACAAGAACTGCTTTCGGTTTTTTTTTATCAAAAGCAGCGGTCTGTCCAAAGTGAAATGATGCACAATGCACGCAAATTGTAGCAGAAGATTATTGCCACTATTTCGCTAGTTTTATATGCCAAACGCGAGTAAAATAAAAGTACTTGTCAGCAGCGTCTGCATGCACAAATGGGTCACAACGAGTCCTCCCAAGGTAGTTTTAATTGACATAATTGCGGCCTTCAACTTAAGTGTATTTGTTTAAGTGCCGTGGATGCCAAAAGTGTAAAATAATTTTAACGCTATACCCCAGTAATTCGAAATGCAAGGGAAATCGAGCTTGCTTGATTGTAATATGCGTTGACGGGAATAAGAAGTCCAGCAAGTAGCCGAAGAGCATGCGCAGTGACCTTGACATCCTTCCGCAGCACAGGACACCAGCAAGCACACACAGCACACACGCTGAGTGCAGACAAGAGGGACACTACAACATCACACGCACACAGTAGCCAAACTGTGGTCAAACCAGCAGCGCAAAAACTAATTGGGTGAGCGGTCTGAAAGCGTCGAAAAGTTGTATAGGAGCGAACCCGCAAGCGGTCCAACGAGGCAAGGCCACACAAAGGCAAGGCGGGGAAGTCAATTCAAGTCAAAGCAGAGTGATGCTTACTGGTTAGTCGGTAAAGCCCAGTGCTGATAACGTGAAAGACTTTCTATGTAGGAGAGGAAAAAAGAACGAATGAGAGTATTGTATCGCTATATACTAGAGCTGATCTCATTCTTTGACCTGCGTCACCTCGCCAAATATCTTCGAGCAGGCCATATACTGTGTGGTATGGTAACTGCCGTTTGCTATGTGTGTTAATCTTTTTTTTTTTAGTTTTGATGGCTAAACCTTGTAAAGAAGTTTCGATTGCTGGTTGTACAATAGGGGCGTTCTATCTTTAGCGAGCGATGAGCCACAAGCAAAAATAACATGGGTCATTTGTCTTTGCTCATTTATAATTTAGGTACATTGCATATTTGCTGTAGCGGTACTCTTGTACAGATTGCACTAGCATACAAATAATTAGCGCTCTTCTATTGTGTTTCTACCGCCTTTTTAACAGAAACCGTGGTTTTGTGTACGCATGTGCACGTCGGGCACAGTAAAGATTTTACCCCGTCGTTGGAGCAGGCCCCCCTTTCTTCTTGTGCCATTAGTTGCCTTGGGTATTTTGATTCTTATTGCGGAAACGGCTACGCTGTTCGGTATCTCTGGCGATAAACTACCCAGTTTACATCGAGTAATCGGGTCAACGAGGCGCAACCGTTTTAGAAACTTTGTACTGCCTGATGAGGTTGTTGCCGATGAAGACTTACTGCATCTAAGCTTGCTGCAAGAAGCGTGCATTGTAGACACGAATACGTCGCTCTCATGGCAGTACGGTTCACCTGGACATCAAGACGCAGGAGGGACGGCAAACAACTCAGATGTTCTCATGCGCAGGACGGACAACGACCTTCTACAGAAAATACGAATATGCCCGAGTGTCGACATATTCTTACCCGAAAATGTGCGCACTGAGGGCTATTGCGAGGACGCTGCTGCTTATGTTAAATGTACGTTTTCAATTGAATTGTTGCTTATGATACCATTATGCTTATGTTATACCATGAATAGATCTAAAGTCGCGGCTGTTACCGCAGTGGATATTAGAAATTAAGCTTTATGACCTTGATGTAGGGCGGGATGTGGATTATTTTAATCTGTGCCCCAATACACCTTTGCTTTTCTTCGATCACCATTGGGGGGTATTCGATCGTGAGTGGAATGGAGTGACGGCATCTTCTCGGTGGCCAAAAGACAAACCAATTTTTATGGCTCCCAACATTGAACGAGTTGAACTCACACCGAATCACTATTGGGGAGTTGATGCGGTGCTGTGCAAGACAAACGAGTGCTACGATCGGGTGACGAAATGGTATAAACAAGAGGGAAATCCACGAAAGGCAAAAGTATTTTATACAAAGCACACGTCGACAGATCCGGTTTCATTTGTCCGTGCGCGCTTAGGCGAAAATCATGTGGCGAGCAAAGATTTCTCCGATGTCAAATTTTTCCATATGGCTGGTGATAGCGTTGCTAAAGGAACAAGGGAGATTCTTGATTGCTGGGCATACGATTCAGGCTTGCCTCCGCTCGCCGTATACATCGATCACGATTTGTACTATAAATTTTACCAGGTCTCCTACAAAATAAAGGTTGAATTTAGTCTGAGTCCGATCAGCATTCATCTGGGCATGCTGGACCGCTTAAATTACAGCCAGGTTGTTGCTGGAGCCTCTTTCGTCGTCAATCCAAGCTACAGTGAAGGCTACGGTCACACAATTAATCAGGCACGTGCATCAGGAGCTGTCATTATTACGAACGATGTGCCTCCGATGAATGAGCTGGTTATCGCAAATGAGTCTGGCGTACTGGTGTCAGTGACACCTGTAAAGCACCCGTGGGTGGTGTTGGGCGGCAAATACGCGGGGGAGCACGGTTTGAAGGGAGTCAGTGGGCTGGTTGCCACTTTTGGGAGCTCGGATGTTTGTGAAGCAGTTCACCGTATGATGCGTCTAACCACGCCTGAATCCCGAGCTGCAATGGGCCTAAACGCCCGCCGACAGTACCATACAGATACCAAGTTTTTTGCTAACAAAATGCAAGAAGTGCGAGAATTTGCAGAGAAGTAATTCTACCGGATGCTGTCGGGACACGTAGCGAGGTTTTGTTTAAACTGCAGTTGATTTTTTTGTTTCGATCGCAATTATTTTAGAGTGCCGTAAACAATATCCCGAAGTCAACTGGATGACCGCTTAACTTGGATTTGGTCTAGCTTTCGTTTCAACACCAATAATTGACTGGAATGCAACCACTAGTACAGCAAGCATTTCCCAGGCATTGTTAGCACGCCCTTAGCACGCGATGAAAGATGCTGCGATACCTTCTTTAAGAAAAACATCAAGAGTCTGATAGATTTCATCTATGATTGAGCTCGATAGCGATATTTCTACATTTTGTTTAAGCCGATTGATTGCAGAGAATTATAATGGACAGCAACTCCTGTCAACACACAAAAAGATACTGCTTTCAATTCTCGCGGCCATCACACTGCGCGATACCGTAAACTTGTCTCGTTTAAGAAAAAGCAAGCCAGTGATCGAAGCGAGGCGCTTTCACGGGTGAGCAGAAATGTACTCAGCAGAACATACTCGTGTGATGCACGCGCGCTGAAGCGCACTCAAAAGACTTGCTCGATCGCACTATTCGGGAGGCTAAAGGACGCGCCACATTTGGTCCCACAGATTTCAGAGTAAAGGCTATCGGCTAACTCATATTTCTGAAACTGCGAGATTCTCTGCAAAGCCAGTATTAATACCTGTACCTGCTGGGGAACGTGCGAAAACCGAATCGCAGGTGTAGTTCGTCCATTATAGCGTCATGGGATTGCAATTCAAAATTCACAGACACAGCTGCCAATTTACCACAGAGTTTAGGTAAGCAAATGCTGTAAGCATGTACGCTCCGCGCCGCACATTTCTGCGTAAACGCAATAAACCTTACATCAATCCGTAAATTTCACATCCATTCCGTCATTAAGCACTTCTTCATTGAAGATTAGTGTGCGAAGAAATTCCGAAATGCGTCGTTTAGTGGGTCAATCAGATTTTTACCTTCAACGAGTAGAATTAAAGCTGATTATGGTGACCTATTGATGTAAGGTCGGACCAGAGTCGATGAGCGAATCACCTCCATAATTCCAGTGGTTCTCGCGACCTTTTAAAGTATGCGAACGGTTTATTTTCATGAGATGAATCACATGAATGTTCGAATTTCTCTTAGACTTTTGTATGGATCAGTGGCTTCAATCTCTATCTAGCGCATCGGTCATAGTAATTGACATTAGGCCTTTCGCTCACAATCATTCTGATGGGCTGTTAAGTACCCTATGCCGTATGTTTGTAAAGTTTGATCCAGCTAGAGTGCACAAATTCGCTAATGTATGGTCTAACTTATCTAGCGAGTCTTACGAAGAAGATAGCATAATTTGTCATATTGTTTGGTAAGGATAAAAGCGATAAATGCGCTTCTTCTCTTGTGCGACCTTGAAACCGGTCTCTCGTTTCCTTTCTCTCATTTAAGTTCTTGCACCAATGCCTGACTCAAGCAGGTATTTTAAATGCACTCCAAAGTTCTCAAAATTCTTGTCACTACTTAATTGAGGTGAGGCTGATTTGTTTATCGGGTTCCTGTATATCTTTCAAATTCAATAGAACTTCCAAATTAACCAGGACATACTTGAGGACGTGAAGCAGAAGAAGCTAAGCCATTGATCAGAGCATAATAGGGTTCAAAATGTTTGACCGTCTTGTCTTCCCGGGAGTAGGTCGCACTTTTTGACGACGATTGAGAATGCGAATTTTGAGCACAGAAGTCTGTGATTATGACTATTTGCGGACATTTAACGCAACTACTGCCTTAGTGTTTTCCGTGCTAGCACAAACAAGTTCTTGATGCGCTTTGTCGTTGCATGGTACACAATCTCATGATTTTTTACAACTCGACGACTTGGTACCAAACGCCAACGTGCGAATCGTATGCCAAGAGCTTTTATCAACGGAATGTTCACAAATACGAAGCAAAAAAAAACAAATGGCGTCGAGCTGCTCGGCAATCAGTGGCGTCAAGCCCGTCAAAAACCTTAAGACGTAGCCACACAGACTCAAATTCTTTATTTATCCTGCAGCTCTTCTACTATAATGCCATTTACATGATATGACCCACTAAAAAGGGTCGCTGGCTTTAAGGCATGCTTCCGATTGGCGCGGGCGCATCATTTCAAATATTCAGATAAGTCGTGCGCACAAAGGCTAAGCCTGATCTTTGCATTACAAGTATTATCAGTCGCTTCAGACATGCTCTGCCTTCCTAGAAATGCTGTATATTGGTAGAAAAGCCAGGTCGCAAATCAAATTCTCCCGACCTTCCAAAATTGGCGGCTACTAATTGCATCAAATATCAGAGCCAAAAAGTCAAATCAACTAAATGCAACAGATACCATAAGCTTAGAAAATGATACTGGCCCTTCGCCAAAGTCATCACATATAGCCGAATCACGCGCACCAATTCCTTCTCGTTTTTAGCCAATCAGGCTGGGCACTGCACATCTAGCGCTTACATAAAGTCATCGTAGTCGTCGTACGTGTCTTCGTAGTCGGTGTAAGCCTTACCACCAGCGCCACCGTTGCCAACGCTACGCTCGACTTTAGCGTAGCCCTGCTTACCAGCCTGCTTTTTCTTTTTGCTTTTGGGTTTTGCAGCCGCAATCTTCTCATTCTTGATGACATTGACAATAGTTGTAATCTCCTTCATATCATCCGCCGTCAGGTTTACGGAGGCTTTAGTCAGAATGACTTTAATACACTCAAGCGCATATTTAAAGTTGGACGTGGCCAATCGAGACACCACTAAGTCACCCAGCTGTTCATGATCGGCAAGCGACAACAGGCGCATGCCGGAGATGGCATTTTCAGCATTTTTGTCATTATCGGTGGCGACGGCCGAGCACTCTTTAGTAGAACCTGCAAATGCGTCTACAGCCATTTCAAAGTCCGCATCTTCAATAGAGGCTTTCTCCCTGGCACGGCGCTGCTCGTCGGACTCATCGGCCTGGGCCAAAAGACGCGCCTTAGTAAGGGCAATATCCATCTTCTGCTTTTCCTCAATTTCCTTTAGTTTCAGTTTTTTTAGCTGTTTGGGCTTAAGCGGTCCGGTAGGCGTAGCAGCCTCAACCTTTGAGGACACAACCAAAGTTTCTTCTTCCTCTTCGTCATCCCAATGATTAACGATCTCATGTGTTTCCGTCACCGTCGGCACTTCGAACTCGTCGTCATCTGCACGGTCAGAACGAGAAGTTGTAAGCAATCCAGAGCTTGCACTTTAACGTGTGCTTAAGGAAACATCGTAGCTAAGAATTGGCATACTTCAGAACGCACCCCAAGAGTCCATGTTTGCTGTCGATCGGCTATAACTCTTGCGCGATTATTGGCTGAGAGCCGAAAAAATTAGAAATCCTAAAATAATGTGAACCACAACCGGAATCGCAAATTTCGAAGTATGAGTAGCAGCATAAATGTTTCACGTATAAAAGATTTGAGCTTCCTGGGAGTCTCAAACGTGATGATACAATCCAACGCCCACTTTGATAATTCGTGTGATGAGGCTAAACCGCACCGCACGGAGAAAGCGTGGCTTCAAATGCTGATCTTTGATTTCTTATTAGAAATTGCAGATCGCTATCTGCCTGGACTTCAAAAGTTATTTATGGCCTTTAAACCAAGACAAAATATTAGGACGAAAATGAAATCTCACAATAACAATTCTCTATAGTGATGTGTCCTAAAAAATGCTAGATCATGAGCTCGCCCTTATCACCAGAGTCAAAAGCTCTTTTGACAATTTTCTACTAACATGCGCAAAGCAGTGGTCATAATCGCATGTACTCCTTTCCTTTCAAACCCTTGGTTTCGTCTCATTAATTTTCACACAAAATAGTGATTTCACCAGCTAGTATGACACGCACTAATTAGGTCAATAATACCGCCGGCTTTGGCAGGCTTTTTATGAAAGTGGACGCGTGAGCCGCGATTCTCGCCCTTTAACAAGTCTCACAGGTCGTCACAATAATAACCACAGCTTATACGTGTGATGTATCTAGATTGCAAAGAAACTTTATCTTTCGACCAAAAAACTGCTAATTAGAGCACCATGCGCATATCGTGCCTCAGTGCTTTGCCGTTCAGAGCAACGAAGTAAAGCAGACTGTCTGCCTACTGTGATGCGACTGCGAGCGACTGCAGGGACTTTAATGTTTGTCGCCGCTATGACACATTTGTCATAGCGGCGACGAACATTAAAGTTTTGAAGTATCGGTAGTGTCCGACAGATAGCTTGCACATATTGCAAGCATAGTACGAGCATCAGAAACCATAACTCGCACTCTCCTAGAACAATTAGCTGCGGCAGCCCCACGGCACTGTGAAGAACTTGCCAGAGATCTGAGCCAATGACCTTTGTCTTTTATGAGGATCAAACTATATGCTCTTTTGCCTTAGGGCATGCAAAATGATATTAACAAAACAGTCGTGCCTAGTCTTAAGGGGTGCAACACCTTGTTGCACAAAGAATCGACGTATCTAGAGGCCTTATATATTTTTAGAGAGAGCTTTTTAGCGCCTCTCCAGCAGAAAATGGTATAGTCGTCGGCGTCGATGACCTCGGCAATTACGAAGGGATGACTTACCGAGCCGGCGTCAATTAGGTGAGCGTGAATAATGAAGAGAGCATTCTGTTTTGGGACAAGTAGTACGAAGTCCGCATTGTTGCAGATGGAGTTATTGAGTGCAGGTGTTTGCATCTCGAAGCTCGGTTGAAGAGCATGAGAATAGGCGCCAAAATAATTAAGACTACATTTCCCGCATGGAAGGGTTCGAAGCGTCAGATAATGCATATTCTTTCGCTTCCTAGTCATGCGTAATATCTACGTTCACGCTTCCTTGCAACTTACCAAGGAAACAGCTGATTCTCTTTTACTTACTCTGCTTGCTGGGATTGTCAACAACTCTAATTTCGAAGGAAGCAATTTGGCTCTTATATTCCCAATTTTAAGCTAAATGGCAATAAAGTTCGACGATGGCATTTTTTGTGGGGTGAAACTTCTGTAATCACTTTGTGGGATATATATTTCTACTAATATGCATTGGGTAGAACATGTATTTTATTTATTCAAACGTCTTAATACTAAATTTGTTGTCTCTTAAGATTGGATACGGTCACATGACTCATGTGTAATACTGTGACACACTTTGAGTCCGTGTAGCTCCGGTACAATATAATTGATAGACCAGCTTATACCGATACAGACGAAGCCATTACTGCATGAGCCACACATACATCATAAGAACTTAATTCTTAGTCGGAAAATTTTCTCATGCCTGGACAAACCTGCTTTTCCCTGGTGATGAGGGATCGACTTGACCCTTTTAGGCCCAAAGGTGAGACAAAGAACTACGTTGTCAGCCCCCTAGGTACAGGCATACATTCTGTACCGTGTCTTACCGCAGCCACAGCAGCGTATGCTGTTAAGCAACATATATATATATAGGTACTACATTAAATTTAGCGGGATTCCCAACGTTTACAGAGAATTTAAATTGTCAGCTTATCAGCTTGCTTGTCCGAGACAAAGCTTCAGTTGCACACGGACATGTGTTTTCAGTTGTTATTCGTTCGCTACGAAGCACATTCAACAACAAAAACGATCTTTTAGGGAGAGTACGCGTGCTGCCTGAAGATTATATGAGCAGGTACTTCCTTTATTTGCGTGGGCACTTTTACAAAATTACGATACCTGCAATTAATGATGATGCAATAAGTCACCAACAACCTACCTCGGAAAACAAAGTCTAGTATCCACTTTTGCGATACCAATGGCGGACATTTCAACGTATTTGCTACTGGATTATAGCAATAGCTTTTAAATGTCGAACGAATTTGGATCCGTGTGAACTACCATGATTTTGTACGGTGTCAATAAGGAAAGACCGAGCTCCTAACAGCCAAAAGTGCTCTCACTGTGGCCCACACCGCGATGACGACATAAGCTGCTGTAATCGGC
The DNA here is from genome assembly GCA_003676415.1 of Plasmopara muralis. Lineage (NCBI taxonomy): Eukaryota > Oomycota > Peronosporomycetes > Peronosporales > Peronosporaceae > Plasmopara > Plasmopara muralis. Next base: position 15,691 of record RCHQ01000031.1, on the reverse strand, counting down.
TGACTTGCTTGCAGTGTGGCATAGATAGTCTTTGTCCGATCGATCTCTAATTGTGAGTGAAGTTCAATGAAAATTCGCGAGGCCAACAATCTCTCGATGAAAGAGCGTCACAATCTTATCCTCAGGTACAGTCCAATCAAGCACCAAGCTAATGTTGCTTGAAAGTGCTAAAAAGATTTTAAAGCAGATACTCGCCCATTAAGTAATCAAGATATCACCTTCTGCGTTTACGCATACATCAAAAGCTAGGTGAATTGAGAGACTGATTGATTTTTTGTATTTTTTTTTCCTACGGCTGCGAACCTGAGAGATCTTGACAAATTTGCTTGTCTCGATACCACTTTACCGCTGGATCTACTATCAAGAAAAAGGCGTAGATAATGGAAACATCAGATATTAGCAAGCCGAGACCCAAATCTGGCGGTAAGTATATAATTTGTATGCTGTCTTTGCTCATAAGAGTCTGCCACGGATGGCATAAATGGAACGGACATCTTAATTAACGAGCCGGTCAATTCGCTAATCGACCATTTCAAATTTGTTCAAAAATTGCATCAAAGCAAATGAAGGATCAGCCGTTTGAATTCTCCAGATTAAAGAGATATTGGCAAAAGAATCAGTTTCTCGATCGATTCAGATTGGGAAGGTAGGACAGACCACATCAAATTAGTAACATTCCCTACACACTGTAGTTGGCAATCCGCTGTCAAATTAAGGTGCCCAGCTGAGCAAGTCTCCATCGCCAAAGAAGAAGAGATATTTGCCAAGCAGCGGGAGACTAGATGGCGAATCAGCCGAAGAAAAATGCGGTTGCTGGAGATAAAAAAGGGGAAGATATTCACATTAAAGACTTAAAGGCTATGATAAAAGATCTGGAAGTGGCACCACCTGTTTTAGGGGAGCGAATCAACCCTTCCATCGACTGCGCAAAGAGTCTATTGCTACATTGATATAGAGCATTATAGTACTGAGCGATAAAGAGCTCCGTAACAACACAGAATGCTATCACCCCTAAATGAAGCTTCTTTTGGGAAAAGGTGTCAGCCTCCTTTTAGACGACATCAATTGTCGTGATTATCATAAGAAATGAAACGAAACTTATATTTGACTCAGCTGTCGTCGAGTAAGTCATTTGACCCATCCGAAAGTCTACACAATGCTCTTTATTATCGATAGGTTGGAAGAACCAGATGTTGCTACTTGTCACTATGATTGGCAAACAGAAATCTGAGTGATGTAAATGACAGATCAAGCTCGACTAATTTTTGCCTTCATCACACCGTTTGGATTGTTTGAGTTTTCATTTGTTCTTTTTGGCAATAAGTTACCACATATTTTTCTTTTGAGGAATCTGAGGGCTGCAAAGGTAGCCAGCCGATTCATGCCAAACAATTTCTTCAAGGATAAAGAGTTCGACACAAGTTTATTTTAGACGATACTAGATTGTCTTAAAGGTACTAAAGGTTTCTAAGTCCTACCTTAATCTGAGAAACTAGAAGTATGTGTTAAATATAAGTGTCGATCAGTGCTGTGAAAACACCATTCGCTATACCACAAGGGAATATACTTATGAAACACAGCGTTTCATTTGATGGTTACAATGTTCATTCGAGGAATCTTAAAACGCTGACCATTTTGTCGTCTCTACGTGCGATGCAATCAGTGTCCTTCATTTTTGCAGCTTAAGTTTCTCAAGTCGATTGACAGAAGACATCGCAACCTACGCCTCATGAGCAATACGAGGTGTATTTTCATAGATTTACACATAAATAATACAAAGAATAGAGAGTGGTGAACCAAAGCTTTAAGAGATCATTCTGTGTCGATGGCGGAGGTGGTGCTTAAAGTCCAGTATAAAAGCCCTCCTCAGTAGAAAAATGTGATTTCAGAGTTTAAATAAAGAGCCGATCTAGTATTGTATGATGCAGCGCACCGCGGTCTGCTTTAAAAAATAAATCGTCCGAGTCATAAAGAGAAAAAGCGTTCGATATTCTGTAATGATTACATCTTGGTGATTAGACAGATGCAAATCACGATTGAGTACAAAGTTCTGCTCCAACAACGTAAAATAAAAAACAAGAACCTGGTCGATTCAAGTAAAATCAAGATGTTGAAGTGGAGTAAAGCCAAAGCACTGACAAATTAGGAAGTGAAGAATCACAGGATATCACCTGCTTGACACAAAATTTGAAAGTGGATCTTGCGGGCCTGGTCATATATGATTGGTAACCGAAGCTTTGTTCTAAATAGGAAGTGACCTGGCTAATTATTGATCTGGTGTGGAAATAATACAAGGCACCAAGATGGAGCGTGTACCACTAGCCCAAGATAAAAAGCGGTGTGTTAGTAAGGCTTAACGCGTACAGATAGGCATGCTCCAAGCAAATGAAGCTCGGTCACATAGTAAAATTGAGAAGGACTCGAGGCTAACGAATATTAGATGTCTACAGGCGGAAAATATTAACGAGAGTGATGTGATCATAAATTAATGTTTTTAGAGAACTGCGTATTGTATAAGTGTTACTACGTTTGCATTTTTGTCATATAGATTGGAAGATAGCATGCTGATGAACTGAGCAACGTCACAATCAAGTCGGGCGCACTTCCTCGTCGTGACCTGTTCAGAATACAGTGACAACGTCAAAAGACTACAAAAATTCAACCAGATATTAAAGACCGATTGCTTAGAGCTTTAGAGCTAACGAGTCAAACTCAGTACATTGCGCTGATCTCACAAAAACATACGGAACGTTCTGAATGACTCGATCTGTAATATTCAAGGCAATGGAATCAGAACTCTCCCAGACAATCGACAGAAGCTACAAGAAATGTATATTTTGCTTTTAAAGCTAGTGAAGCAATCTGAAACGATCAAGGACCAAATTTTATCCTTACTTTTCGGGCAATTAACTGCCTGAGACCAAGATAGCGCGCTGCTGTAGCGTACCGATCTTAAAATAATAAAGCAGCTGAATGATTGGTGCCAATTCTGACCCAAAAACTGAAACTGTATGTCAAAACGTATGCAATGCGCTTGACGCTTACCTCACATACTGCGCGAAATAGTGAGACTCTGATTTTTTTGGTACATAATAAGACAGGCGACTTAATCTACTGGTAAAAGTGCAGATAAAGCGCACTTAATCGTGAGATTTTGACTCGTGCCGATGGCGATACCGTATTCATAGTACATTTGAGATCAAGTCGATTAGGCATTAAAACAAAAGATCAGAGTTTGAGCTTACCGGCACAATGAGACTTCTAAGCAAGGCTGGCTATCGGATGTCTGTGTAGCAATCTGCATATACTCGAAAGCTAAAGCACATGTATATGGGTGATAATATTGGAGGACCAACATGCGGTACAACTCGAGGTCGCAAAAAGAGAATACGATTTTTTCGTCACATACATTTGAGGTTAAGCTTGTAAAAACCTACCCAGGTTGAAACTTATAATCGACGGAAGTAATCAGGAGGGTTATGATCAGACTTCGTTGCATGAGGTTAGCTTAAGGCGAAAGGTAAAGATTTCGAGTATGCATCGATCGCCGATGTAAGTTAGAAACGCCATACGAGATATGAACGCGCTCGGTGCATGTATTTAGTTTGTTTAAAATTGCTTAAGAGGTACTCTTATCGCAAAGTAGCCTCACGAAAGATGCGCACATAAATAGATCAAAATTCTCCGTACGATGCTGGTCTCGTGCGATGGTGGAGTAACAATCGCAAGAATATGTCTCCAAAAAAGCTACACTATGCTATCAGAAATTTCTTGCGTCGATGCTATCATTTGTTTGCAGTTCAGCGAAGCGACTTAAGAAAAGATACTCTTTCGTCTCGGCAGCTTGTTTGTCAGATTGATTACTTTTGCGCGATGAGAAAAAAACGGTTATCATGGTTAGGCTTCCACGATCTGATCCTCTTTCATATGTGTCGTCAGTTGACTCACGGCGTGAACTTTTCCCTAGACCCGAGTACACACTGTTGCTTGCATGTAGGAAATGATTGAAGTCGTTGAACTCGAGTCAGTCGTATTCTTTCTCACCGCTAACAACTCTATAGCTGACAACTTCGTACCCCTCCTTTGAGCAGATACGTTTCAGATACTTGACAGCTATGATTGCAGTACACACTTAATCTTACCAAGTTAAAGTTGTACTGCTGAACCAGATAGGGCTTTATCGGCATGAAATATTACATACAGCAATGTTTTGTATTCCTGTCTTTTGAGCAAAAACATCCTTTTGAAAGACGTCGTCGCTTATACAGCGGACACACATCGACGGTTGCATGCATTATCTCTAATAAAAGCTTAGGTTTCTCTTTAGGCATTAAATCTGCTTTCAACTTAACAAAGTTGTGCTTTCGGCACCACAAGAGCCATGATATCATGCACGTAATGACATATAGATCCAGGCTAGCTATGGCGACTGGTAAATTAGCTGTCACTAAGTTTTCGATTTTTTCTGTCTATGGCCTTTGCAAACACCATATTTAGTGTGAAAACATGCGAAAGCATACGCTTTAAAGATTCATTGCAATGACCTGTGCTATAATGCGACCCACATTACCTTTTACAAATATCTTACAACAGATTTCCAAGTTTTCGTTCTAACACATGTATTAAAATGTCAGATCAGTCTTATGCAATGTGATTCGTAGGAAGCAGATGTGACCGTAAAGCAACTCCGCCTTTTGAAAGGGTGATCTGACGTTTTGTTGTCTCAGAAATCCCAATCTGTGTTGAAGTACACATCACCATTACCAATGCTTTTGATATCCCATGCACTTGGTCATCAGCCATATTAGCCACGAAGCCGTGATATGATTTGTACACCTGGCTTAAACACTATAAGTAAGACAAAAAAGATATATTTCGATTGTTTTCTCGATGCAGAACATTTTGGTCGCGAATACGCACATAGCTTCCATTTGGTAATGGTTAGAAACATAATCCAGTTGCTCTTGCTTGCACTTAGCTCTTTGCCGTGCGTGATATTGCTGATTCAAGCAAACGCCTTTATACAGAGCCGGCTGATCACCATTGCTTTGGTATAATCGGCATGCAACATGTTCACGTAGCGGAACTTCTCGGTTTTCCTTGCGCTAAGGTTGCTTTTTGTTTGTGTTCATATGGGTCAACCATCGTTCCCGATAGGATAGAAGCAAAGGACTCTACAGAGAGTTATAAGATTTTTTTTTGTGGAAAGCCATGGTGTTTAATGATTCTTTTGGTAAAAGCTTATTTCTCGATACTGATCTAGGATCTAAACTACTACATGAAGAAATCTTGTCATAGATTATTCTTGATCCCACTTTTGACATTCGGACTCACTTAAGAGTCTACATGTGCTTGGTATATAAAAAAGAAGAGATTTGATCTAAAGTCCCAATAAACACTTCGTTCGTACTGTTCTCTCAATTCTGATGCCCGACCAATAGAAAGTCATACAAAACGGATTGTACGTGCTTTCAATGTTAATCGAAATTTTTTTTTAAAAAAGAATAGCAAAATGCCTTTTTATCTTCGAGCTCGGCGCTGCATGTCTAAGTCAACAATAGTTTCTTTCTCAAGCTATACATTGTGTAGCTTCATCGAGGTATGGAGAGAGCCAAAAAGTACTTGTGTTTATCTTCATACTGTAGGTTAAGCTCCGCTTTCGTCGTATTGGCAACCGATGTCTGCCTATGGGCTTTATAGAGTTGCTGGCACAAGTCGCACTTTCAGACGCTGTTCACCAAAAGGACGAGGTATTCTACAGAAGGAAAACATTACTCATCAAAATGAGTGCAAGATTGAGATAAACCATGGAAATTTTGCCTTTCGATACGCAACCGCTCTTGAATGAGAAAGAATAATGGATTCCTCTTCGCTATAAACACAAGGAAAGGGAGTGCAGAAGATGTCAAAGATAACGAGCCTCGAAAAGCCAAAGCTACTAGGTTTCTAGCTGACGTAAAAGCCTTTTTGAGCCCCGAAAGATATTAATACATTCTCTTGTAAAACAAAATTTTCTTGAATCGAATTAGGAGGCAGCATTTGTAGTGCCTTTGCTCAAAACGCTCTGAAGGATCTAAAAGATAAGTACATCTTAGCCTGAAAGATCATTGTTGAGATGTATACGAAAGCAAACTTTACCCAGATCAAGCTCTCACTGGATAAAGGATTGAGATACAAATTTGATCTCAAACCAGGAACGAAGCACTTCGGTACGAGACAATAGTCACTGCCGCAAGAATGTCATGATGCAGTTCTTAAAAACTCCCTACATGTCACTCATTTGCTGTGGATAGGCTAGGCTAGGTCCCTTTACAGCCGCCATACCTAAAGTGGGGCGTACGGTTTAGCAATATGCTCGGGTGCACGTTGTAGAGGAACCATTGTGTCCAGAAGGCCACGGGATTTGACGTATACAGAAACAGCCTTACTGTTTGTTGTTATATAACACTAGCTAGAACAGGCTTCAAATGCAACATCTCGCTAAGATGCCATATATAATATTATGCCCGTAGAGCCATTGGCCTCCGATGAACCAAATTCGAGACCGAGAATTCATGAGATGCCAACAAATTGCCGGTACAAGCAGGGTCTTTAGTGGAGCAAACGTGCGAGGTATGAATTTATTTGTCTGACAGGTCTCACATGCCGTCGCATTCTTGTACAGTCATGTGTACATGTGATCCCACCGATATGTAGTGAAAATTACGAAAAAGGCTTAAGCGATCGCTTATTGAATAAAACGTCCTTGTAGAAGCATATCATTCCTTATACTTCGAAACAATGGGTCCACGAATGTCGCCCGTCTTGAGAACATACCGTCTGCTCACTCATACCATTGCAATTGCGCGCTTAACCAGTGGTTGAATTTTTCGTCGCTGGATCTTTGCCTGCAATAAAGAATTGCACCAACATCATCTTTTTTTATGGCTGACCAATCTTCATTAATTGAGACTATACCTCAGCAGGAATAGACAAACTTAGAATCTTGCCTAGGCAAAGGCTTATCGACAAGCAAATTTAGTATGAAAGGCTCATGGTCAGGGCGGATATATTTTTTTGCGACAAACGGCAATCATCGAACATCACTCGAGACAAGTGAGGCGTATCTGTTGCCATACTCAAGTGCGAATGGTCTGTATAGACTGCAAAGGACTTGAGACCTGTTTCTAATAGAATGGGGCTAAACTATGCGAGACTTATGTAGTCAGCACTGCAATTATGTGAATTGTTGTCTAGGCACAACCACTTTTTCAATCGTATTGGCAACGTGACTCAAGTCCATTATGCGATCTTCTTTTACTTGTCAAAGTCTCTACCGCAAAGACACACTTGTCGCGGTTAGCATTACCTTCATTGCTCCTGAATTTTTACAGACACGCCTTATTGGCCTGAATGGGTCTTTAGAGCCAAGTGATCTCCTTCAGACCGACTTTAAAAGAATATATCATCAGATATGTCCAGGCGAAAGACCATGGCCAGCCGGTTGAACGCTGCTAGTGTACTTGGCAGGCCTTGTAACGTTATAGACTAGTCCCACAGCATGACACTAGGCGTGCTAATAAAAGTGCGGACTCTTTTATTTGCACTTAAGCTATCCTTTTTACCAGTGATATCAACACGGTTGCCGCCTGGATTGGTCAAACGCTGTTCCAACTTTCGAAGCCTGCTTGCCGACGTCGACAGCGGTCCGTCCACACAGTGGAGACAAAGGGATGTACACTATGTGCACTGAGGCCATATTCGCTGACCGACGGGTTTTCTGTAGTTTATTCTGCATTCAGTGATTTCTAGTGTAAATTACACTCGGTCACTTAGGAGCCGCACAACTAAGGCTGAAATAAATTCCTTTACTATTTCTGGGTCGTCACGGTCAGCGTAACATTTTTGTAGAGATTGTAGTGAATCAGGTGCTTTTCATAGGCGGATGAAGCTGAAGTGGTTTATCCGCCTCGCAGAACTTGAAGGCCATTGTGATGTGGATTTGACGACAACGAGCGTTTCTTGTGCAAGCCGCGGTCTTTTGGTCGCACATTGGTGTTTCGTAAAAATGACTCGTAACTATTTGAAGTTTACGCTCTTAGCGCCTGACTTGACAATAGGTAAGCCGAGATATATCGGAAGTGAGTCGTTTCCAACTCGTCAAGCTAGCAGTTTGTACGCATAGCTCACAGATGCAAAGTACTTCGTCTACTTTTATTGAGCTCAAGTCTTTACAGCGTGGAGGCTCATCCGGTCACGAAAAACGTTGCCGGTTGAACCGTGGTGATGACAATGGTCGGGGCAGTGCAAGACTATCCTTAGACCGTGTGCAGCTCACCCTTGTTGTCGGTCTTCTTACTACGTCAAGTACAATGCTTGAGTATGTTGTACTGAGCCACCAAGAGCATACGAACAGCTACCATAAGATTGCGCCGAAACACGAGCTCTTGTCAAAGTACCTGTAACATCTCCCACGTGAGGTGTCGCCTCCAAAAAGCCTAATCAGCACGGAAGCAGATCATTATACTGCTTGAAGCCGTAGGTGCGCGTAGACCGATTTGTAAAGTCTTCTTTCGTTGCCGAATTTGGTGATCAAGAGGGTAGACCTCTCACAAGACGGCGACTTGCATCGCGACCCAGCTGTAGGCGAGTCACACAACCCCTCGCCTTTTGCTTTAGTGACTCCGTCCACTGGACCTATCCGAGCATCATACCAAAGCTTTCATCATTGTTCTTACCCTTCTCCTCCCTTTAAGTTAGTCGACCTCATCATCGAGGGCACCCTAAGTAGGGTAGTTTCTTCTGAAGGTTATGACGATTTTCTCTTTTATGTAAGACATTTTGCGTGGCGAGTCAACTCAAGCCCTTTCAGGCTCAGTCCTACTGGCAGACACAGCCTTAGCTGCACGCGCAATCTCTGCAGACGCAATTTTTGTTGCAACGCAATTTTAGGCACGATATTCGGCATTAATTTATAGGCATCACTTGAAGCCGAAGCAACATACCAAGGAACTTGGTTTTTGCCTTTTGATACGTCTTGACTGATCGGCAATCACCTTCGCTTCCTGTTTCGTGAGCGGTGTGACCAATATGACTTTTCAAACAAAAGTTAAGCAGTGATAGACGACATCAATTCTTTCTTATTTAATGCAATCCAAGTCCAATCGCTGGATATTGTAATCGGCCTTCACACAAAGTCGAGCTTTTTTGCTTCTTGAGTGCAGGGGTTATTCGTAAATGTGCCGACAAAGATGATAATATGCATATGAAGGCGCGTCGGTCGCAAGCCTTTGAAAGTAATAGGACTTATAATTTTGAACCAAATGATACTGCCTTGTTTGTTGAGCTGAAAAGTCAGCACATATATTAAAAAAATTAAAAACGAGCATTTTGGAAGAGTTGCCAAAACTAATGTCCAAATTTGAAGCAAATCTATTGTTTTAAAAGCTGGGCCTGGATGAATGATGGAAACCGGTGCAGAATAGACACTCTAGAATGTCTTTACTGGCTTGTTAAAGAAATGATTCACAGAGTGCCGGAATGAATGTACATCCTGACTGAAATACAGAGTTTGATTTATGTAAAAAATAGGTGGAACGTATAAAATAGACCAGTTCTACAAATTCAAGCGAATGCATCATCTTTCTTTTGAAAACCGGAGAAAGCGAACGGTCCGTCGACGGAAGATCGCATGACTTCATGACTGTCTCCTCTGTCCAAGATGCTGTGTGATTACCTGACAGTTTTCCATAATTACTCATATTTTAAATAATATACTCCATCTATACTCTACCAAACTAATCAACTTTATTAAAGTTCTCAACCCATGGGCCACGTGATCAGTCACTTTGCTTAAGAAATTAACATTTTTGGGATATTAAAAACTCTCATAAAACTTTACTGTAGTATTTGGTATCAAGAATTTTTGATTTTAACAGAATAGCAGTAGCTTATCCTTTTATTTGAACCTTATAAAGGCTTCGACAAAAATGAAATATGCAACTTATACTTTAATATATTATAACACAAGAAATATATCGGATGTTGAGGGTGAATTCGCACAGAAAACGGCAACTCGACCATGATTTAGTTCAATAAAAAGGCCGAATATGCGCTGCGTGGCGGCATCTGATGTACATTTCAATTACAAAGTTTGCATACTAATTTCAAGTCACACGCAAATTTGTATGAAACACCAGCGTCTAATCACATGGATTTTCTCCAGTAATTCGATTCATTTCTTTTCAGCTTCAGCAGTATACCTGATTTAGTTCGGTTGTAATGATGACCACCAAGTTTTAGCTTTAAATATTTGTCGTAGACGTCACGAACGCATTTAGACTAGTATTTTGCACACACGCCGAGTGCGTTGCACATTTTGATAGCAAATCAAATTTTCGATGAATGCTGTACTCGTGAGTCCCGAGTAGCTATTTAATTACGCAGCTCAGCTACCACGACTTCTACTTTAAATGCGGCCGTCGTCGACTACTTGGTCGCTTAGTAAGACTCTAAATAGTACAAGCAGCTTGCAGGATCTGTGTTAGAAAAATTTGGCTGCCCGTAATTGTCCAGCAGAAAAATTACACCTGTTACAAATAATATGGTGGAAGCAGCACTCAAGTTAAAACTAAATAGTACCGATACAGCGTTGTCATAAAGATGGCTATAAATTGCTCTCTGTATTACACCTATACTTTAGATTAAAAGAAAGTACAATGCTCCTAAATTTCAAAAATCTCTGACGGTTTTTTAGATTGCCCAGTCTCAATTACAAAGCCGCAATGCGTCCAATAAAGTTCAACGCAGTGCATCCTTCAAAATACCGAGCCTGGCCTTCAAAACACACCGGTGTTGAGTGCACTAAAGCAAGACTTTTTGTGGCCTTTTTGGTCGAAGGTAGCCATTAATTGGATTGTCTTTGTATCTACCTCGTTGTCTATCGGCTTTCGCAAGATCTAAGCTTTGGATCTAGCATGCTCAGCGCTATATAGCAGCACCGTGCCAAGAATTTACTCAAACAGTAAAAGATTCTCAGAATAGCTCACTCACGAAGATAGAGGAAGCGTTAGCGAATCTTTTTCCATTTTATACAAAGCGTCTTTTGTGTCAACGAATACGTCGACAACTTTTCTTTCTGTTTTTAGCTTACACCGAAGCCTGTGCTTGGTGAAGTCTGCGCTGATAAAGTATGTGCCTGACATGCTTTTTTTTCTTGACTTGAAGAGTTCGTGTTCTTTCTTCTCTGCCAAAGTGAAGGCTTAGTAAGCCAGCCAAGCTTCTTGGACCGAGACCTCGAAGTTACTATATTCTTTTGTTGTCTCCACAATAGCACATCTTTTATGTTAATTTGTTAATAGAAGGCTAAAAGGTCTATCGGACACTTTTTGCAAAGAAATGCTAAACAAAGTTTCCATGCATTGTTTCTGTGTAAAATAAATCAATTTATCTGATCATCTTGTAGTGCGTCACTACAGTGGTTGGTAACTTCCATGCACTTACACAAGCGATTAGGGACACCCATACCCTAAGATATGAATTTACTATTATTGGCAGAAATAGCCCCGAATAAGGTGTGAAACATCGTGTATTTTTCTTTACGCCTTCTCTGCGCAATATTTTAAGTGACTCGATAATATCTTGTAGAACTTGTAGTCATCCTACGTCAAAGCGGAAAATTTTCTATCTGAATCCTCGCAAAGATCTTGGGATTATAAAAACCGTCTTCCTATCATGTGGGATCAGACAGCACAGGCTTCGGCAACCCTGACGGGAGCACTTATTTTGAGGTCCAAACCAGTGCTTCTCCGATATAAATAGAGTTTAGGACTGTTAAAAGGAGCAGTGTCGTTGGCCCGTCACTTGGTCGTCGGCAACCCATTATGGGCTGACGACGACCAAGTGACGGACCAACTACACTTCTCCTCCCAACAATATGGTCAGGCGAAAAGGGTCAAATAAGTTTAGACAGTGCATGCACACTGAGGGTACGCATTCGACGACCGACGCTTTTTGGAGTTGATTTTGTCTTCAGCAATACGATTCATGCATCTTCGGGCAGTACGGAGCTTTGTGTAGACTCTCTTAGGCTTCGCTAAATTCTCAAACACGAAATGATGCTAAGGTTTTCATGTTAGACCACCACGACAAAGAGATGCGACTTATTTACGCAGTTTCAAAATTTCGTAATACGATACGCTATGTCTTCCGACTGTGAAGTTTCTAGGTCACGTGGTCAAACCACTTTAACTATTTTATTTTTACTCAAGAGACTCTATGGGCCGCAAGAAAAAAAAGCGGTCCCAATAACATGGCTGATTTCGAAAGTAGACTATACTCGGACACTTAGGAGTCGCGGCTTCTCAAGAAGGAGCCACACCACTGAGGCTGAAATAAAATTCAATTGGAAGTTTTTGGCCGCCAAGGCTAGCGGCACTTATATGCAAAGATTTAAGTGAATAAAATGCACTTGCATGAGCGGATGAAGCGGAAGTGGTTTTTTCGCCTCACAGAACTTGAAGACCGTTGTGATGTGGAGTAAAAGGCAGCGCCTGTATTGACTATAGGTAAGCCGAGATATCTTGGCGATGAGTCGTTTCCGACTCTTCAAGTTAGCAGTTGTACGCTAAGGTCACGGATGCAAATCACTCCGCTTTATGTTGTTGAGCTCAACAGCGTGGATGCTCATTAGATCATAAAAATAGGTTTGCCAGTTGTACCGTGGTGATGACAAGGGTCGAGAAAGTGCAAGGCTACCCTTTGACCGTGTGCAGCTCACTGTCTTCTTACTACACCAAGTATAATGCTTGATTATGATGTACTGCTGTGCTACGAGCATACATAAAGCTACCGTAAGATTGCGCCGAAACACGATCTCTTGACAAAGTACCTGTAACATCTGTCACCTGAGGTGTCGCATCCGAAGAGCGTAATCAGCACGGAAGCAGATGATATACTGCTCGAAGCCATAGGGCGCGAAGACCGATTTGTAAAAGTCTTCTTTCGTTGCCGGATTTGGTGGTCAAGCAGTGGCTAGACCTCTCACAAGACGGCGACTTGCATTGCTGCCCAGCTGTAGGCGTGTCCCATAGCCCCTCGTCCACTGCTTTAGTGACTCCGTCCACATGACCCACCCGAACAACACAAAGGGTTTTCACCATTGTACTCACCCTGATCCTATTTTTAAGTTCGTCGACCTCATCATCAAGGACATCCTAAGCTGGGTAGTTTCTCTTGGGAATATGATTTCTTTTGTCAACATTAATATAGCTCTCAACGGATGGGTCATGCATGCACGGGATCAGTCATTTTGTGTGCGGAACAACTTTTCTGAGATATAAAGCTCTCGTAGAAGGTCGCTGTATAATTTGGCATCAAGAACTTTTAATAATAACAGTACAGCAGTAGCTCATCCTTTTATTCAAACCTTAAGAAAGCTTTAGTACGAGTGATATGCAATTCATGCTATAATATTTTATGTACCATATTTGCGTTATTTAAGTAAGGAATAGATCAATTGTTATAGGTGTATTTATCTATGATCTAGATAACGCTGCGTGGAGGCGTCTGATGTACATTTAAATTACAAAACTTGCATGCTAATTTTAGGTCACAAGCATAATTCGTATCGAACACCAGCGTCTTATCAAATGGATTTTTTCCACTAATTCGATTTATTGACTTTCAGCTTCAGCATTATACCAAATTTATCGTGATCGTATATCGTCTAATAGACCTTTAGGTAAATCCTGATATACTCCGCCTAATAGTTAAAATAACTATTATAAAACCAAGACCTACAGATTATTCGAACCGAACTCTCACAGACCTATTGAGTCGTTTGAGAGCCAAGCGCTCGATGAATGCTGCGGAGGCGGTATTGATAAACGCGATTCAACGCCCGCTGAGATGATAAAACTCGTTGTAAACAGTAAATTGGGACATATAGGCATGTACATTAGCAAGCATAAGAAGGTTCAATATATGTCGGAAGAAAAGACCATCCACAGCGCTGGTAAGCATTTTGCATCCAATTCAAAGACCGATTTCAATGATGGGACGTTGAAATTGCTAGATTCAAGCGACGCATTGAGCTTCAGAACTCGTAATGTCTATACATTGCCATCTATCAGCTTGCAAAGCTACGCATGCTTTAGATATACTATGACTGCGTCGACTTCTGAATCAAGCGGTCATATAATCAGATCCAGGAAATGGAAAATGCCTCAGGCTACAATGCTATTAGCTCTGCAAATTCTTTCTCTGGTCTATTTAAGCCTGGGTTACTTAACCATTACAATCAACACCAATATGATTGGCTCCCTCGAGATGACGTGAAGGAGAATGCAGCGTTCGATCGTCGTACTACAACTCCCTTCATAAGCAATGGTACCACTTAGCTAATAAGACTACATACGCTATTGTTGGGCCAAGCAAGCATGTAGTGGCTTCGAGGTCTCGGCTCAAGAAGCTTGGCTGGTTTAGTCAGACTTCATCTTGGCAGAAAGGAAAGTGCACAAACTCTTCGAGTCAAAAAAGAAAATTCATGTCAGGCTCATGCTTTATCTGCGCGGACTCGGCCAAGCACACGAGCACAGGCTCCGGTGTTAGCTAAAAAAAAGAAAGAAAGGACGTCGACGTTCTCGTTAACGCAAAAAAGACAATTTTGTATGAATTTGGGTAAGATTAGCTACTACTGCCTCCATCTTCGTGAGTAGCTATTTTATGAAAGCGTCACTACTCGAGTAAAATCCTGGAACGGTGCTGCTGCGCTGAGCATGCTGGATCCAAAGCTTGAATACTTGTAGAAACCGATAGCAAACGAGGTAGGTACAAAAACATCCCAGTTTATGGCAGCCTCCGGCCAGAGAGGTCAGAAAAGGTCTTGCTCTTGCTGTAAAAACACTCAACATCTGTGTGTTTTTCAAGCCAGGCTCGGTATTTTCGAAAAATGCAAGAAATGACAATGCGTCGAACTTTAGTAGGCGCATTGCAGCTTTGTAATAGAGACAGGGCAGCCGAAAAAAACCGTCAGAAATTTTAAATCATAAGAACATTTAACTTTACATTAATCTATAGTATGGGTGTAATATAGAGGAAAGTTCATAATCATTCTGATGAAAAACTCTGTTTCAATATTATGTACTATGCTTCTACTATATATTTTTAACAGGTGTATATTTTTTCTGCTGAACCATTTCGCGCAGCCAAAATTTTCTTACACCGTACGAAGAGATCTTACGAGCTGCGTGTATTATTTAAAGTCGTACTAAGCGACCGAGTATCATTACGTTATGGGGTATCAATTTTCATTTATAAATGTATTTAGTCGACGACGGCCAATGAAAAAGGAAAGTCGAGATAGCTGAGCTGCGTAGAAAACCTCAGATAGCTGCTCGTGACTCACGAGTACATATTCATCAAAATTTAGATTTGCTATCAAAATGTGCAACGCACTCGGCGCGACATCGTATGCCTGTTGTATGCAAAATACTAGTCTAACTGTGTTAGTGATGTTAAAGAAAGATATTTTAAACCAGGGTTTAGGGTTTAGGGTTTAGGGTTAAGGGTTTAGGGTTTAGGGTTTAGGGTTTAGGGTTAAGGGTTTAGGGTTTAGGGTTTAGGGTTTAGGGTTTAGGGTTTAGGGTTTAGGGTTTAGGGTTTAGGGTTTAGGGTTTAGGGTTTAGGGTTTAGGGTTTAGGGTTTAGGGTTT